>VDFB02000020.1:26798445-27164131 GCA_007258455.2 Sequoia sempervirens
TGTTTTTCAAATTAGATATTAGACATGAATTGGATATACAAAACAAATCGGATATCCAATTTGTAGTACTTTGGCTTTGGCATTGCTATGGAGCAATGTACTGACACCCAACCCAAAAAAAAAGTCAACTCAAGATTTTCGCGTTTTTTGGCGAGTTCAAAACACTACTTTTTTCATGTTGCCACTTTTTGGCCCATCATGATCTTGCACATACCCAGGTCTAAATCAAGTAGTTGTTATTTCTAAGGTGGATCACTCCTTTCTTCAAAGGCCATACACTTATGATTGGTTCAAGTGTTCTTTTCTTTAGAAAATTCCTATTTCCTTTTTCATAGGTTAATTATGATTTGATCAGATGGCTTATGAAGCACTTATTTCAAACAAATATCTTTATGAAAGAAGTATATTGGCATGAAATTAAATATGATTTGTATTCCAATGTAAAAACTAGAAAGAATGGAAACAATTCTTTCAACACATAAACTATCATGTAGTAGTCAATTAAAATGAAAAAGCTTACTCTATATTAGTTAGGATACACAACTAAGAAAATGATCTAAAGTGACTTATTTATCCTAGAGGAACTAAGTATATAGTATACAAAGAAAACCAACAAACCCACAACTACCCCTATTTTGAAGGAGTTTAGTTTTCTCCCCTTCCTGATCTTGCTAATATTGTCTAATTATTTTAAAGAGATGAAGGGTCATAACACAACTTTATTCAACCCAGTAAATAGCTTGGTTAATGAAACTTGACAAAAGCAACAAAAACAATTGCTACATTTGGAATTTCATGTTGAATGAAGAGTGGTGACAATAATCTAATTATAGTTTAATAAAACACTATTTTTATAAGAAGGATTGACATTAGAAAGATAAGTGTTACTTATAGTCTAATAAAACACTATTATAGTTTTACCAACATATACTCATTGTATGCTTGCATGGCTTCTTAGTTAATATACAGATAGAGATAGATGGGGAGAGAGAGAGAGAGAGAGAGAGAGATATGGGAAGAGAAAGAGAGATGGAGATGTATGGGAAGAGAAAGAAAGAGAGGTGGAGATAGAGAGTTGATGGATAGGGGGGATAGGGAGGGAGAGATGGTGAGAGATAGAGAGGGGGAGATAGAGAGGGGGAGGGAGAGAAATGTATATAGATAGAAAGAGATAGAGAGAGGAGTGAGAGGGAGACAAAAAGATAAATAGAGATAGATATATAGAGTAGGAGAGATGGAGGGAGAGATGGAGTGAATGAGAGAGAAAGGGGGGAGAGGGAGAGATAGCTCAATAGATAGAGGGGGGAAGAGGGAGTGACATAGTTAGTGGGAGATATAGAGATATAGAGAGAGATAGGGAGAGATATATCAATCACCCTCCCTATATCTCTATCTATTCATAGTTATCTCTTTATCTCTCTACCCCTCTCTATCTCTTTGTCTCCCTTTCTATTTGTATGTTTGTCATTATCTCCCTCTCTCTCTATATTTTCTTCCCTATATTTATCTTTGTCTCCTTAAGTGTGTAATGGGTACATTGAAGAGGTCTTTAAAGGGAGAATTATCATATCTTTAATCAAATGGCATGCTACCTTGAGCATAACTCCCCAAGGACACATGCCATCCCTCGATTGTTACTACGAAGCAACCAATCAAAATTTAGTTTCTCTCTCATATTAATATATATTAATATTATATTAAATATATATTATATTAATTATATTTTGTATTATATAAAATATACTTATTATTAATTATTAATTATAATAATTTTATAATGATTTACACTTTTGTTAAAGAATATAATATATACTATAATAAGTTGAATAATTATATTATTTATTATGTAAAATATAGCTAATATATACTTAACTATATTGTAGAATATTAAAACCTAGCTAAATGGCGCTAAAATTTTCAACTTAATTAACATACTATAAAACCTAACGAAACCAGGTTGTAGCTCGTCAAATTGGAGAAGTGAAAGGTCAATACCAGCACTGAGGAAGAGTTTGGAGTAGTGAAAACAAGGTCAATGCCAATGCCAAGGAAGAGTTTGGAGTAGTGAAAATAAGGTCAATGCCAGCGCCGAGGAAGAGTTTGGAGTTAAAACAAGGTCAATACCAGTGTCGACGAAGAGTTTGGAGGAGTGAAAGAAAGGTCAATACCAGTGTCCATGAAGAGTTTGGAGTAGTGAAAACAAGGTCAATGCTAGCACCGAGGAAGAGTTTGGAGTAGTGAAAACAAGGTCAATGTGAGCGCCTAGGAAGAGTTTGGAGTTAAAACAAGGTCAATACCAGCATCGACGAAGAGTTTGGAGGAGTGAAAACAAGGTCAATATCAGCGTCGAGGCAACATTTGGAGGAGTGAAAACAAGGTCAATACCAGCGTCGACGACGAGGTTGAGGGCACTAAGGGAAAATTGATGACCAAGGGGCAATGAGTATTGTAATTTTGGCACCCCCATTCTCTTTAACCTTCAATTTTCATGCCTAGTTTCCAAAGATCTTGTACATTGGAACCCCCATTCTCGTAAAATGGTATAAGATAAGACAGAAAAAATAAAATAGCTTAGTCTTTCACATTTTTATCGACCAGCCTCAAGTCTTGGAAAAACTCCCATAATTTACCCACATCTTGGTTGAGGTCTAGGATTTCATCACACATAGCCTTCATCACATGAGTCTGAAGCAATTGTAGACTTAGCCCAAGTATATGCTAGGCTAAGGTAGATCTAATGAATGGAAATAGAGGCATAAAATTCTTCTTTAATACCTCCACCACAAACATATGCAAGTTGTTGGTTGTTTTAACAGTAAGCAGGTTGATTTTCTAATCTACCTATGGAATTGCCAATTCCAATAAAGGGCAGCTCGAACGACCTAGACCAACTGACAAGGATTTGAAAGACCTCCTACACTTTGGGCTCTGCAAGACTCAGGAGGGTGATCCCTTAATGTTTTTACAACCTCTGCACCATCATCATAAACAACATTAACAACAATAGATAATCTCATTTAATAGCTCAACATAATAGGATAATACCGAATAGAATTGGTTGTTTATCAATAATATCAACTATTTGGAGCATGAGATAACTACAACAACATTTCATAGTATATAGTCATTGATTTTCAATTTGTAGCAAGCTCTAGGTAAAGGAAAATAAATACTGAACCATACTAATAAGTACAACTTAGATCAGTGCCATATATCCATTAGAGGAGTCAAATTTATAAGCATCTAAGGGTTTATGACAGATTTAACACATAATATATAAGATCCTTGATACCATACTTTACAATCTCATCAATATGTATTCTAAACCCAATACTACTTATCAAATCCTTATACGTAACATATCCACCTACAATCCCATTTAAGCATTTTAATTAATTCCTTGAATTAAACCTAAAACAAGAATCATACACACCACAACAAGGAGATGAACGAAACAACCCTTGATCATTTTATTCAAAATTCAGATATGCTTGTACAATGGAGAGACATGAGTTCTAATTAATCATATCAATTCAAATGCTAGTACTATCATTAAACATCAAATCCCCATGAATTCAAAACCTACTACAAAATGACTCAAAACCTAAATTGTGATTTTCCCCCTAAAACCATCAGACTTTACAATTTGTTCTACAACTTCATCTAGACTCGACCAAAAATATCTAACTTGCTAACCCGTACTTCTGGCCTTGAAATCCTTCTCATAGAAAAAGCAGGAGCAAACAAGCATCGAGCCAAAAAGCACACGTGTCACCAGCCAATTGGACCACTCCAGATTCCAAAAAATTGTTACAACAACAATCTCTAGAGAATCTTCTCTTTGTTCATCGCGTCTACTGAATGGTTGATGCAGCAACAAAAACAAGAATTCCCACCTAGACTATCAAATTTCTCAAAAACTAGAACTGTTGTAACTGCGAATGTTTTAACTGGTCAACAAGTTAGCACTTACCTCTTTCACTCTTCCTCGCTAAATATACATTTACCCACTGTAATTTTATCAGCCTAATCAAAATTGATCACCCCATTCAATCTTGAAACTATAAGGTTTGTACTTTAAATCAACACCCGATTCACTTCTTCAAAAAGACTCCAGAATGAGCCGGTAAGTAATGACGGCCCATACAACTCACCAACAAATCATAATCCGAAAGTTACCCCGCTTTTGAGTGGCTTTGCAGTCAAAAATAGCGATATGTAAAGGGGCTCTTACACTTTTTGTGATTACCGTAGCTTGTGTAAGAGGCCCCATGGATACTATTGTAATTGTAGGATGCATGAATAGGGCGTAGGATGAGAAATACAGAAGGTATAGTTGTTGTCCTCAATAGTTTTGTGAAGAAAAGCATGTGAAATGAGAGGTTCAAGCCTAGGTTTCAACAAAACATGTATGGGAGATCTAATTTTATGAATTTTTATCCATGTGTAGACCTAATAGGTTGTTTCTGAACACTGAATATAATGATATACATACACACACACACGCGACACACACGAAGCCAAGACACACACACATATATATGTGCGTGCATGCTGTATGTATATGTATTTTAAATGTAAATGTAAATGCAATTACTGGATGCTCTCCTAGAACAATAAATGCAACATATCATTAAAGAAATCTATATGTATGTATATAAATGTGTATTTCTAAATGCAAGTGTAAATGCAAAGAGCATATGGTTTTGTAGTGTTCTAGATACAACATATCCATAAATTAATGTAATTGAAATTCCAAAGTCTTCAACACATATAATATGAAATTGATCAAACTATTAAACTACATGAAAAATAAATGAAAACAGTAAATGTATATGTATGTGTATTTGTAAATGTAAGTTGAAAATAAATAAGAATTATGAAAATTATAAAAGAATACAAGGAAAGGTCTCCTTCCTTCTTGGTAGTGATAACCTCCTCCACACACAACCCTTAAAAATTATGAATAGAGGAATATAATCTTTGAAGAACTCAAAGTTGATTCTCTCCTACTTGATGCAATTAGTCATTTTATCCTTACAAACATTTATAGTGATTACTAGAGGCACATAGACCAATTCTTCATAATAGAAGAATTTGATCATACTTTTCCAATGATGGCATCATGAGAAAACCTTAAGTTAAATGAATAATTCCTAGCTAAGTTCTTTAAATCATGTCCAACCGTATAAGAGAAGACCATTGCTATGTGTACCTAGATACCATGGAGAAAGGATCTTTGGGCTCTTTCATCAATCATCCTACCTTAAAACATACCAAAAGTCTCCTAGCAATTAGACATAGGAAGATTTAAGATTACTTTTTAAAAAAAATATTGCCAAAGCATAAACTTATGATGAGTTAACCAGGCCTAGTACACACTCCCTCCCTGTTAACCACTTAGACATATGGAAATTAAATGTAAATTTTTTGCTATTTTTAGTAATGTAGGTGTCCAATAAACCACTTGGTGGTGTTTCCCTTCAAGTTTATTTACTTGAATGAAGAGTAAAAGTCCTTTGATTACAATTAGAGAATACATTTGAGGCCTTGGTTGTGTAACTGGTGGACCATAGTCACATTTAACACTTGTTACAAAATTTGGGAGTTAAAATGTTAAGTAGATTTGATTTGTGATAGACACATTTGGATTGTAGTAACAATAACTTGCAATCTATCAAAACTTGATTACCTTATAACCTGTGAAATTCTAGCGATGAAATGATAGATTAATCATAATGTCACCTTAGGATCACATCACCATGAAAGAACTTCATCCAACATCCTTATGAGTGTAGGTACCACCAAATAGGTATTTTTCAAATCTGTCTTCCTCGAGTGAGGGAAATTCAGGAAGAGAAGAGGAAAGCGAGACATGTAGTGTGTCTAAAAGAGGGAGATCAACTAGAGGTCAAAAGATTAAAAAAATTTGTTGTAAATGCATGGAATTTTTTCTTGCTGCAGGGGGGTCATGCTCTTATGATGATGAGAGCATAGGCAATGTCGAGGTGCCCTTGAGGTACAAAAATCTACAGAAACAATGGGTACCCAAGGACCTTCCTCCAATAAACACTAATTTTTGTACCCAGAGCACAGATAATGATTTATCTTCACGCGCTTCTACCCAATAGGTTTACCTCATTGTAATTGTATAAATTAGATATGAGCAAAATGTTTTATTATTATGTTGTTTTGATAAATTTATTGGGTTAATTTCGATAATGTTTTTAATATTCTTGTTGTAGTCAACTGATCAGGGAAAGGTACCAGCAGTAGACGAGAGCATCGATAGGGAGGTGTAGTCAATATTATGTGATGATGACATTTCTTATTCAAAAAGCCCTCTCGATATGATAAGGAAGACCCAAAAAAATGCAATGAAAAAATCCTTAAGTTGTTATTCATAGTGCCTCAAATAGATGAGATAAGATAGAGGGTTAAAATATTGATTGAGGGATCACAAAACTTGCAAGTAAGCTGTCATGAGGTCTTTAATTATAACATAAGTTCATTCATGGTTTTATATTTTGTACTCTTTTATGTCATGAACTAAAATATGTGTTGTTTTTACAGGATTTTTTGTGTCCTCATGATGCTCCTAGCCATGATTAGGGTACTGCAAGTGTTGCCTGAGGAGTAGGGGTGGTACAAATGTCCATCCTGATCTTCCTGCACATACATCACATCATCTAACCCCATCATCTGTGCCTATATTGTCATCTGAAATGTCGGCAACACATACCGTGTAGGCATCCATTAGTGTACCCTCTGGAGGTGAACACATGCTAAAATATGTGTCAGGACATGTACCTGGGGATACAAAGGCCACTAGTACTAGTGATATTTTAGCAACATTTCTTGGATCTTCCCGTATTACTAGTACGGGAACATTTCCAGTCACATTTGTGGTGACCGAGGATTTCGTTCCCATAAAGATAGAGAAGGTCCTAGGTACTTTAAAATGTTTTAGTTATTATTATAGATAATCCAATTGAAATTTACTTATTGATCGCTCTTTTTAGACTATTGATCCCATGATCATTTTGTAGGAAATTATGTTTTTTATAAACATCTAAGTGATATTACATTGGAGCTCTTCGAGCCCACCATACATACACAGTGGAATGCCCAAAATCAATATTTAAAAGATGAGCTCATTAACCGTTTAGCTGTGCTCTTCGGTGATAAACCATTCAACCGAACCAAGGTCCTTAAGAAAGATGGTACCTATCTAAAGTATGTGAGGGACCAATATAGGTCACATTTAGAGAAGAACAAAAAGTATGAGAATCTCCCCATGATTCCGGAGAGGGAGTGGAAGGACCTGGTGTTGGATGGAAAGGAGAAGGCTGAAAAGAAAAAAGGAAAGACACCACCGGGCCAAGGAAGGTATGTGATACTATCAACAATGTAATTATATACTAATTACTCTTTCTTTTTATATAATCTAATGTATTTCAAACTTTTCATAGGCTTCCTGACACATCAAGGCAACAAAGGAAAGACTAGAAAAACACGGAAGCACAAACTTGGCTTTGGTGGTTATATGAAATTAGCCGCATGAATTGTAAGTATCAATAAATGAAATATAGTATCCAAATAATAAATTGAAAACAATTTTGGTTTTATCAAACCATAGAAGCAAAATTCATGATCTTATGCAAAAATGTAGGGATTTAAATTCAACGAGTTCCCACAGAAGATGACCTGAAGATTGCCTTCCAACAAGGCTATGGAGTCGTGGCTAAATGCTTAAGAGTCTTGACTGGGCAAACACAACCTTCCACTACATCCGACACGTAGGTAAATAAACTCAATAAATTTTACTTAAAATTGAATACTTGTGCAATCTATTCAATATTAATTTCCACCATAAAGTAATTACATGCCTATTTGTTTTAAACATTCAAGCAATGATAATACTGCACATGACATTGGAATGCATCCTGGTGAGGGTGGAGCACAACCTTTAGATGAAGGTCATGGTGTGCATCTCGATACTATAGAGCATGTAGAGCATGATCAACATGTTGAGCATGATTAGGCTAGAGAAGATCAAGAACATGATGTGGCCCCATCAGGTAAAGAGGACCACTCTAAAGTTCTTTTAAACATATTTAATTGCAATTGGTGTATTAATTAATGTAACCTTTCATGTTTCAACTTTAGAGCATGTAGAGCATGATCAACATGTTGATCATGATCAAGCTAGAGAAGATTAGGAACATGATGTGGCCCCATCAGGTAAAGAGGACCACTCTCATGTTCTCTTAAACATATTTAATTTCAATTGTTGTATTAATTAATGCAACCTTTCATGTTTCAACTACAGATCAGGATTTAGAGGGTGTTCAGCATGTTGAGCATGAGTATATAACAAAATTCAGGAACATGATGTGGACCCATCAGGTAAAGAGAACCACTCTAATGTTCTTTTAATTAATGAAATACTTGTAACAATAATAATAAAACATATCAGTTATTTCTTTCTTATTGCAACAAACCCCCCTTGCAACGGCATCCACGTCATGAGTAGACGACTAGGCATACATTAAGATCATGAGCAGAGGGAAGAACAACTAAAGGGGGGATAAATATTGATTTAGAAAATGATACTCCGCTTCATATTTTTATAGCTTTAAAAAAGAAATAAAAATAAAGTGATTGTAATCATATCATGACAACCATATTTTTGATAATATGTAAAAACTGGAAGAATGAATATTATATGTTAATGAATGAATGTGAATATATTAATTAATGAATGTTATATGTTAATAAATGAATGTTATATGTTATTAATGGATGAATGAATGTTATATATTATTAATGGATGAATGAATGAATGTTATATGTTATTAATGGATGAATGAATGATTAATGTTATATGATTGGGTATGGGGAATTGAGAGTGATGTGAGGGGGGGAGAATGAGCTTCCACATCACATGGTTGGCCCTATTAAGTAGAGAATATTAAACTATTCTCGAAACAAAGAGAAGCTCAATAAGGTAATGCACTTTTCAATATAAGAAATGCATCATTTGAAGCATCAAACCAATATGCAAAGATGAAAGAAAGTGCTAACTTTTCACTATGGTGGCAGAAAAATGATTCTTTATACCCTGAATCCATGCTCTGCATCATAATTGAAGTTGTTTCCATTCCAACGTTCGAGTTTAGTTTGTTTGTATGGATTTTTATGAATACCACATTGTGTTGTGTGTGGATTTGGTTTCAAAGCTCCGTTTTTCTGTTTTAGTGGTGAAATAACTCTAAAATTTGACTTTTGTGCATAACACAGGTTAGTGGAAAAATTGACAACTCTCAAGGGTTTAGAGGCTCGATTGAGATAGATACATGGATATTTGGATCTTGTTGTTGATGGGAGGCTTCGACTTAAGCATGAAATTTTGTACCATCTGTGGTATGCAAAATTTTCTCTACTTACATTCATTCTTGATCATAAATGTTGTAAATGATATTAATGCTTCAAACTTAAGATTTGTTTCATTGTTATAATGATCAAAATGTTATACTTTGCTATACATTCAAGCATTCTCTTGCCCCCTACCCTTTGCTCTCTCCCCCCTCCTTTTAATAATTTTCTTTGTCATAAAAGATTCACATTTATGTCTCATTTACACAAATTTATCTGAAGCGCTAGGAGTGAATAAAGATATGTAAAAGATGATGGATTATGTCTAAACAACAACTTTCCATCTTATAGCTAATTAAATCCTTAATATTTGAATAGTTTAGAGCTCGAAAATGATTGTATATGCATGTGTAGCAATAAGGGAGCCTATGTGAAGATTGAAATTTAAAACATCACTTTGGTATTTTTCCTTAGGCAGTGAAATGATATTTTGAGTAATAAAAACCTACACATTGATATTTTTTGGCATTGCATTGAAGAATTTTTTTTCTCTTATACCTACCCTTGGCTAGACATGGAGGTATATAATATTGGTTTCTGGGTTTATTCTGTAAGTAGTTAATTTCACAAAGGAAGACTACAATATTCTTAATGTCCTGTGTTAGGTGTGAAAGCATATGAATCACTTGCTGAAGGCACCATTTTGTATTCGTTAAAAAACTGGTTTGTTCTTTATTTATGTTTCTTGCATGTGTTTTTTTAGGCTCTAGAGATGTAGCTTGGTTCTTTCCTTTGCACTTTTCATCTATTTTGATGATTACAGTAGATTGTCCTCATAATTTTTCATGTAGATCTATTTGTAACCTTATTTTCTACCAATCAATTTGTAAACCACTCAAGTATTAAGGACCATTTCACTAACTTATAGTCATCCATTACTTCATATGTTCTAGTTTGTTTCTATGTGCCAATAAATCCTGATGATTGCGAGAACTTTAATCCTACAAGTGTACCCAATCTTTCTCAAGTAAAAGTCTTACCTTATTTTATAGTACTTTAAATGGTTAATTGAAGGTGCTTCTTTAGATCTGAGATAGTTGAACCCTGGATTAAAATATGGTATTAGATGGGCAGTATAATGATAAAACTGAAGTCCATTGAGCACAAATTACGAACATAATTTACTGGACTATGAATAGTGTTACAATTATAATTATTTCCCCTTTACCTACCTCTGCATTAATGAAAAAGATAGCAGATATTGGAATTTCATTACATGTCTCATGTATGTGTTAGTATTTTAATTTTTTTTAAGTTGTTCAAGAGCTTGATTAGGTCAAGAATATATTCTACAAGCTTTATTCTCTTGACACTGCTCAACACTTTCCCTACACATTTTTTGTTCAATTTAGACGTTTCTTAACTCCTTCCCTTGTTATCCCTTGGTTGTTCTCAAGTGTAATGCTTTTTCTATGCATCTTGTAGTTTGTATGTATGATCAGTCATCTCTTATGAAGCATGGATAACCTTTCATGGAATTGTTGTTGTAATTAGAAAATTGCCATTGTGAGAATAATCATTTAATTTGTATGGAAGTAAGTCTTTTTCATATTATTTGACTTGGTATTGTAAAATTTTCTTTGTAGGATTCTCTTGGGGGGAACAATAGAACTGTGATGATAGGTAGAGTTGTTTCTTAACTCCTTCCCTTGTTATCCCTTGTTTGTTCTCAAGTGTAATGCTTTTTCTATGCATCTTACAGTATGTACGTATGACCAATCATCTCTTATAAAGCATGGATAACCTTTCATGGAATTGTTGTTGTAATTAGATAATTTCCATTGTGAGAATAATCATTTCATTTGTATGGAAGTAAGTCTTTTTCATATTATTTGACTTGGTATTGTAAACTTGTCTTTGTAGGATTCTCTGGGGGGAACAGTAGAATTGTGATGATAGGTAGAGTTGTTTATTAACTCCTTTCCTTGTTATCCCTTGGTTGTTCTCAAGTGTAATGCTTTTTCTATGCATCTTGCAGTCTGTATGTATGATCAGCATCTCTTATGAAGCATGGATAACCTTTTATGGAATTTTCGTTGTAATTAGAAAATTTCCATTGTGATAATAATCATTTAATTTGTATGGAAGTAATTCTTTTTCATATTATTTGACATGGTATTGTAAACTTGTCTTTGCAGGATTCTCTCAGGGGAACAACAGAACTGTGATGATAGGTAGAGTTGTTTCTTAACTCCTTCCCTTGTTATCCCTTGGTTGTTCTCATGTGTAATGCTTTTTCTATGCATCTTGCAGTCTGTATGTATGATCAGTCATCTCTTATGAAGCGTGGATAACCTTTCATGGAGTTGTTGTTGTAATTAGACAATTTCCATTGTGAGAATAACCATTTAATTTGTATGGAAGTAAGTCTTTTTCATATTATTTGACTTGGTATTGTAAACTTGTCTTTGTAGGATTCTCTCGGGGGGAACAATAGAACTGTGATGATAGGTAGAGTTGTTTCTTAACTCCTTCCCTTGTTAGCCCTTGGTTGTTCTCAAGTGTAATTATTTTTCTATGCATCTTGCAGTCTGTGTGTATGATCAATCATCTCTTATGAAGCATGGATAACCTTTCATGGAATTGTTGTTGTAATTAGACAATTTCCATTGTGAGAATAATCATTTAATTTGTATGGAAGTAAGATTTTTCATATTATTTGACTTGGTATTGTAAACTTGTCTTTGCAGCATTCTCTCGAGGGGAACAGCAGAACTGTGATGATACATAGAGTTGTTTCTTAAATCCTTCCCTTGTTAGCCCTTGGTTGTTCTCAAGTGTAATTTTTTTTCTATGCATGTTGTAGTCTGTATGTATGATCAGTCATCTCTTACGAATCATGGATAACCTTTCATGGAATTTTTGTTGTAATTAGACAATTGCCATTGTGAGAATAATCATTTAATTTGTATGGAAGTAATTCTTTTTCATATTATTTGACTTGGTATTGTAAACTTGTCTTTGCAGGATTCTCTCAAGGGGAACATCAAAACTGTGATGATAGGTAGAGTTGTTTCTTAACTCCTTCCCTTGTTAGCCCCCAGTTTTTCTCAAGTGTAATGCTTTTTCTATGCATCTTGCAGTCTGTATGTATGATCAGTCATCTCTTATGAAGCATGGATAACCTTTCATGGAATTTTTGTTGTAATTAGACAATTTCCATTGTGAGAATAACCATTTAATTTGTATGGAACTAAGTCTTTTTCATATTATTTAACTTGGTATTGTAAACTTGTCTTTGTAGGATTCTCTCGGGGGGGTAGTAGAACTATGATGATAGGTAGAGTTGTTTCTTAACTCCTTCCCTTGTTAGCCCTTGGTTGTTCTCAAGTGTAATGCTTTTTCTATGCATCTTGTAGTCTGTATGTATGATCAGTCATCTCTTATGAAGCATGGATAACCTTTCATGGAATTGTTGTTGTAATTAGAAAAATTCCATTGTGAGAATAATCATTTAATTTGTATGGAAGTAAGTCTTTTTCATATTATTTGACTTGGTATTGTAAACTTGTCTTTGCAGGATTCTCTCGGGGGGGACAACAGAACTATGATGATAGGTAGAGTTCTTTCTTAACTCCTTCCCTTGTTATCCCTTGGTTGTTCTCAAGTGTATTGCTTTTTCTATGCATCTTGCATTTTGTATGTATGATCAATCATCTCTTATGAATCATGGATAACCTTTCATGGAATTGTTGTTGTAATTAGACAATTGCCATTGTGAGAATAATCATTTATTTTGTATGGAAGTAATTCTTTTTCATATTATTTGACTTTGTATTGTAAACTTGTCTTTGCAAGATTCTCTCAGGGGGAACAACAGAACTGTGATGATAGGTAGAGTTGTTTCTTAACTCCTTCCTTTGTTAGCCCTTGGTTGTTCTCAAGTGTAACGATTTTTCTATGCATCTTGCAGTCTGTATGAATGATCAGTCATCTCTTATGAAGCATGGATAACCTTTCATGGAATTGTTGTTGTAATTAGACAATTACCATTGTGAGAATAATCATTTAATTTGTATGGAAGTAAGTCTTTTTCATATTATTTGACTTGGTATTGTAAACTTGTCTTTGCAGGATTCTCTCAGGGGAACAATAGAACTATGATGATAGGTAGAGTTTTTTCTTAACTCCTTCCCTTGTTAGCCCTTGGTTGTTCTCAAGTGTAATGCTTTTTCTATGCATCTTGCAGTCTATATGTATGATCAGTCATCTCTTATGAAGCATGGATAACCTTTCATGGAATTTTTGTTGTAATTAGACAATTTCCCTTGTGAGAATAATCATTTAATTTGTATGGAAGTAATTCTTTTTCATATTATTTGACTTGGTATTGTAAACTTGTCTTTGCAAGATTCTCTTGGGGGGAACAACAGAACTGTGATGATAGGTAGAGTTGTACAACACCATAAATCATTTTGCATTATCAATATATTGCTTATAGAATACTCTGTGCAAGTAGAATGGAATGTGCAATGACAATTGGTCTCGAATTCAAATATGAATATAAGTACATTATACACAAGAAGATGGTATCTATTCTATGATTTAAAGAACCCCAAAATAAGAAAATTAATAGGTTCCATTTGTTTACTTGCTCTTAGACACTTGTTTAATCAGCGAGACCCTCAGAATGTCTTGATGATAATCAACAATCTTCAAAACTCCTAAAGAGGTTAGATAGGTTTGACATTGGATCTGTCTTGCTGACGGAAGTCATCGGCAAGACATGGACTATCAGAGTGAGTTTTATATCCTATGTTGATGATTGATCTCTCACTGATGGGTTGGCTTTGGTGTTCATCGCCAAGAGTCTTTGCGATGGTACATTTCAATGAATATTTAAAAAAAAAAAAAATTGTATTGTTTCATTGCAATTTTGATGAAAACCACCGACGAATCACCGAAAAGGTCCGACGAAGTTGCTATAGCTATGATGAAGGCTTCGTCATAACTCCTTGCCCAATTCATCGCAATTTTGACGAAATCCACCAACGAATCATAGAAAAGGTCTGACGAAGTTGCTTAGCTACGACGAAGGCTTTGTCATAACACCTTGCCCATTTAGTCGCAATTTTGATGAAGGACACCGATGAATCACAGAAAAGGTCTAACAAAGTTGCTTAGCTGTGACGAAGGCTTCATTGTAACTCCTTTCCCATTTCATTGCAATGTTGACAAAGGCCACCAATGAATACCAGAAAAGGTCTAACGAAGTTTCTTAGCTACGACGAAGGCTTTGTCATAACTCCTTGCCTATTTTGTCATAATTTCGATGAACGCTGCCGAAGAATCACATAAAAGGTTTGACAAAGTTGCTAGCTATGACGAAGGCTTCGTCGTAACTTCTTTCCCATTTCATTGAAATGGCGACAAACTTCTGGTGTTGTTTCGACACTTCAGAAGAGCCATTGCAATTGTATTTTGGTTGTAATTCATTGGTGGATACACAAAGTTTTCATCAATATTTCGACAAACATCCGAGTCATTTTATGATGCCGGTGACTGACAAATTTGTGCTGTTATTTTGATGTTGAATGTGTTGTTGGAATTTCGACAAAAAAATAGCGACGAAATTATTTTCGTCATTTTGTCGCTTTTCCAACAAATATTTGTCAAACGACCGATGAATGTTCGTCAAAAAATGGAGCCAAATTCAGTAGTGTGAGTTGCATGATAGATAATAGGTGGATACTTTTAGTTAAGTGTGGATGATCAATCATGCATAGTGTTTACATGAATTGGTGGAGAGATATGTTTCAATTAACTAAGATTGACTTGGGACCACCTTGGGCACCCAAGTTGGCATCTTTTAGTTAACACCTTTTGCATGACAAGATATTTACAAGGCTCATTCAAGTGGGCCCAAATTTCAGTTAAGTTTTTAGTTTGGGGCACCTAAATTGAGGGAGACTTTGGTTTGACTTTAGATTACATGGTAGAACTCTACTTGCCCAATCTAGGCATAGATTTTTGTGAGGAAATTTATGCTCTTGATTTGTACAAATCTTATGATTTTTACATGCTCATTAATCATCTATTAATTGTAGCAAGTGTATGAGAGTTTGAATGAGAGTTTATTGTAGATTGAGAAGAAGGATTATTGAAGACAAGGAAGCATATCAATCAAGGATTGATACAGCATTATTGTAATCTTGTTCTAATGTTAAATAATACAAGCACTATTGATTCTAGTGGTGGAGTTTTTTCCGGAAAGGGTTTCTCCATGTATATGTTGTGTCACTTCTATCTTCTTGTCTCATTCTTCTACAATCTTCTATCTCTTTCTACAATTGGTAAAATTGATCTAAATAGTTTAATCATTCACAAAGAATTGTGACAAAGAACACTTAATTAGATCTATATTCTCATAGTTTTATAAGTTTTAAAGCTAGAATATTATGTTCATTCTCAACATAACCTATCACCAATGTGTAAAGTTTCCTTTTGAGGACTTGGAGAAGTTACCATCCATGGAGATCCTAAGCCCTTTTACTATTGCAAGAATCTTGAGGCCAAGTTTTAAAAAATACCCCAAACACTTAAAAATGATGAAGGGCCTATATATTCCTCCTCATTTGTTGACCCATCATCCCTTGCATCTACCTCAGAAACAAAAACACCCATTATACAAAATATTCCTGACATCAAAGTAGTGATCAAGGATGATGGGTGTGGAGATTATAAACTAAATAAGGATACTTTTGTGTTGGGAGAGATACCTCTTTCTCCCAAATCTCATGGAAAAATTGCACCTATCAACAAAGTGGTTGAAACATTAAAGGTTGCATCTACCACCTTTACCAAGTGGGGGATTTGAACAAAGAAGATCTCAATGAAGAATACTTCTCTAAACTACTCTACCAAGATGACTGACCCATGCCCATTCTTCCAATGGAAGATGATAATAAAGGCTTGTAGCTAATGAAGGGATGGGGGTACAACAAGAATGAGAAATTGGTTCAAAATGAAAATGGTTTGTTAGAACCCATCATTCCTGAGAGATGTCCAAAGAATCTTGGTCTAAGATGTACTACTGGCAAGGTTTCCCTTATGGAAAAATGTATTTCTGGTAAAAGGGATGATCCTTCCTCTTGGTTTCCCACATTGTGTGACACTACCTTATATAACTTCCCTCTTGATGTCATTGATCTATTTGAAAATAACTCTCTTTATGATATCCATAACATCTTTCACCCAAAATGACCAAACCATTGCAATAAGCCTAGTATACCCCCAACACATTGACTAGGACCAATGTGGACTGCCAATTCTAGATCTATTTGAAAATGATGAAGCAATCTGAGAATTCATGGGACTCCATGAAAACATACCAAATGAGGATAAAAAAGAAGGATTTTATATAGAGCTAGACACACAGGAACACTATAGGAGACGATTCAATCCTTCAGTCAAAATTGTTGATGTGAAAATAGCATGCAGATCTTTGAGTGAAAACCAAACTGTGGCACTTTCCTATCCTAAAATAGTAAAAAGAAAGGAAAAATCTGAAGGTTACAACCTCTCTAAGGTGCCCAAGGATGATGGATTCAATCTCCCCCTTAGTGCAATGTAGCCAAAAAGTCAGTAGTGCTAGTAGAAAAGGCCACCCTAGTAAATGTGGGAATAGAAGAAGCACCCAAGATAACTTTCTATGTTGAATACTTGTTGGATGAAGAACATAAAAACCTACCAATGTTCTTGAAAGAGAGAAGAGAAAACTTTGCATGGTCATACACAGATATGTCAGGGCTCGATCAAGAAGTGGTTGTGCATCACTTAGCAATCTATCCTGAGGCTAAACTAGTGAAGCAAAAATTAAGAAAGATGCACCCTCAAATAACACTCTTCATGAAACTTGAGTTACAAAATGTTCTTGACATCAGATTTTATCCGACCGATTGACTATCTTGGGTGGGTTTCCAACCTGGTACTAGTCTCTAAACCCATTGGGGGCATTCGAATATGCACAAATTTTAGAGACTTAAACAAAGCATGTCTGAGGATGATTTACCTCTCCCTGACATTGACATCATTGTTGATTTAAGTTTTGGGCATGAAATGCTATCACTAATGAACAAATTTTTTAGGCTATAATCAAATCATGATCATCGAGGATCAACACAAAACTGCATTCACATGTCCATGGGGAACATATTGTTGGAACATGATGTCGTTTGAGCTGAAGAATGCAGGAGCGACCTATCAAAGAGAAATGACCCTCATCTTTCATGATATGATGCATAAATCAAAGACTATTTGGATGATATTTTGGCCAAGTCAAAGAAAATGAGTGAGCACATCGAGGTATTGGGACCCATCTTCGATAGGCTCGAAGAGTATAAGGTACGGCTGAACCCAAAAAATTATGTCTTTGGGGTTACATCAAGGAAGATTCTTGGCTACATTATGTCACAAAGAGGGATAGAAATTGATCCAACAAAGGTGAAAGAAATATTAGACATGGAACCCCCATAAACATTGAAATAGATGAGAGGGCTACAAGGAAGATTGCAATCCATTAGAATATTTATAGCACAATTATCAGACAAGATTCGCCCTTTCTCACACCTTCTCCATAAGGGAATAACATACAAGTGGGATGAAAAGTGTGATAAAGACTTCCAATAGATCAAGTACTACCTATTGAAACCTCTAGCGCTCATTTTTCCAATACCAAACAAGGCATTAATCCTATATATATTAGCAACATTAGCAGCACTAGATTCTCTTCTACAGCAACATGATGAAATGGGAAAGGAAAAGAGCCATCTATTACATTAGGAGGACATTGGTAGGATACAAAATGAATTACTCATCCATTGAGAGGGCATGCTTAGTAGTGGTTTTTGATTCACAAAAGTTCATAAATTACATGTTGTCACATCAAATCAATCTTATCACTAAGATCAATCCATTGAAATATTTGTTATCTAAAGCAACTCTTATTGGGAGAATGGCCAAATGGGTAATGATCTTGAAGGAATTTAAAATTGAGTACATGGAGCACAAGACAATCAAAGGACAAGTGATCGTGGACCAACTAGAAAAAGCACATATCTATGCAGAGAATCCTTTGACATTTGAATTTCCTAATGAATCAGTGTTTCTCCTTCAGGTAGTGGATCAATGGAAAATGTACTTCAATGGATCCTATACCCAGCATATATATCAGAATTAGGTAAGCTCTTTATCACCCCTCTTTATCCCCCTTTCCATGTAGATTTGTTTGAAGAATAATTTTAGTATACCTATTACTCAGTTGGTCAAGTCTTGGGAATAGAGGTTCAACCCTTATGTCTATTGCATCGATGGTTGTAGCTATGGATATACAGAGCAAGGATGCTAGGTCATTCAACTATCCAAGCTACTTGGATAATTCCCTAAATCAAGGGCTTGAAAGGATCAAAAATAACAATGACTACATAGATTTCAAACACTATTCCTTGCTAATGCATTTATTGTTGTATTAGGGACATGCCAAAAATGTGTGAAGAATTGAGGATCAAAGATACAAATGAAAATGGAAACTTCAAACCTGTACAAATGTGGAATTCACTATGGGACAGTCGATGTGAAAGGTCTCATTATTTATATTTTGAAGATTTTTTTTTTAAACCACTAATGAAGCTGATAGGATATTCATATGATCACAACTTATCCCCTGAGGTCCAGAGATTTCTAATACCAAAGGAGAATGACCCAAAAGGAAAAGTGAACCATAATTGGGGAGGCTGGTATGCTTTCTTGGACTGCACAATAATAAGTCTAAGGGTTTGAAGGGGTTCCACACTTGTTACCCCGTGTAGTTCCAAATAGAGTTGCTTATTTGTAGATTGTATAGAAACTAGCAAAATTTGATGCTAAACACCTCAAGGGTCATAATAAGAAATTACTCATGCCCAACACTCTTTTTTTTGTAGATTTTATAGTAGTTGAAAATGAAGGGTATGAGGAAATTGTTGCTAAAATATTACATAACAACCTTCCTCTTGGGTACGAAAGAGAGAAATTTGATGCAAAGGGGTTTATTCATCAAGCAAGATTAACTCAAGGGATGTCAAGGTATGAGCATTGGTTTACGGTTGATGATGTGATCAGGAATCGAGATGAAGCTACCACCAGTGATAGAATGACCTCATATAATAAATTTATGCTTGCAAAGGAGTGCACGAGAAAGAATGTCCCATCGTATTCAAAAGCATTTGGTGATATACAGGATCCCTTCACTAGGATTGAACAATTTATTGCTCATATGAATGAAATAGTAAAATATGTTCCTTCATATGTTTTTGATACATCTCATACAAATTATACAGGAGTATAGGCTGTAGATGTCGAGCCTCTAGATCACATACCCTCACAACCTACTCTCGATGTATGTTTTTCTATTAACAAGAGTGAAGAAGAGGAGAGTAACAAAGAAAGTGATGAGAATAGTAGTGAAGAGGAGCAACAAGTAGAACAAATAAAATCCCCTATGATTACACAATATGAGCCCCCTCAGGAAGAAAATTTTATAAGATTTGAAGCATCAGATGAATTATCTGATGACATTAGGGACAAGGCTAGTCACGAAATCATTTCTAATGGTGACTTTGTTTGAACTTTTGAATTCAAATCATTTGTCTATGAATATAAGGGAAGGAAACTAAGACAAAAGGAGCAAGATATTACTCCTGAAAAGAAGTTGTTGCTTTAGAGGAATTGAAAAGGGAAGCTGACAAGGAGATGCAATCTATCACCCCCGAGAGAGTTAGAGAATTACTTCAAAAGGCTAGGGTATTACTTGTATCGGGATAGGATATTAGTTCTACAATTGTGTTTGATAGTTTCAAAAAAAGAGGGGATAACACAATGAACCTGACAGAGGAGGCTAGTGACAAGATATATTCAGGGTTTGGGTATAATCCAGATGAGGCTACCTTGGTTATTTGGTCACTATACCCCCATGAAAAGAGTCTGATAGTAATTGATAATCCAAATCAAGTGTTTGGACATCTTTTGGTCCAAATATTTGGGGACACTAATCCCTTAGAAACTGCAGAACTAAATGTCAATGTGGCAAAATTCACTAGAGCACAAATTGAAAATTTGGTGAAAGAAAATGACAAATTGAAAGGGGAGCTATCACATCAAAAGGAGAATTCATCTTTCTCTTCTATTTCAGAATTATACTCCCCATGGATTGAAAAAGACAAGAGAATATTAGATGCATTAGCTGATGTATCTTATTGGAAAAGTTCCCATTTGAAAGCCTAGGAAAAGTGTAAAGCACTAGAAAAAGAAATGAAAGTCATTATGTACAATACTATGTCTGAGATAATCAAGGAAAGGTTCAATAAGATGATGAAGCAAGCTTATGATTATTGGAGCGTGTTCAAGTAGATACAATCAAAACTAGAGGAGAATGTTTAATTGCAAAGAAGAATGATTGATAAAAAGAGAGAACTTCTAGATAAACAAATTCTGAAAGAATAAACACTATAGAGATATAACAACTTGGTGGAGTCTCACAACTAATATCAACATAGACTTGAAGAGGATATTGGTCGCTTTAATTTAATTCTTGCACTCCATGATGATACAAGGAATCTTCGAGAAAGGGACGACTGGAAAGAAAAATTTATAGAGTTTCTAAAAGTTGCATTGCAAGAAATTAATGATGAGGATATGGTCCTGCAAAATACTCATAAAAAATTTGAGAAATTCATGTACATGGAGTATGATATGAAAGAAGTAATATCCAAAGCAGACACTCATGTAGAACAAGAAAACAATCATCACCCCTCAACATTTAATATGTTTATTAATCAAGCAGTGGACATTTTGGGCACAACTAAGCAACAATCAGAATCATTCAGTATTGATGATGTGGACCCTATTACACAATAAAATCCTTGAACATTTCTTAGGTGATCATGGGCTTCCACTCGAAGATTAATAGATTGGTGCACACATCTATGGTTGTGTTAATTTCTTAATTATGCTTAGTTTTAAAATCATGTTTTGTTATCAAAGGACACGTGTTTTGGTCTGAAGCTTGTTTCCTCTTGTATATATAAGAGAGACCAAGACCAAAGAAACATATAGGAGATAGTAGGAGCGAATAGGGATAATAGATAGATAGCAGAAAAGTTCCATAATGTTTATATTTCAAAATACTATGTTGCAAGCATAACTTTGAGGAAATCAATGGAAGATCTTTGATTTTGTGGTTTCATATTGGTGTCAATTGTTTGTTGAATTAATTGAAAAATATTATCAGGTTGTCTCCAAGGTTGAAATTTCCTTATTATTTAAATTGATGTATCAAGGATATTTTCAATTTATCATGACACGTTTATTGTTCTTGTTGATTGGATTAAATTGTGGTCTTAAAGTGCTCTTGAAATAGGATTGATTTGATCTTTAGAAATAGCTTCCTCAATTCATCCTAAAGTGTCAATCTGGGAACGTAGGCTTTTGAACTGTGTTGTGGCAATATGTCGAATGGCTGCAATTAATAGACCAAGGGTTGATGGATGTAAACTAACGTAATAGGCATTTGAACAGAATTTTGATTGGCTGACTTCCTGTCACATGTGTGATAGGAACTCGTGAAGAAATGGTACTAAAACAAAAAATAGATTACTAGCACGTAACAAAATTGAACTAAAAATCTCTATATAACAGAACAAAAAATCTTTCTTGAAATAAGATGAACAAAATCGAAGTCAAATTATTGAATGTAAATATTCTTTTGATATCAATTTACCATTCAACTTCTTAACTCACAATGACTTTAGTAATCTAATTATTCTGATAATAAGTGATAGGTAAATTATACACATTGATAGGTATGAAACAAACCAATAGAGATTAACACAATTGCATAAATGAATTATACAGATAAGAATCTAGCAATTAACACAGTAATGCAATTAAAAAAATAACTACAAAATCACAATATACATTACCACACACATATATCTAATGTAAAGATCACCAACAATTGAGGAAGTGGGCCCTACCTTCGCCAGCTATCGAGTGATGAAATTCACAAATACAGAATTACTCCACACTAGCTATTATTCATTCAAATTGCAATGACAAAGCATAAATGCATATTTAGTCTCCAAAGTCTGATTTCTATTATATCTACATATCTTTGTTTTCAACATACACACACACACACACATATACTGATCATACTATCAGCAAGCAGATAAGTTTGTTTGTTCATTCAGCCTATCAGCCACTCACAAACAAGAGTTTATAAAAATGACAAAGGCTGCAAGCCACTTATAACATTAAAAAAAATCATCTTAAGCGAAAATGATCGATCACTAAAAAAGTCTTGCTAATTTCATTCCATCGATCTCTTGAGGTCCTCATGCTTGTAGCAACTTCAACTTCCTTTCGAACTATCTCCTACTATTTGGACACAAAACAATCAGAATTATCATTACTTTCAGTAATTAATTAATCCCAATTTATTCTCCATATTTTATTAAATATTAAGGTTCCTTCAGCAAATGGTGATAGGAATATGTACAAAGAGAGAGATAAAAAGGAAATTATAAGATAAAAATGGTGGAACATTCTACACTCATCACTTGTGTGATTCAATTAACTAACTCCTTCAAGGAAGGATTAAATTCTTTTAATTAATCACAATAATCTAGAAAAGGTCATTTCGATCTATGAAAAGAACTTGATAATTGTGTTCTTGCATGTTTATAAAAGATATAAACCAACATCAGTGTGCCAAACAGTTTGAGTTATAGCCAATATGAATCATTCATCCTAGATCTTCATTTGAATTCATTTACCCAACAAGGCACTGGTCTTACCTATCTCATCACCTAATTTTATCAAATTTGTTCTCAAAACCATACATTTGTTAACTAAACATATTAATGAACTTCACCTTGATATTGCTTATACAATTCATCCCAAATTAGGCTTGCATCTCTCCACTTCCAATTTCCATTGTGGATAGATTGCTCAAGTAGGAAACACATAGTTTAAGTTTGCTTCATTTGAATAGGTACACCCGCCTAGGTCTAGCAGAGCCTGAAGAGAAGAAGGTTCAAATACACCATTATTGTTGGTTAGCATAAAATTTTCCAAGAGCCTAGCGACCTCTTGAGGTTTTCCAACCAACATTTTTTAGACCTAACAGATTGGTGACTCTACTAGGGAGATAATTTTGAACCCAAGCCTTCCATTATAGAGTCAATTCAAATATCAAGAAGGTAAACAATCTGCTAGGAAGAAAATTATTTTCCTACTTCTGAACAATAGGTGGCAACTTTGAAGAGATTTTATTAGTGATAAATTAACATCAGATCAGAAAGGATAGATGATAGACATCAGAGAATAACCATATCATCAAACATGAATGGAAGAAGATCTTTGCAACATGAGAGTCCCAAGAAAACCAATACTAGGTGGACAGACAAGCATGGATCCTCCCGTGGGAAGAACAACACAAATAAGGGTGAAAAGTCATCCAAACAACCAGAAGGTAATGTGCATTCAGTAGAACGGCCTTTCATGACTTATACTTCCCCTTTTCATATTGATGGTGAAAAATCCTTGACACCTGAGAGAAATAATATAAGTGAGGGTATCCTCAATCTTGAACTAGACCCTCAAAAGGAAAAGGAGTTATATGCTCAGGCTAAAGAAGAAAGGAAGTGAAGAGAAGAGGAATATGATATGGGATTCTCATCACAACAAGGAGAAGAAAACAAAGAGGGGCTAACTAATCAAACTACTGTTTATTTTAATAGTATGACCAACCAAGAGATTGAATTACATCTTGAATGGCAGAGGCAAGAAATTAGGAGGCAATAGATGATATAGGAAATTCAGGTGTTGAATCAATAGTTGGCTCAATTAAATATACAAGCATCAAAGTCACCTAAGTATGTGCCTCCACACAAGCAAGGTGTTAACATGGGTTCATCTTAGGCTGTTGGTGCTCCTACATGGCTGCATAATATAGGAGGTAACCCACAACAACATACTCAACAAAATGTGCCACCAAAGTCCCATCCTCCAAATCATGGTAATATTCCCCAAAATTATCCACCACCAGGTCACCAATATGCCCCAAAATATCAGCAACACGTGCCCCATCAAAATATGTACTCCCAACAACAAATCCAACAAAATTCTTATCATTAGCCTCAATATGGGTACCAATACTGCCCTAATCCACCACCCTTGAATTTTCCTCCACAAAATCCTACAAACCCATCTAGACAATTCAATCTAATAGGGTATCAATTGTACCCATACCCAATGGATAGTAATTGGAGAAATATGGTTCCCAAGTTCACTGGTAATAATGTGATATTAGTTGAAGAAAATATCAAAAAAATTAATTCCTTTGTTCAAGATATTGGTATGGAGCATGAGGATGTGAACATGAGATTGTTCATGATGTCTCTAATAGAAGAGGCGAGGGATTGGTTCAATGGCTTACCTGATGGTTCAATTAATTCTATATCAGACTTCCAAAATCAGTTTCTCGAGCAATATGGGAATCAATATGCCCCTGAGTTTTCCTTGCATGAACTAATAAGTATCTATAAACATCAAAATGATTCATTTTATCACTTCAACAATAGGTTCTCCAAATTGCACAATAAGATACCACCTAGGTCCAAACTGACTGACCTTGCAACCTTAAGTATTTACCTAAAAGCCTTTGATTTGAAGACAGGAGATAAGCTTAGAAATAGGTGCCCTAGAAGTCTAATTGAAGCACAAAAAATGGCATTGACTATTGAAAACAACAGAAAGGTTGCTAGGATGATTGGTAAAAGAGATAATCTCAGGGTTCCCCAAAATTTTAACAATCCTCAGAATAGGCAAGAGAATACATACAAAAATGAAATACCAAGGTTTCATGATATTTCGTACAAGACGAACTGGAAGGATGGAAAGGCAATAATTGATATGCCTAAGAATAAGGAGACTCTCGATCCCTTAAAGAAGAGGGGAGCATACATGGTTAACAATAATCCTTGCTGTCAATTTTGCAAGCTGCCACATTCCCCTAATCCTTGTGTTGTAGCTCAATCAATACAAGAAGAAGAAATACTAGTGGACAATGAAGAAGAGGATCATACAATATATTTAACCTCTCACACCCTTCATCCAATTGAGAAGGGATATTCATCTTCAAAAGAAGGCTATGAGTATGATGTTGATAACCAAAGGTACAATATTCATATGGTGGAACAACAAGTCTTTTTTTATTATGATGAAAGCAATGAAAAACCATATCCTCTTTTTGTACCATCTTATTCATGTAAATATAGAATAAGGAGGCATACAGAGGAAGAGATAAAATAATTAACCATTGTTGTAGTAGAGCAAGCAAAAAGTAACTATAGGCTTAGAAATAGAACAATAAACATAGATGGAGGTGCTCCAAATGGAGTATTTGTGAAAGAAAAAGAAGCAACACAAGAAAAACCAAAAAAGATGGAAAATAAGGAACTAAATCGAAATGAAAAAAAACATACTCCAAAAGAGGAAAATAAGGAGTCACCCAAAGACAAGTAGAAATTTGATGAAGCAAACAAAAGAGTAAAAGAGGAGAGCAAAGGAGATCCACTGGAATAAAAGAAGATAACCAAAATAGAAAGTACCTCTTTCGATTTCACACAAGCCTTGTCCCAGGTAAAGATGTATGTGCCATTATTAGAGATGATGAAAATAAAGGAATGCAAGGACAATGTTATTCAGCTAATGGGTATGTGTAGGATCATGATGGGCCAAAAAGTGGTGATATGATGGGTATGTGTAGGGTATGTGGCTAATGACTTTTTTTTTACCCAAAATTGATTAAACAAAAAGGGTTTTTAAAGGAGATTTCAAGTTTTCCACTAATATAAATTATGCTTTAATTTGAATTTAATAACTAATTATTATTAATTTTCTATTTGAATTACAACTAAAGTGCTAATTGATAGACTGATTGAAAAACATTTATAGCTTTCAAACAGTATCACATTTTTTGAATCTGAAACATGTGTCACATTCAATGCTTCGCATAATATAGGATTCAAAAAAAAAAAATCATTAAGCTTTGACCAAGTTCAGGTGGTCAGACATACGAGTTTTTATATTTTTTAAAAGTTATAATAAAAAATTCACAATTAATTATTTACTTGGAAAAAATTAAAAAAAAAAATGTATCACATCGGGACATGAGTCCTCTACTTATATATAAAATCTTATAAAAAAATATTATCATTTTACTGTGTTAGGGTGGTCAGACAAACACCTACTTTTTCCCTGAAATTTAAGTAATATTGCATTGAAATTTCAAATTTTCACCAAATAGATTTTTTTTAAATAAACCTATTAGTTTAGAAACTACATTCAATTTTCTACATATTTTATTCTTACATATTTTTGAAATAATATAGATAACTTATTCAAATTTTTACATCAAGTTTCCTAACTTTGATTTTTCTAAATTTTTTGCCACTTAAGGGATTATTTTTTCCATGATGATCCTACACATACCCTAATATCTAATGGATCTAATAGAAATAAAAAATTTGAGAATAAAGAGACCACTAAGATCAATAACAACAAGTAGGGAGAAGTAAAGGTTCTTGAAGTTTGTCTTAGAGATGCATTAGTGAATCCTCCACAAATTGATCCATTCTTTACTACACTGCTCATAAATAACAAGTTGGTGAGAAATTGTATGATAGATCCAGGTGCTACTATCAACATCGTGCCAGTAGGGGTCATGAAACATCTTGGCATGTGGGTAGACACTACTAGTGGTAAATGCTACACTATGGATAGTAGGCCTGTTCTAGTGGTAGGAATTATGAAAGATGTAGAAGTGAAGCATGCTACTTATCTACATGTAGCTTATAATATTAGCATAACAGTGATTGATACACCTCCTCATTCTAGGATGCTCTTGTCAAGAAAATGGACTATAGTAGTTGGAGGAAATGTACAATTTGACTTGTCCTATGCCATAATACCAGTAAATAATGAAGAATTCAAGCTATAGAGAGCCAAGGGTGAATTAGATTGTGGACTATGTTGCTCAAAATCAATTGAATTGCTTTTGTGATGTGGATTTAGGAAGTTTCAGGATAGAGACTTCCTAGCCTAAACTAGTGAATACTGATCCAATTGATAAGCATGTTTCCAAAAATCAGCACGATGTATGGAAGATGTATTTTGATGGAGCGTGTAGTCAGGAAGGCAATGGAGTAGGAGTAGTTTTTATCTCACCTGAGGGTACTACATTCAAGTATTCATTCTTGCTAACATTTGAATGTACAAATAATATAGTAGAGTATGAAGCCCTGCTAATTGGTTTGAATATAGCTATAAAACATAGAATCAAATTGCTAATTGTTCTTGGAGACTTTGAGTTGATCATTTCACAGATCAAATCAAAATATGCTCCAAAAAAAAGGCTAAAACAGTATAGAAATGTTGTGTGGGACACAATTGAACTATTCAATGCCTTTTCTATTGAATGGATAGATAGGTCCAAGAACTTGATGGCAGATTTCCTAGCCAATGTAGCTCTGAAAAAAGATGATATCACCTTGGTCGGAGTGTCTCAAGTTGAATTCAAAACAAGACTTGTCATCCCTAATAACATCTATAGTTGGAAATTTTTCAATGATGACATTGATCTCATCAAGTTTCTACAATACATTGATCAGTATGAAGCCCAGGAGATTGATTTTAATGCATTTGTGGAAAAAGTAGATGGCAAATAGACCATGTTTGGAAAAGAAGTTGTGCAGCTCAAAACCAAAAAACTTCCTAAAGGACTTGTGGCACTAGAAAGAGTGTTTGATGGAAATGATCATGCTCTCATAAAACAAACACATGTAAAGAGAGAAGATGTTGAAGAGATCAACCTAGGGACTAAATTGGCACCAAAAATGGTATACATTGGAAAGAAGATAAGTCCAACAATCAAAAAATTGTTGATTGCACTGTTAAGGAAATACAAGCACATTTTTTCATTATCTTATGAGGATCTTAAGGCATACAAAGAATATTTTTTCCAACATGAGATCCCATGGAAACCATATGCAAAACCATTTTGGCAGAAACAAAGACCCATAAACCCTACTTTGGAACCCAAAATGCATGAAGAGATTATGAAGCTTAGGGAAGGAGGTATTATCAAGTCGATTAGATATTCATCTTGGGTCTCCAATCTAGTACCAGTCAGAAAGAAAAATGGAGATATAAGGCTTTGTGTAGACTTCCAAAACCTAAATGTATCTTCTCTCAAGGACAATTACTCGCTTCCAAACATGGAGGCTATGCTACAAAGGGTCATAGGCTATGAGTTACTATCCATGATGGACGGATTTTTAGGCTATAACCAAGTGAAAGTTAAAGAATCGAAACAATACAAGATAGCCTTCACTACACCATGGGGAACATATGTTTATGTTAGGATGCCATTCAGAATCACAAATGTTGGTGCAACATTTTAAAGGGACATGGATGTTTCTTTTGTTTACCTTATTAATGTGATAATGGTAGTCTACCAAGGTGATTTAACCACATATTCCAAGAAGGCAGAGGATCATGTGGCTCACCTTGAAAAACTATTTTTCAAAGCATTGAAATATGGGATCTCCCTCAATCCTAAAAAGTGTCATTTTGTAGTAACATAAGGAAAGTTACTTGGGAATATAGTCTCTAAGGAGGGAGTAAGGATTGATCCTGAAAGAGTGGAGGCCATTGATAAGATACCTATCCCCAAGATAGTCAAGGCTATTCAATCCTTCTTTGGATAAATCAATTTTGTAAGAAGATTCATATGAAACTTTGTTGAGATAGTAAAGCCAATATAAAAGATGCTAAAGAAAGGTGCAAAGATTGATTGGACAGTTGAAGCTATAGATGTGTTCATATCCATAAAAAAGAGCAATCAAAGAAGCTACACTATTGAAATCTCCAAATTTTAGCAAACCTTTCTAAATCTTTTCATTCACATCTTATCACACAGTTGCTACAGTAATGCTCCAAAAGAATGATGAAGGGCATGAGAAACCGGTCTCCTTTCTTAGCAAATACCTTCAAACTACATAATTGAAATATAATATTGTGGAGAAACAAGCCTATGCATTGGTAAGAGTTGTCAAGGAATTTAGACCATATCTAGTGGGAGCAAAAGTAATAGCTTATGTGCCTAACATTGCAGTGAAGGATGTCTTCATACGAAGTGAAACAACAGGGCACAGGTGCTGATGGATAAATAGAATCAAGGAGTTTGATATTGAGTTTCAAATTACTAACCTCGTAAGAGGACAAGGATTGGCCAAATTGATGGTTGGGACAAATTTGGAAGCTGCCCAAGTATGCAATGTGGATGATGAAGAAAATATGGTCACTAGTATTGAACACACATCATGGTACACTGATATTGTGTACTATCTTAAACATTTGAAATTTCTAGAAGGGTTTGATGACAACAGAAAAAGGACACTCAAGTTGCAGGCCTCAAAATATGTATTCATGAAGGGGGGCCTCTACTGGAAAAATAGGGATGTTGTTCTGTTGTTGTGCTTAGATGAGCATCAACCAAGATATGTCTTGAAGGAGATTCATGAAGGAGAATGTGGGGGGAATTTCGTAACAAAAACCACTGCTCATAAGATATTAAGGGTAGGGTACTATTGGCCTAAATTTTTCAATGATGCACATGACTATACTAGGAAATGTGAGGCATGTCAAAAAAATTTCAGAAAATTCAAGTATCAAGGGGCATTTCCTCTAAGACCAATACAGGTTGAAGCTCCATTTCACCAATGAAGAATTTATTTCATAGGGGAAATTATAGAAAAGTCTAGTGGAGGACACAAATGGATAATAGTAGCCACATACTACTTCAGAAAATGGGCAGAAGCCATACCCACCATGCAGGCAACCAATAAAGTTGTGACAAATTTATTATTGGTGAACATCATCACAAGATTCGAAGTTCTATCAAGGATTGTAACTAATAATGGAATGTGCTTTAGGTCAGATGAATTCAAGGGATTTTTCCAATCATATGGTATAGTAATTTCATACTCCTCAACATATCACCCACAAGCAAATGGGCACGTTGAATCCAACAAGAAGAGTATCTTGAAGATCATAAGAAGAATGTTGGATAACAATAAAAAATCATGGGATTCCGAGTTGAGGCTTGCCTTATGGGTGGACAAAATCATTGTAAAAAAATCCATTGGTAAATAGCCTTTTGAGCTTGTGTATGGAACTCAGGCCAGACTCCCTTTGCATAATTTAATACTAGTATGCAAGTTCATCTTGCAAGAAGATGTGGACGTTCTTGAACCCATGGAGGAAAGGATGGAGGAATTAATTGAGCTCGATGAAATCAAAAACCAATCCCAGCAACATAATAGGAAGAAACAATTACAAATGAAATACTTGCATGACAGGAAGGCTAAAAATAGGAAATTCGAAGTAGATGACATAGTCCTCATGTGGAATGCTAGGAGCCAAGACAAAGGAAAGCATGGGAAATTTGAAGCCTTATGGTTAGGATCCTTTGTCATTGTTGGAAATGGAGGTGAAGATTCATATTTTCTCCAAAACATGTCAGGAGAAGAACAAGAACTGCTAGTTCATGGACAGTTCCTAAAGCATTTCTTCTCATGAAGAACGTAAAGAGGATCAAGGATTGCCAGTGCATGGACAATTCTTGGAATGCCTCTCAAAATAATTCTTTCCATGCATAGTAGCCTAGGTGAAGGTCAGGAATTGCCAGTGCATGGACACTTCTTGAGATACCTTCTAAAATTTGCAAATTTCCATACACATTAGTTTTAGGTTCTCATGATATTCCATCTCCATCCAAGTTCTGCTCCCCAAATATTTTCTAGATTCTTGCAATGGTATTACAATCATTCATCCCCAGATAAAGCCATTATTAGGACTATAAAATCTCCTCTATCCACTTACCTCCTAGTTCTTACAAAATTTCATTACACTTAATTTTATGATTTAGACAAATTGCTGAGATTTGAGTGGAAAAATCCATTTTGCAGCTAGCATACCCAAACAATTGCATTCATAAAAGAATTTGAAGTCCCTTTTCCATCATCGACCCAACAATACATCATTGTTGGAACTCCAATCATCACCCCACCAATAGCCTGATGAGGATACTTCATAACTTTGAATCGGTGTAACTTCATTCCATCAGGATAACTACCAAGGCAGTCTCCCTAACAAACTGATAGAGGCAATAATGATGATCACATCGCCATAGCTCTAATACATCGGTGGAATGAATGATTGTGGTCCCCCAATTTCCTGATGCATTTGCAGATTATCAAAAGTATAACACTCAATGGTGAAGATGGGTGCATCGGGGTAGCGTTGTTTGATGTCCCACCGATAGACCGAAAGAAAGACATTTATTAGTGGAGAAGGTGGCCATTGGTGGAAAATGAACCAAGGCCCCAATGATACAATGATGGAGAATTATCACTAGTTGATGTGACATCCAAGAGCATCATCAAAATATTTAACATAAATGCTCCCCCTGATAACAAGACTGAAACAAGCGGTATATTAATGAGCCAGAGTAGAAGTAAATTGCACCACAAGTTGATCATACAATTGAAAAAACTAGGAGGGATACGCTAGGGGCAGAAGTAGAAAAGATGAAACTCGGAGCTCTTACGCAGCAAAACCAGGGGAGGAGGAAATTCATGTAAGTACATCACTCTTAGCTAGAAAGTTGTATTTTTTCAAAGATTTCAATGGAGGCAAATGTAGAAAAACCTAAGGAAAAAAAAACAAAAATTGAAAAAGAGGAATTTAAACCAAGATTTGATAGACTAGTGTTTGGGGTTGGGGCCAAGACCCATAAGAAATATTCAAACAAGTAAATTTTTAGACAAACATAAGGGTCTAGGTAATGTTTGGAAGCCAAATCGAGGATATGAGATTTTCTGTGTATCACTACAAAAATAAATTCCGATTTCAACCAATCTGTAAACCATGGAGGTTGAACTTAGGAAGACTTGTGGTGCCAAGTGTACACATCAATGTAGAATTAATAAAATCTCTTGCTAGTTGGTATAACACCAAGAAGAGAACTATCCAATCACTGAGTGGAGCTGATATGCTTGTTATCTCCCAAGACCTGATCTCTAATGTATTTCAATTAGAATGTCCCCAAAATTTTCCATTCACAATTAGAGATCTCTTAACAGAATATCATTGCATGGATACTAGCTACAAGAGATGGAAATTACCTCTGCATAGGCCTAAAAATGAGGAAGGCCAGCTTAGGAGGTTTTTGAGCAATGAAACCCCACCTTTTCATGTAGATTTGTTTGAAGAATACTTCTAGTATACCTATTACTTAGTTGGTGAAGTCTTGGGAATAGAGGTTCAACCCCTTATCTCTATTGCACTAAAGGTTGTAGTTGTGGATATATAGAGCAAGGATGTTAGGTCATTTGACTATGCAAGCTACTTGGCTAATGCCCTAAATCAAGGGCTTGAAAGGATAAAAAATAACAATGATTGCATAGATTCGAAACACTATTCATTGCTAATGCATTTATTGATGTATGAGGGACATGCCAGAAATGTGTGGAGTAAAGAATTGAGGATTAGAGATACAGATGTAAATGGAAACTTCAGACCTATACAAATGTGGACTTCACTATGGGATAGTCGATGTGAAAGGTCTCATTATTTATAATTTGAATAATTTTTTTTAAAACCACTAATGAAGCTACTAGGATATTCATATGATTACAACTTATCCCCTGAGGTGCAAAGATTTTCAAGACCAAAGGAGAATGAACCAAAAGGAAAAGTGAACCATAATTGGGAATACCGGTATTCTTTCTCTGGCAGCACAATAATAAGAGTTTATGGGTTTGAAGGGGTTCCACACTTGATACCCCGTGTAGTTCCAAATAGAGTTCCTTATCTAGAGATTGTACGAAAACTAGCAAAATATGATGCTAAAAACTTCAAGGGTCATAATAAGCAATCACTCATGCCCAACACTCTTTGTTTTGTATATTTTACAATAGTTGCAAATGAAGGGTATGAGGAAATTGATGCTAAAATAGCACATTACAACCTTCCTCTTGGGTACGAATGAGAGAAATTTGATGCAGAGTGGTTTATTCATCAAGCAAGCTTAACTCAAGGGTTGTCAGGGTATGAGCATTGGTTTACGGTTGATGATGCGATCAGGAACTGAGATGAAGCTTCCACCAGTTATAGAATCGCCTCATATAATAAATTTACGCTCGCGAAGGAGTGAAGAGAAAGAATGTCCCATAATATTCAAAATCATTTGGTGATACATAGGATGCCTTGGCTAGGATTGAGCAACTTATTGCTTACATGAATGAAATAGTAAAAGATGTTCCTTCATATGTTTTTGATACATCTCATACAAATTATACAATAGTACAGGCTGAAGATGTGGAGCCTCTAGATCACATACCCTCACAACCTACTCCTGATGTATGTTTTTCTACTGACAATAGTGAAGATGACAAAAGTAACAAAGAAAGTGATGAGAATAGTAGTGAAGAGGAGCAACAAGTAGAACAAACAAAATCCCTTGTGATTACACAATATGAGACCCCTTAGGAATAGAATGTTATAAGATTTGAAGCATCAGATGAGTTTGCTGAAGACAATAGGGTCAAGGTTGGTCACAAATTCATTTCTGATGGTGACTGTTAAAACTAATGAATTCAAATCATTTGTCTATGAATATAAGGGAAGGAAAATAAGACAAAAGGAGCAAGACATTACTCCTAAAAAGGAAGATGTTGCTTTAGAGGAATTGAAAAGGGAAGTTGACAAGGAGATGCAATCTATCACTCCCGAGAGAGGTACATAATTACTTCAAGAGGTTGGGGTATTACTTCTACCAGGATGGGATATTAGCTCTGCAATTGTGTTTGATAGTTTCAAATAAAGAGGGAATAACACAAATAACTTGAAAGAGGAGGCTAGTGACAAGATATATTCAGGGTTTGGGTATAATCCAGATGAGGCTACCTTGCTTATTTGGTCACTATACCCCCATGAAAAGAGGCTGGTAGTAATTGATAATCTAAATCAAGTGTTTGGACATATTTTTGTCCAAAGATTTAGGGACACTAATCCCTTGGAAACTGCAGAACTGAATGTCAATGTGGCAAAATTCACTAGAGCACAAATTGAAAAGTTGGTTAAAGAAAATGAAAAATTGAAAAGGGAGCTATCACATCAAAAGGAGAATTAATCTTCCTTTTCTACTTCAGAATTGTGCTCCCCATGGCTCGAAAAAAGACAAGAGAATATTAGATGCATTAATTGATGTATCTTATTAGAAAAGTTTCCATTTGAAAGCCCAGGAAAAGTGTAAAGCACTAGAAAAAGAAATGAAAGTCATTAAGTACAATACTATGTCTGAGATAATCAAGGAAAGGTTCAATAAGATGATGAAGCAAGCTGATGATTATTGGAGCATGTTCAAGCAAATACAATCAACACTAGAGGAGAATGTCTGATTGCAAACAAGAATGATTGATAAAAAGAGGGATCTTTTGGATAAACAGATTTGAAAGAACAAACACTACAGAGATATAACAACTTGGTGTAGTTACACAACCAATATCAACGTAGACTCAAAGAGGATCTTGGTTGCTTTAATTTGATTCCTGCACTCCATGATGATATAGGGAATCTTCGAGAAAGGGATGATTGGAAAGTATAATTTATAGAGTTTCTAACAATTGCATTGCAAGAAATTAATGATGAGAATATGGTCTTGGAAAAGACTCATAAACAAATTGAGAAATTCATGTTCATGGAGTATGATATGAAAGAAGTAATATCTTATGTAGAAACTCATGCAGAACAAGAATACATTCATCACCTCTCAGCATTTAATTTGTTTATCAATCAGGCGGTGGACATTTTGGGCACAATTGAACAACAATCAGAATCAATCGATAGTGATGATGTGGACCCTATTACATAGTAAAAGACTTGAACATGTCTTAGGTGATCATGAGCCTCTACTCGGAGACTAAAAAATTGGTGCACACATCTGTGGTTGTGTTAATTTCTTAATTATGCTTAGTTTTAAAATTATGTTTTGTTATCAAAGGACATGTCTTTTAGTTTGAAGCTTGTTGCATCTCGTATATATAAGAGAGACCAAGACCAAAGAAACATATAGGAGATCGTAGGAGTGAATAGGGATAATAGATAGATAGCAGAAAAGTTTCATAATGTTTATATTCCAAAAGACTATGTTGCAAGCATAACTTTGAGGAAATCAATGGAAGATCTTTGATTTTGTGGTTTCATATTGGTGTCAATTGTTTGTTGAATTAATTGAAAAATATTATCAAGTTGTCTCCAAGGTTGACATTTCCTAATTATTTAAATTGATGTATCAAGGATATTTTATATTTATCAAGGCACATGTGTGGTTCAGTTCACTGGCTCCTTCAAGGAAGGATTTAATTCTTTTAATTAATCATAGTAATCTAGAAAAGGTCACTTGGATCTATAAGAAAAACTTGGTAAATGCATTATTTCATGTTTATAAAAGATATAAACCAACATCAGTGTGCCAAATAGTTTGAGTTATAGCCAATACAAATCATTCATCCTAGATCTTCATTTGACTCCATTTACCCAACAAGGCACTGGTCTTACCCATCTCATCACCTAATTTTATCAATTTTATTATCAAAACCATACATCTATTAACTAAAGATATTAATGAACTTCACCTTGATATTGCTTATACAATTCATACCAAATTAGGCTTGCATCTCTCCACTCCCAATTGCCATTGTGGATAGATTGCTCAAGTAGGAAACACATAGTTTGAGTTTTCTTCATTTGCACAGGTACACCCACCTAGGTCTGGCAAAGCCTAAAGAGAAGAAGGTTCAAATACACCATTTGGTATTGTTAATTAGCCTAAAACATACCAAGAGCCTGGAAACCTCTTGATGTTTTCCAACGAGCATTTTTGAGACCTAACAGATTGGAAACTCTATTAGTGAGCCAATTCTAAACTCAATCCTTCCATTATAGAGTCAATTGAAATATTAAGGTAAACACTCCGCTAGGAAGAAACTTATTTTCCTACTTATGAACAGTAGGTGGCGACTCTGAAGAGATTTTATGAGTGATAAAGTAAACATCAGATCATAAAGGATAGATGATAGACATCAAAGAATAACCATATCATCAAACATAAATGGAAGAAGATCTTTGCAAAAGGAGAGTCCTAAGAAAACCAATACCAAGTGGACATACAAGCACAGATCCCCCCATGGGAAGAAAAACACAAATGAGGGTGAAAAGTCATCCAAACAACTAGAAGGTAATGTAAATTCAGTAGAACAGCCTTCCACAACTTATACTTTCCCTTTTCATATTGATGGTGAAAACTCCTCGACACCTGAGAGAAATAATATAAGTGAGGGTATCCTCAATCTTTAACTGGACCCTCAAAAGGAAAAGGAGTTCTATGCCTAGGTTGAAGAAGAAAGGAAGTGAAGAGAAGAGAATATGATATGGGATTCTCATCACAACAAGGAGAAGATAACAAATAGGGGTTGACTAATCAAACTACTATTGATTTTAATAGTATGGCCAACCAAGAGATTGAATTGCATCTTGAATAGCAGAGGTAATAACTTAGGAGGCAATAGATGATACAAGAAAGTTAGGAGTTGAATTAACAATTGGCTCAATTAAATATACAAGCATCAAAGCCACCTAAGTATGTGCCTCCACACAAGTAAGGTGTTAACGTGGGTTCATCTTAGGCTGTTGGTGCTCCTAGATGGCTGTATAATATAGGAGGTAACCCACAACAACATACTCAACAAAATGTGCCACCAAAACCCCATCCTCCAAATCATGGCAATATTCCCCAAAATTATTGACCACCAGGTCACCAATATGCCCCACAATATCAGTAACATGTTCCCCATCATAATATGTACTCCCAACAACACATCCAACAAAATGCTTATCATCAGCCTCAATATGGGTACCAATACTGCTCTAATCCACGACCCTTGAATTTTCCTCCACAAAATCCTACAAACCCATCTAGATAATTCGATCTAACAGGTATCAATTGTACCCATACCCAATGGATAGTAATTGGAGAAATATGGTTCCCAAGTTCACTAGGAATAATGTGATTAGCTGAAGAATACATAAGAAATTTCAATTCCTTTGTTCAAGATATTGGTATTGAGCATGAGGATGTGAACATGAAATTGTTCATGATGTCTCTAATAGAAAAGGTGAGGGATTGGTTCAATGGCCTACCTGATGGTTCAATTAATTATATATCAGACTTCCAAAATTAGTTTCTGGAGAAATATAGGAATCAGTGTGCCCCTTATTTTTCCTAGCATGAACTTATAAATATCTAGAAACATCAGAATGTGTCAGTTTATGACTTCAACCATAGGTTCTCCAAATTGCACAATAAGATACCACCTGGGTCCAAACTAATTGACCCTGTAGCCTTAAGTATTTACCTAAAATCCTTTGATCTAAAGACAGGATATGAGCTTAGAAATAGGTGCCCTACAAGTCTAATTGAAGCACAAAAAATGATATTGACTATTGAGAACAACAGAAAGGTTGTTGGGATGATTGGTAAGAGAGATAATCTCAAGGTTCCCCAAAATTTTAACAATCCTCAAAATAGGAAAGAGAATACATACAAAAATGAAAGACCAAGGTTGCATGATATGTTATACAACATGAACTGGAAGGATGGCAAGCCCATATTTGATAGGCCTAAGAATAAGGAGACTCTTGATCCGTTAAAGAAGAGGGGAACATACATGGTTATAAATAATCCTTGGTGTCAAGTTTACAAGCTACCACATTCCCCTTATCATTATGTTGTAACTCAATCAATACAAGAAGAATAAATTCCCATGGACAATGAAGAAGAGGATCATACAATATATTTGACATCTCACACCCTTCATTCGATTGAGCAGGGATATTCATCTTCAGAAGAAGAAGGCTACGATTGTGATGTTGATAACCAAAGGTACAATATTCATATGGTGAAACTAAAAGCCTTTTTTAATTATGATGAAAGCAATGGCGAACCATATCCTCCTTGTGAACCATCTCAATCAAGTAAATATATAATAAGGAGGCCTATAGAGGAAGAGATAAAAGAATTAACTATTGTTGTAGTAGAGCAAGTGAAAATAAACTATAGACTAAGAAATAGAACAATAAACACATATGGAGGTGCTCCAAGAAGAGTATTTGTGAAAGAAAAAGAAGCAATACAAGAAAAATGAAAAAGGATGGAAAATAAGGAACTAAATCGAAATGAACAAAAACATACTCCCAAAGAAGAAACTAAGGAGTCACCCAAAGACAAGAAGTCTGATGTAGCAAACAAAAGAGTAAAAGAGGAGAGAAAAGGAGATCCACTAGAACAAAAGAAGATAACCAAAACAGAAAGTACCTCTTTCAACTTCACATAGGCCTTGTCCTAGGTAAAGATGTATGTGCCATTATTAAAGATGATGAAAATAAAGGAATACAGGGACAGTGTTATTTAGCTTATATCTAATAGAACTAATAGAAATACAAGCTTTAAGAATAAAGAGACCACTAAGATCAAAAACAACAAGCAGTGAGAAGTAAAGGCTCCTGAAGTTTTTCTTGGAGATGCATTGGTGAATCCTCAACAAATTGATCCATTATTTACTACACTACTCATAAATAACAAGTTGGTGAGAAATTGTATGATAGATTCAAGTGTTGCTATCAACATCATGCCAATAGGGGTCATGAAACATCTTGGCATGTGGGTAGACACTAGTGGTCGTAAATGCTATGCTATGGATAGTAGACATGTCCCAGTGGTAGGAATTATGAAAGATGTAGAAGTGAAGTCGGCTGCTTATCTACATGCAACTTATAATATTGACATAATTGTGATTGATACACCTCCTCATTTTGGGATGCTCTTGTCAAGAAAATGGACTGTAACAGTTGGAGGAAATGTACAATTTGACTTGTCCTATGCCACAATACCAATAAATGGTGAAGAGGTCAAGCTATATAGAGAGCCAAGGGTGAGTCAGATTGTAGACTATGTTGCTCAAAATCAATTGAACTACTTTTTGTGATGTGGATTTAGGAAGTTTCAGGATAGAGCCTTCCCAACCTAAACTAGTGAATACTGATCCAATTGATAAGCATGTTTCCAAGAATTAGCATGGTGTGTGGAAGATGTATTTTGATGGAGTGTGTAGTTGGGAAGGCAATGGAGCAGGAGTATTTTTTATCTCACCTAAGGGTACTACATTCAAGTATTCATTCTTGCTGACATTTGAATGTACAAATAGCATAGCATAGTATGAAGCCCTACTAATTGGTTTGAATATGGTTGTCAAACATGGAATCAAACTGCTAACTATTCTTGGAGACTCTAAGTTGAACATTTCACAAATTAGATATAAATATGCTCCAAAAAAAAAGGATAAATTAGTATAGAAATGTTGTGTGGGACACAATTGAACTATTTGATTCCTTTTCTATTGAATGGATAGATAGGTCGAAGAACTTGAAGGAAAATTTCCTAGACAATGTAGCTCTAAAAGAAGATGATATCACCCTGGCCAAAGTGTCTCAATTTGAATTAAAAATACCTATCATCCCTGATAACATCTATATTTGGCAAGTTTTCAATGAAGACACTGATCTCATCAAGTTTCTACATTGCATTGATCAGTATGAAGCCCAGGAGATTGATTATAATGCATTTGTGGAAGAAGTAGATGGAAAATAGACTGTGTTTGGAAAAGAAGTTGTGTAGCTCAAAACCAATAAACTTCCTAAAGGACTTGTGGTACTAGAAAGAGTGTTTGATGGAAATGATCATGCTCTCATAAAAAAACATCAGTAAAGAGAGAAAATGTTGAAAATATCAACCTAGGGATTGAATTGGCACCAAAAAGGGTGTACATTGGAAAGAAGATAAGTCCAACAATCAGAAAAATGTTGATTGCACTATTAAGGAAATGCAAGCACATTTTTGCATGGTCTTATGAGGAAATGCATACAGAGAAGATATGTTCAACCATGAGATCCCATTGAAACCAGATGCAAAACCATTTAGGCAGAAATAGAGACCCACAAACCCTACTTTGGAACCCAAAATGCATGAAGAGCTTATGAAGCTTAGGGAAGGAGGTATTATCAAGCCAATTAGATATTCATCTTGGGTCTCCAATCTAGTACCAGTCATAAAGAAAAATGGAGATATAAGGATTTTTTTAGACTTTCGGAGCTTGAATGTATCTTCTCTCAAGGACAATTACCCACTTCCAAACATGGAGGCTATGCTACAAAGGGTCACAAGCTATGAGTTACTATCCATGATGGACGAATTGTCAGGTTATAACCAATTGAAAGTTAAAGAATCAGAACAATACAAGAAAACCTTCACTACACCATGGGGAACATATGTTTATGTTAGGATGTCATTCAGACTCACAAATGCTAGTGCAACATTCCAAATGACCATGGATGTTGCTTTTGCTGACCTTATTAATGTGATAATGGTAGTCTACCAAGATGATTTAAATGCATATTCCAAGAAGGCATAAGATCATGTGGCTCACCTTGAAAAAATATTTCTGAAAGCATTAAAATATGGGATCTCCCTCAATCCTAAAAAGTTTCATTTTTTAGTAACAAAAGGAAAGTTACTTGGTCATATAGTCTCTAAGGAGGGAGTAAGGATTAATCCAAAAAGAGTGGAGACCATTGATAAGATACGTATCCCCAAGACATTCAAGGTTATTCAATCCCTCTTTGGACAAATCAATTTTGTAATAAGATTAATACGAATTTTTTTTGAGATAGTAGAGCCAATATCAAAGATGCTAAAGAAAGGTGCAAAGATTGATTGGACATCTAAAGCTATAGATGCGTTCATATCCATAAAAAAAGAAATCAAAGTATTGAAATCTCTAGATTTCAACAAACCTTTCCAAATCTTTTCATTCACATCTTATCACATAGTTGCTATAGTAATGCTCCAAAAGAATGATGAAGGGCATGAGCAGCTAGTCTCCTTTTTTAGTAAATCCCTTCAAAATGCAGAATTGAAATATGATATTGTGCAGAAGCAAGCCTATGCATTGGTAAGAGCTGTCAAGGAATTTAGACCATATCTAGTGATAGAAAAAGTAATAGCTTATGTTCCTAATGTTGCAGTGAAGGATTTTTTCATACAAAGTTAAATAACAGGGTGTAGGTTCCCATGGATAAACAAAATCTAGGATTTTGATATTGAGTTTCAAATTACTAACCTCATAAGAGGACAAGGATTGGCCAAATTGATGGCTGAGACAAATTTGGAAGCTTCCCAAGTATGCAATATGGATGATGAAGAAAATATGGTCACTAGTATTGAGCACACATCATGGTACATTGATATTGTGTACTATCTTAAACATTTGAAATGTCCACAATGGATTGATGATAACAGAAATAGGACACTCAAGTTGCAAGCCTCAAAATATGTATTCATGAAGGGGTACCTCTACTGGATAGATAGGGATGGTGTTTTGTTGTTGTGCTTAGATGAGCATCAAGCAAGATATGTCTTGAAGGAGATGCATGAAGGAGTATGTGAGGAAAATTTCTCAACAAAAACCACTGCTCATAAGATATTAAGGGCAGGGTACTATTGGCCTAAAGTTTTCAATGATGCACATGACTATACTAGGAAATGTGAGGCATGTCAAAAAAAATTCAAAAAATTGAAGTATCAAGGGGCATTTCCTCTAAGACCTATTCAAGTTGAAGCTCCATTTCACCAATGGGGAATTGATTTCATAGGGGAAATTATAGAAAAGTCTAGTGGAGGACACAAATGGATATTAGTAGTGACATACTACTTCACAAAATGGGTGGAAGCCATACCCACCATGCAGGCAACTAGTAAAGTTGTGACAAATTTCTTATTGGAGAACATCATCACAAGATTCAGAGCTCCAAAAAGGATTGTAACTGATAATGGAATGTGTTTTAGGTCAGATGAATTCAAGGGATTTTTCCAGTCATATGTTCTAGTAATTTCATACTCCTCACCATATCACCCAAAGGCAAATGGGAAGGCTGAATCCAACAAGAAGATTATCTTGAAGATCATAAGAAGAATGTTGGATAACAATAAAAATGTGTGGGATTCCAAGTTGAGGCTTGCCTTATGGGTAGATAGAATCACTGTAAAAGAGGCCATTGGTAAATCACCTTTTAAGCTTGTGTATGGAACTCAAGCCAGACTCCCTTTGCATAATTTAATACCAGTATGCAAGTTTGTCTTGCAAGAAGATTTGGATGTTCTTGAACCCATGGAGCTTGATAAAAACATAAACTAATCCCAGTAGCATAATAGGAAGAAACAATTACAAATGAAATACTTGCATGATAGGAAGGCTAAAAATAGGAAATTTGAACCAGATGAGATAGTCCTCATGTGGAATGCTAGGAGCCAAGACAAAGGAAAGCATGGGAAATTTGAAGCCTTATGGTTAGGACCCTTTTTTCATTGTTGGCAATGGAGGTGAAGATTTATATTTCCTACAAAACATGTTAGGAGAATAACAAAAACTGCCAATTTATGGACAGTTCCTAAAGCATTTCTTCTCATGAAGAACATAAAGAGGATCAAGGATTGCAAGTGAATGGAAAATTCTTGGCATGCCTCTCAAAATAATTCTTTCCATGCATAGTAGTCTAGGTGAAGGTCAAGAATTTACAGTGCATGGAAAATTCATGAGATACCTTCTTAAATTTGCAAATTTCCATGCACAGTAGTTTTAGGTTCTCATGATATTCCATCTCCATCCATGGTCTGCTCCCCAAATATTTTTTGGATTCTTGCAATGATCTTACAATCATTCATCCCCAGACAGAGCCACTGTTAGGACTAGAAAATCCCACATATTTTCATTAGCCTCTATCCACTTACCTCCCAGTCCTTGCAAAATTTCATTACACTTAATTTTGTGATTTAGACAAATCATTGAGATTTTTGTGGCAAAATCTATTTTACAACTAGCATATCCAAACAATCGCATTCATTAAAAGAATTTGAAGTCCCATTGACATCATCATCCCAACAATACCTCATCGATGGAACTCCCATCACCACCCCACCAATAGCTCGATGATGATAGTTCATAACTTTGCATCAAGTGTAACTTCATTCCATTGGGCTATCTTCCAAGGTAGTCTCCCTGACAGACCGATAGAGGCAATAATGATTATCACATCGCCATAGCTCTAATACATCAGTGGAACAAATGATTGTGGTCCCCTGATGGCCCTATACAATTGATGATTATCAAAAGTATAACACTCAATGATGAAGCAAGGGTGCATCGGGGTAGCATTGTATGGTGTCCCACTGATAGATCGAAAGAAAGGCATTTATCAGTGGAGGTGGCCATCGGTGGAAAATGAACCAAGGCCCCAATGATATAGCAATGGACAATTATCGCTAGTTGATGTGACATCCAAAAGCATTATCGGGATATTTAACATAAATGCTCCCCCCAATGACAATATTGAAACAAGTGGTATATTAATGAGCCAGAGTAGAAGTAAATTGCACCACAAGTTGATCATACAATTGCAAAGATGGGGAGGCCTACGCTAAGGGCTGAAGCAGAAAAGAAAAAACTCAGAGCTCTTACGCAGCAAAACTAGGGGAGGTGGAAATTCATGTAAGTACATCACTCTTAGCTAGAAAGTTGTATTTTTTTAGATATTTCAATGGAGGAAAATATGGAAAAACCTAAGGCAAAGAAAAAAAAACCGAAAAGAGGATTTTAAGCCAAGATTTGATAGATCAATATCTGGGGTCAAGGCCAAGACCCAGAAAAAGTGTTCAAACAAGTAAATGGTTAGACAAACATAAGGGTTTGGGTGATGTTTGGATGCCACATCGATGGTATGAAAGAGATAAATTTGATGTAGAGGGGTTTATTGATCAAGCAAGATTAACTCAAGGGTTGTTGGGGTATGAGCATTGGTTTTCAGTTGATGATGTGAACAGGAACTAAGATGAAGCTTCAACCAGTGATAGAATGGAATCATATAATAAAGTTATGCTTGTGGAGGAGTGGAAGAGAAAGAATGTCCCATCATATTCAAAAAAAATTGGTGATATACAAGATCCCTTGGCTAGGATTGAGCAACTTATTGCTCATAAGAATGAAATAGTAAAAGATGTGCCTTCATATGTTTTTGATACATCTCATACAAATTATACAGGAGTATAGGTTGAAGATGTGGAGCCTCTAGATCACATACCCTTACAACCTACTCCTGATGTATGTTTTTCTACTAACAAGAGTGAAGAAGAGGAAAGTAATAAAGAAAGTGATGAGAATAGTAATGAAGAGGATCAACAAGTAGAACAAATAAAAGCCCCTATGATTACACAATATGAGCCCCCTCAGGAACAAAATGTTATAAGATTTGAAACATTAGATGAATTATCTAATGACATTAGGGTCAAGGTTGGTCACAAATTCATTTTTGATGGTGACTTTGCCAAAAAATTTGAATTCAGATCATTTGTCTATTAATATAAGGGAAGGAAAATAAGACAAAAGGAGCAAGATATTACTCCTAAAAAGGAAGTTGCTGCTTTAGAGGAATTAAAAAGGTAAGTTGACAAGGAGATGCAATCTATCACCCCTAAGAGAGGTAGAGAATTACTTCAAGTGGCTAGGATATTACTGTTAGAAACCCATGATCTGATTGCAAACCAAAAAATACCTTCCACAGAAGAGAAAAACGAAAAAGTAGAGATTTGCATAAAAACATGCAATTTGATATATTCGAAAAGACCAATTAATTACAAAAGATAATTTGTTTTATAAAAGCAAAGATTCCTAAACCTAATCTTATCTTGAGCAACAAGATAGCTCGATAAGATAAAGATGAAAACCTATAACTTAGGGATTAAATAATTACCTAAGTAAACTTATGCTAATGTGTAATTAATAATTAATTACACCAACACCCCCCCATAAGTGCAACTTAGGGAGAAGCAAATTATTATGCAAATATGAGTCCTGGCAACAATGCCTAATCAAGTACTCTTGTACAAATGCAAAGAGAGAGAAACCACCCTTAGTGAGATGACCTGTTGTGAAGAAACACTGGAAGAACTCTGATGACGCAACACTGGAACCCCAAATCTGGCAAGCAAGGAAAGATAGTTTTGTTTGCAAAATACCAATTAGAATCACAAATGCAATAGTAGACCCGATGCAAAGGAACACTGGAAGCTCACATACTGGATCAACCCTGGGATCTGTAAGCAACAGTAGATGAAAGGATGAATGGACCCATAATGATGACAAATCTGAAAGTTGTGTCTCACGAAGCCAATGCCAAACTGAAACTAAAACTGCCCATAGGACGAGTACCATCAAGATTCTGGAACATTAACCATAAAACCATGGCCTTCAAATGGGAAAGATCTGAACCAATGAGGATCAAGAACCATAAAATCCCAATGTGAAGTGTGAACCAAAGCAAACCAACAATGTGTCTAGCTAAGCAAGAAAGAAGCTAGAACGCGACATCAGGAAACCAGACAAACTCATGTGAGTTGTCACCAATATGAAAGATGGATGCAAGAACCCCCTTTAATGGAACTTTATATCAGTTCGTTATTACAATACCCAATGATTGCATAAGGAGATAATGCAAAAGTACATAAACATATGTGAAAATGCAAACCTAGAACATGAAACAAAAATGAATGCATGCATAAAATAAGTTACACATTTTCTAGAAATGACCTCAGATCTATATAGAGGCTGAAACCAGCTTTCTGACGCTGTGAAAATCGCGAAAAATAGATAAGCGAGTGAAAAGATATGCGTCCCAGAGTGAAAAAGGAAACATCTGACTTCTGAGGTAGAAAACAACATCAAAAAAGAAAAACCAGAAAATCTCACCAATACCAATGCGTAGAGCTTAGAAACAGCTTTCCGATGATATCTCGTTTACAAAAACATGTTGCCGTATGAGAAAGTTATGATTGTTTCCGCGAAACTGCTCCAAAACTACCCAAGTAGTCTCCAATAAGCCCTCAGGGGTTGAAAAATTTTGGCCCCTGGTCGCCTGGGCGGACCAGGGGGTTGGCGGCTGGCACCTGGGGTGAAGCCCCTGGTCATCAATGCGACCAGGGTGGGTGCTGAAAACTCAACAGGGGGCTGCGGCTAGGGCTCTGGACGCCCATAGGATCTGGGTGGAGAGTTTAGGTGCTGGGGGCTGAAATAAACCCTGTCGGTGCTGCATGGGGGAGCCACCGGTGGCGGTGGTGCACCGGCGGCGGCCTAGTGGCCGCTCGGTGGCCGTCGGGTGGCGCATCCCATTAAAACAGGCGGCACCAATCTTTAACCAATTTTTTGACTTTTTAATGATTTTTTTGAAATTTTCTCAAATTTCATGCATCGTGAAGCGTGCCTGGGGGCCGTACGACCTCCAAGTAAAAAAATTTTGCCTCCTCGAACGACTGTGCCCAAATCGGATAAAATTTATATGAAAATGGGGGTTTTTGGGTGCTGCAAATCCAACGGCGAGGTCTGTTTGGGCCCAAAGTGCTCCGAAAATCAGGTGACCCCCAGATCTATCAAAAAAATTACCGATCTTACAACCCTCACAGATCTGGCAAACGGTGATGAAAATCAATGAAATAAAAGTCATTTCTAACTTTTTCCAGTGCTTTGAATCCAACGGAAAACCTCGATCTGATCCAGGACACTCTAGAAATATGCTCAAGGATTGAAACCCTCGAGGGAATTTGAACAAGTTCTGCAATGAAATCCTCCAAAAACGCTAAGAAGGGGCTGCGAATCGAGGCTCTGATACCATGTTAGAAACCCATGATCCGATTGCAAACCAGAAAATACCTTCCATAGAAGAGAAAAACGAAAAAATAGAGATTTTCATAAAAACATGCAATTTGATATATTTGAAAAGACCAATTAATTACAAAAGATAATTTGCTTTATAAAAGCAAAGATTCCTAAACCTAATCTTATCTTGAGCAACAAGATAGCTCGATAAGATAAAGATGAAAACCTATAACTTAGGGATTAAATAATTACCTAAGTAAACTTATGCTAATGTGTAATTAATAATTAATTACACCAACAAGTACTTCTACCAGGATGGGATATTAGCTCTGCAATTATGTTCAATTGTTTCATAAAAAGAGGGGATATCACAATGAACCTGACAGAGGAGGCTAATGATAAGATATATTCAAGGTCTGGGTATAATCCAGATGAGGCTACCTTGCTTATTCGGTCACTATACCCTAATGAAAAGAGGCTGGCAGTAATTAATAATCCAAATCAAGTGTTTGGACATCTTTTGGTCCAAAGATTTGGAGTCACTAATCCCTTGGAAATTGCAGAACTGAATGTCAATGTGGAAAATTTTACTAGAGCACAAATTGAAAAGTTGGTTAAAGAAAATGAAAAATTGAAAAGGGAGCTATTCCATCAAAAGGAGAAGTCATCTTCCTCTTCTGCTTCAGAATTGTACTCCCCATGGCTCGATAAAGACAAGTGAATATTAGATGCATTAGTTGATGTATCTTATTGGAAAAGTTCCCAATTGAAAGCCCAAGAAAAGTGTAAAGCACTAGAAAAAGTAATGAAAGTCATAAAGTACAATATTGTGTCTGAGATAATCAAGGAAAGGTTCAATAAGATTATGAAGCAAGATGATGATTATTGGAGCGTGTTCAAGCAGATACAATCAACACTAGAGGAGAATGTCTGATTGCAAAAATGAATGATTGATAAAAAGAGTGAACTTCTAGATAAACAGATTCTGAAAGAACAAACACTGAAAGATATAGCAACTTGGTGGAGTCTAAAAACCAATATCAATGTAGACTTGAAGAGGATCTTGGTTGCTTTAGGGTATGTGCAGGATCATCATGGAAAAAATAGGCCCTTAAGTGGTGAAAAATTAAAAAATCAAAGTTAGGCAACTTGACGTAAAAATTTGAATCATTTATCTACATTATTTCAAAAATATGTAAGAATAGAATATGTAGAAATTGAATGTAGTTTCTAAACTACTAGGTTTATTTTTAAAAAATCTATTTGGTGAAAATTTGAAATTTCAATGCAAGAGTACTTAAATTTCAAAAGATAAGTAGGTGTTTGTCTAACCACCCTAACCATAATAAAATGATAATATTTTTTATAAGATTTTAGATATAAGTAGAGGACTCATGTCCCAATGTGATGCATAATTTTTTGTAATTTTTTTCCAAGTAAATAATTAATTATGAATTTTTTATTATAACTTTTAAAAATATAAAAACTTGTATGTCTAACCACCTTCACTTGGTCAAAATTTCATGAAATTCATTTTCTTTTTTTTTAATCCCATAGTATGCGAAGCATAGAATGTGATGCATGTTTTGGATTCAAAAAATGTGATACCATTTCAAATATATAGATGTTTTCCAATCAGCCTATCAATCAGGACTTTAGTCGTAATTCAAATAGAAAATGAATAATAATTATTTATTAAATTCAAAGTAAATCATAATTTATATTGGTGGAAAGTTGAGAATCTTCTTTAAAAACCTTTTTCTTTCATCAATTTTGGGTAAAAAAAAGGTTGATAGCCACATACCCTACACATACCCATCATGTCGCCACTTTTTGGCCCATCATGATCCTACACATACCCTTTAATTTGATTCCTGCACTCCATGATGATATAGGGAATATTTGAGAAAGGGATGATTGGAAAGCAAAATTTATAGATTTTCTAACAGTTGCATTGCAAGAAATTAATGATGAGGATATGGTCCTACAAAATACTCATAAACAAATTGAGAAATTAATGTACATGGAGTATGATATGAAAGAAGTAATATCTAGTGAAGAAACTCATGCAGAACAAGAATATAATCATCACCTCTTAGCATTTAATTTGTTTATCAAACAGGCGGTGGACATTCTAGGCATAACTAAGCAACAATCAAAATTGATTGGTAGTGATGATGTGGACCCTCTTACATAGTAAAAGCCTTGAAAATGTCTTAGGTGATCATGGGCTTCTACTCGAAGATTAACGAAATGGTACACACATCTGTGGTTGTGTTAATTTCTTAATTATGCTTAGTTTTAAAATATATTTTGTTATCAAAGGATGTGTCTTTTGGTCTGAAGCTTTTTGTCTCTCGTATATATAAGAGAGACCAAGACCAAGGAAATGCATAGGAGATAGTAGAAGCGAATAGGGATAATAGATAGATAGAAAAAAAGTTCCATAATGTTTATATTTCAAAAGACTATGTTGCAAGCATAACTTTGAGGAAATCAATGGAAGATCTTTGATTATGTGGTTTCATATTGGTGTTAATTGTTTGTTGAATTAATTGAAAAATATTATCAGGTTGTCTCCAAGGTTGACATTTCCTTATTATTTAAATTGATACATATCAAAGAATATTTTTAATTCATCAAGGCACATTTGTTGTTCTTGTGTGATTTACTTAACTGGATCCTTCAAGAAAGGATTAAATTATTTTAATTAATCACAGTAATCTAGTAAAGGTCATTTGGATCTATAAGAAGAACTTGATTATTGCATTCTTGCATGTTTATACAAGATATAAACCAACATCAGTGTGCCAAAGAGTTTAATTTATATCCAATACGAATCATTCATCCTAGATCTTCATTTGATTCCATTTACCCAACAAGGAACTGGTCTTACAAGTCTCATCACCTAATTTTATCAAATCTATTTTCAAAACCATACATCCGTTAACTGAACATATTAATGAACTTCACCTTGATATTGCTTATATAATTCATACCAAATTAGGCTTGCATCTCTCCACTTCCAATTGCCATTGTGGATAGATTGCTCGAGTAGGAAACACATAGTTTAAGTCTGCTTCATTGGCATAGGTACACCCGCCTAGGTCTGGCAGAGCTTGAAGAGAAGAAGGTTCAAATACACCATTTGGCCTTGTTTGTTAGCCTAAAATGTACCAAGAGCCTGGAAACATCTTGAGGTTTTCCAACTAGCATTTTTGAGACCTAACACAACCAATGGTCACACCTTGGCCTTTCTTGTAGTGGGGGCTTGACCTCATAGGAAAAATTACTCCCACCTCATATAATGGCCATAAATTCATCATCATGGCTATTGAGTACTTTACCAAGTGGGTAAAATCCATTCCTATGACCTACATAATAGGGAAACAAATTGCCAAGTTTATCCTGAATTACCTTATCTGCCATTATGATGTTCCACAAGCCCTTATTTTTGATAATGAAACACCCTTGAAGAATTAGGATGTGAGAGAGCTATTTCAAAGATTCAATATCTAACATCGATTCTCTACCCCTTAATACCCCCAGGGAAATGGTCAAGTTGAGGCTACAAACAAAACCATTCTGAAAATACTAAAGAAAATGGTCAATGAAGCTAGCCATGACTAGCATCTACAATTAAATCCTGCCCTTTGGGCTTATCGAACTAGTATCTACACACCTATAGGTGCAACCCCTTTCTCCTTGGTCTATGAATCAAAATTCATCCTACCTATTGAGGTTAAGCTTCCCTCACTATGAGTGTCATTGCAAAATTTGATCACTGATGAAGAGTATAAGATATCTTAGCTAAATGAGCTAGAATTCTTGGATGAGCGCCGTCTTGATGCCCTTAATCATTTGCAAGCATACCAAAATTGGTTGAAACAAAGTTATAATAAGAAGATCAAGAGTCGATCTTTCCAAGTAGGGGATCTTGTGCTCAAGTAGAATCAAAAGAATGTTACAAATCAAGATAGTAAAGGAAAGTTTGAGTCTAACTAGTTAGGCCTACTTGTTGTCACAACAAGCTATGGATCAGGAGCATACCAATTATCAACACCTAAAGGAGAACCCTTGAGGAACCAATTGACAGTATGCATCTTAAAAAAAATTATGCCTAGGTTTGAAGGGTGTAAATCTAAAAATACAAAAATATCAAAAAATGGTAAAAATCCAAAAAAATAAGAAAAAGGATTGAAAACAGTAAAGAAAAAACAATCATCCTCTAGTGAAATCCACTTTAGTGGAAATTTGGGCAAGTACCTTGGTGAAAACCTAGCAAATAGGTGCCTTGAATAAATAAAGCACCTCCATCTATCTTTGGCTCTTTATCCTATCATTATTTGCATCAAATTCATCCATCACATCATTCATCCTACTTATTCCATCACCTATCTGTGTTGTATCATGGCTTGATATTGTGAAGCATCATATCCCCTTTAGTACTACTTGGCATATTCCTAAGGCCAGCTTGTCCTACCTATATTGAGGTATTCTATTGCATAACACTGAGGGAAATTCATTCTGGATCAGATTGGGTTCTTATATATCTTAAGTTTATTGGAAATATCATAAAAAAATCAGAAAAAATTCATAAAACATTCATCAAAATCCAAAAACACTTGTAAAATCAGAAAATCCAAAAACATTCAAATTCTTGTATAGCTAAAATCCAAAAAAAATCAAAAATTGTAAAGTGAAAATCCAAAACATCTAAAACACATCAAAATCCCAAAAAAGGTCAAAGCATCAAAAATCCAAAACTAGTACCATGTTGAACTATGTTGCCTTTGATCTTAAACATAGGCAAGGCTCATCTTTGATAAGCCCCCAAGGCCCCTAGGATAGTCTTTTAGGTTAGGTTCTTGGTCAAAACTTGGAAAGCTCCAAAATATTTGCAAAACTTAGAAAAATCTAAAATCATTTGAAAATTGAAAATCCCAAAAACATTGGAAAAATTTGAAAAACCCTAAACAACCTCCAATAATCAGAATCCAAAACATTCACATAAACTTTCAAAAAGTCCAAAAAAAACCTCAAAACATTTCAAAACACCAAAAACATTGAAATATTCTAGAAAATCCAAAACCATCCATCCCATTTCACTTTCACCAGAAATAAACTTCATCCATAATAAATCAATCATCATCTTCAACCTTTGGTGAAGCAAGTAGAAAACAAGTTTCATAAGACGTAAAGTGAGAACCTAAGTGTCAAAATCTAAAGTCTAGGTCATAGGTAAATGATTTGGTAACTTTTGTATCAACGGCCTATCACACACTTAGTCTTAGTCAAAAAATCTGATAAACATGTCCTAGGATGTATCCTTCCTACAATGGGTATTAGGGTCAGAAATCACCTTAGCTATGTTACATTGGAAAGAGATATGGATAACACTAACTGTTTGTATTTGATTTTTTCTTATGATTTATCTCAAATGACCCATTCTGAGGACCCCTCAATGATGTCTCAATGATTTAGAGAGAAAGGAATGGGGCATCAATTAATATATTTTGTTTGTTGTGCTTGTGGACCGTATTCTTGTAAAATAATATTGGCACATACTTGCTTAGTTGTGTGTAGAAAGGTTGTTTGGAGTAGCTTGTTGACTATTGCGTATGATTTGGTCTGAGATATTCTAAACTTCTAAACTATATTCCAACGAGGTTTCTATATGTCAAGATGTGAACAAGAACTATCCTATTTGTTTGCAAAGTCAAAGTCCATCACACTAGATACAACGTTGTCCTGGTTATCAATACCATGATGCATTGTGTCTATGTGTTATATCAAACAATAAGGAATGACAGAAATTCCCAATCCAAGGTATGAGCAAATCATCCATCTCATCACAATAATCTAATAAAGTCTCGATGGATCATAGGCTTGTTGGACTTTGAAATCAGTTTCAATATCAATGGTCAATGCATTCATCTTATTCTTCTATCTTATTTTTGTGCTAACATGGTATCATGATAGTCAATAAAAATAACATCATCATGAATCCATCTTGCATCCACAAAATCGTCAGCATGCATATTAGGAAACATAATCCATTGCATCATCATTATCATTTAAGTTGTTTAAGATAATATAATTTTTTTATTCTAAGCATCTTAATCCATTACATAATCATCCATCACATCCATATCATAAGTATTATCATATGCATCATCTATATACATACATCAAGTGCATAAACATATCATATCATAATATGTCATAGAAAAATACTGAAAAAGAAGATAACATGTTCATTACATTACATCCATATCATAATCATCATAAACATAAATAACAAGTACATACATCCATAACACATCATATGCATCCATTCATCCGTAAAGCATGAAGCAAAAGACATCACATCACATCATATCATCACATAACATCATAAATCTGTACCATCTCATATATATATATATAATAATGACTATCATGGTACAATATCTAAATCAGTGTGTATGAATATCATCAAATGTATAGTATACAAGAGGCTATCAACAATGCACCTATGAATGTGTATCTATATAAATAACTTAGGCTATACATCATAAATGTGTCTACAAATTGAGAAAAGGCTATCCACTGCTCTGTCGGTCATCATGTCTCTGGCTCAGCTCCCCAAGCTATCTAACTGAGGTTTGTCCATCTAAAGCCCTAGGAGCTTCTCTACTCCTCTGAGAGTAATCTAGCTATCTCATCTCTCCAGGAACATCCCTGTGATAATGCATCCTATAGTAAGAAGCCTTTGTGACTGCCTCCCTATACAAGCAAGTAGAAACAACATGTCCCTGTGAGGCAATTGTAATAGCCTCAAGATGTTGGCGTCACCCAATCTCCTAGGCTATTTGTATATCTAGTTGTTGCAACTAGACCTCCCTGTCTCTCTTCGTCATCATTGCCTGAAGTTGTTGGCATAGCTAATCTCTCTCAATAGTAAGGGCCTGTATTTGTCCATCTTTCGGGTATAGCCTTGGTGGTTATAGTGGCTCATCTACCTATTGTTGTCTTGGGTCCTGGTGGCCTTGAGCTTGCCCTACCTACCTTGGGACCTGTACCCTTTGTTGATCTAGCTACTACTTAGGCTATTGTCAGCCTCCATCCCTACCTCCACCCCTACCTCTATTGCAACACCTACCTCTCCCACCAGGGTATCCCCCGTTGGGTTTGTCAAGCGACTAGGTGGTCTCCACCATGCATCATACCCTAGAGTCATGCTTGCATCAGAAAATCCTTGATCATATGCCCAAGGTTGGGCAACCAGCTATCTAAACTCAATGTTCGCCATAATGGGATCAATTTGATTTCCCCACTCGACCTCCCTCTAGGACCTAGTGAATATGGTTGTGTAATCCTATGGAGGGACATCTTATGTTTCCCAAATTGTTATGCCATGTGGTCTAGGAGATACCGCTCAACCATCGTGTGCTCCCACCCCTAGATGTAGTGGGTCTGTTGAGCAAAAAATATTTGTTGTTGGTCATTATACCACGCAAAAGATTGTAACCAAGGCCTCCATCTAAAAACTATCATATCATCTAGAACTCACTGCCAATACAGAATTCCTATAGGCCTAGTGTGTTACAGTGTCATGGGCACTCTATAGTGGAAAAAAATGGGATCATCCTAATGTACGTCTTCCAAAACAACCAAAGGTCTCAAAATTGCTATGTGCTCATAGGCCCATATGTGCAAGAGTGTAACACCAGTCCCAATACTCCTACCCTAGTAATAGACTACCTGGTGCATATCGTGATATAATGAGGCCAACATGACTGGCCCCCAAGAATACAAAGTGGTCCGCCAAATCATCATGTGCCATGCCACCCCCCAACCTAGATTGAAGCCTCTACCTCGTTGGTCTAGGGAAATTACACCTAAAATAAGAGCAGTCATGACCAATCTAAAAATGGGCACTTGTCTTTGGTATAAATCTAGGTCTATCTATGAGCTCACCAAAATTATCTAATATGAACGCAAAAGAGAGCGACATGCGTCTCTCCCAGCCTTGGTGTCATAAATGACACACTCCTCATGAATAAGAAGCCACAAAATCCACCACATATCTTCAAGCATGACTGTGGTCTCACTGATGGGTAAATGAAATGAATATGTCTTGTTATGCCATCTCCCAATCAATGTTGTCATCATCACTAGATGGGTGCAAACCTCTGGCATAAAGGCAATGAAACCTAGTCCAAGAGCTCCCGGGAGCTCTATCGACACATCATCAAAATCATGGACTACTGCCAAAATCTCATATTGATGCTCCCAGGACGTCAAAGGCTAAATATCCTCCTACACAAATCACACACACAATGCCAATTTACCTAAAATCTAGAAACAAGTTAAAAATCTAAGTATCTGCATCCTAAAACATCAATTGCGTCGCTGAAATAAATAGCGTCACCTTTTTTAGTGTGTGTCATTGTATCCTTTTTGGTGGTGCGTTGCCATTTTGGTGGCATGCATCACAATACTCAAATGCATATCGACATTTTGATGTGTCGCTTTATCTAAAAGTGTCAGGGTGTCGCTATTTTCTAGGTGCATCGCCCATTGCTGAAATGTGTCACTAGACCAAAAAGCCTATGCATTACAGTTCTTTAAGCGCAATACCTTGGCCAAGTGCGTCACTAAAATAAAACCCCTAGTGTGGTATTAAACAGTATGTGCATTGCTATAAAATCAATATCGACGCTAATGACCCCTTTTGTGCATCGCTATACAACGACACCCTAAGAAACCTAATTTTGACATGCTAATAAATGTACTACAATGTGAAAACCAAGGAAATTTTTGAGTCACATACTCGAGGTCCTAAGTCTTCTTGACGATGGTACTCTCACACTTGCTCAAAAAGGTGAACTGGAAGCACACCTTATGCCATTTCGTTAGAAGGTCAAAACTCAAAATGCATAAAATTGCTATAGTGTGAATTCACAAATGAATTGGAAATGCCCTTTTCTCACCTATTTATGTCTAAAAATTAGGGTTTTTTTCCCTAATTTAAGGGGAAAACTAGGTTTTTGGCCTATTTTACCTATTTTTGAGCTGTGCACCCTATTTTTATCCATTTTCGCATCTCTGGGCATGTTTTTTTGTACCTAAATTAATGTTTTATCTTTATCAAGAGATCAACCCAAAATTCAAAATTTCTACCCGATCTCTCGAAGGGGCAAGGAACCAACTTATTCCTTCTACTGGGGCAATAGTCCAGGGTATCCAAAAAATTAGAAAATTTATTATTTTTTGATTTGAGCTGCAATTTTAATCTAAAAAGCACCAGTCTTTGAACCAACGTAACAGGTACATCGCTTCAAAGAGGGGAAAAATGTAGACACCTAAAAATGTGCTAAATGGTATACACTTGAATATGATATATTAACATTTTTTCATCCTCTTTTCGCTTGCTTGATTAAATTAACCTAGTTAATTAATCAAATGCCTCATGTTCATCTATTAATCTAATTGACCTAATTGGGTTAATTCACCCCCTCTCACACTAGAATTTCATCTTGTTTAGTTAAATAATACATTAATTAATAGATTATTTAATATTTCTTACTAAATTTTTGTCTTGACATCATTATCCTATTAAAAAAAATTTGTCTTATCATCAAAGGAAAACCCTATTAACAATGCTTAATATGCAAATGCTTAATGGTTCAAACAAAGGGTGTTTTCTTTTCATGGAGCTTTTAACTTTAATAATTCCACAAATCAACTTTTCCTTTTAGTCTAGTCCCACTAAATGGTCAGTGTGAACTACAAAATTCAATAACATCATGGTGTTTTCACTATCATCGTCATTTTTTTTAGGTCTTAATAAAGTGTTGTGGCTTTCTGTTGCATCTCATCATATCTTTGTGTTTTCCTTTTCAAAATAGAATTGTATCCTCTCCTCTTGCCATTATTGATGCATTTCTAAGTCCACATCAATGGACCTACCAATATCAACAATGTCTTGCATCATAGATGCAAATTGCCTCAAATGTGGTGGAATCAATTCTTCATTTTGAATAGCATTTATTTGATCTTGAATGGATCTAACATTATCATTGATTTGTGCACGCAAGCAAGCCTCATTAGATCTAAGTGGTGGAGGTGGAGGGTTATGAGGTGGAGGGGGTGGAGGGGGTGGAGGGGAAGGTGGAGGTGGAGGTGGAGGGGGTGGAGATGGAGGGTGTGGAGGTGAAGGGTGTTGAGGAGGTGGATTAAGGATATCATCAATATCGAATTGATCCATGATCTATATAAGTGAACCTGAGTTAAATTATACAAAATTAACAAACAAGTACAAAATTACAAGAAATAGTTAAATTTTCAACGTACATGAATGTTTAAATCTAGGATACATGTACATACACATATATGCATCATTCAACTTGATCATACATACAAATTTTAAAATATAAGATACATGTTTAAAAATTCCCTTAAACCATTCAATATAAATGACCTAATTGAATACAAATGAAAAAATGTGTAAGGCTCATTTATGTCTAAGGCATGTAAATGAGAAAACAAATAATTGTTAATGTAATGTGAAATATCATTAAAAATTACATTAAATTAGGAGAAATTATGATGGCTTAAGGAGTCCTTGTAGGATGGCTAAAGGGGATATATGAATTAAGGTCCTAGGACAAAATGATGGCTTAAAGGAATAAAATTTGGTGGAGTAGCCCAAGGAAACCAAATTTCATTACTTGTTAAATATATGTTATTTTTTCAAATGTACATTTAGGAGGTAATTAATAACTTATGATGGCTTAAGGGGTCCTAGGTATAGTTTTAAGGGTATCTACGGCTTAACTGTCCTAGGACAAAATGATGGCTTTAGGTTAATAGGATGGATTAAGGGGATAAAATTTGATGAAGTGCAAGATAGTGCTTGTACAGCTTTAACTAAATTTTTTTACATCAATGTCAAACTAAATACATGGTAAATTGAATGAAGTACTATCTTTCTCAACTCTATGTGTTTACTATACTAATATTTTAAAGGGTTATCAAAAGGTTGCAATGTTCTATAATATTCTTATTGGTTGAGCTACTCATGATATAACTACAATGTTAGTTGCATTTTGAAACATAAAAGGCTTCCAAAATGAGTTCCTTCCAAATACCTTACACCATTTATTAGGGGAAAGTAGAGTAGAAAGTTAAAACATAACAAGCTTTGCAGTAAATCAATTGACCTATAAATACCTTTTCATGTCATTACTCCTTTTTTTTGGCTATGTAGTTATGTAAAATCTAACTATTCACATTCAATTAGAAATAAAATTTGAGAATCTACCTCAACTATCTAATATTTTTTCTACAACTTATACTTCACTATTTATTTTCAGATGCATTTTAAAAAAAAAAGCTAATATGATATTTATAGTTTTCTTATATATTGCAAAGGTTAATAAACAACCCTCCACTACCCTTAGACGAAGAATAAAATCCTTTTACATACATATGTAGCTAGTTAATAATAGCATAAATACTCAAAATTTATCCTATATGAAAAATGTCATGACACGGGGAATGATAAATAAATTAATGCATTAAATTAAATATGTATTTTGAAAAGGTATAAATAATGAAAGTACTTACTTAAAAAAATTGGTAGCTATTAGATATTGATTCATCACATGCAAGAACATTAGTTTGTGATTTTTTTGAATCTATGAATAGATTGGACCTATTTCCTTACATAACTTCTATGATTGAGGAATTAAGCACACAACTATAGATTAGCCCACTTTTGACAATTTAGGATGGTCTCTATGGTCTACCCTTGAATTTATAGGAATGTTTGTATTTAGAGAAAATCAAAATGTGTCTTGACAAGTTGTTGAAGCTAGATATTAAAATGGTTATTGAATCCTTGATTAGTATTGGTAATTGCTATTCCTTCCCTAATCGTCTTCAAAGTCTATGAATAAAAGAAGTGGAAGGAAATGTGAAATAAAATGCCTTAATTTTTAGATATAACAAGATATTGATGCAAGTTCATAAGCTAGCATGGACTCATATGTGACACTATGGAGAGGGGAGGTTCATCCTCCCCTTCCATGAGAAGCCTCTCTTGAAATGTTTGAGGCCTTTACACCCCTAACAAGAGGAAGGTGGTTTTTAACTTCCTCATATCTTCCCTTACAGATGTGATTATTTTGTAGGAAACTAGGTTGTTTGATGAGTATACTTTTGGTCTTCTTTCTTTAATGGGAAGGCTCTAGTCTACAGTCTACTACTCAATGCATCTCTTGGTCTTTACATATTATATGGCATTTATGTAGAAGCATCCCTAGGCAGTGTGACCTAATCTTGCATCATTTTAGAAAAGTGATCTTAGTTTATTTTTTATATTTTTTATTAGTTTATAGTTACCAATTTGTGGTAGAGAAATTTATTTCATTTCATCATAATTTGAAATTGGCTTTTTCAAATTTGAGCATAGCTTGAGTTAGTGTTAAGAATGTCATGTTAATGTTTGAAGTGATTTGGATGAGGAAAAGATTATAAATTCTTGCGAATGTTTATGGGTGGAAAATTTTGCACATTTATATTTTTTCTATTTTGGAAAGTTATTGAGAGTTCATGCCAAAAAAGGAATATTGATTGGTTTGATTCCAAATTGATTGATTTGATCAAATTTTAGGTGAATCTTGTGAGTTTTTTAAACCTAAATCGTAAAGGAGGTTCAAGGATTACTCCGATAGAAAACTATATATATGTTAATATATATTAGAGACTAGGTGTTTGTTAATATGCAAATGAAATATAATTTCTATAAATTAAAATATTCAAGCATACATATTCAAAACATAAAGCAATGCAAATGAATTTTTTCCATTTTGAAAAGTTCAAGCAATTGGATTTAAAACATAAAGCAATGCAAATGAATTTTTTCCATTTTGAAATATTCAAGAAATTAGATTTAAAACACAAAGCAATGCAAATTAAACCCTAAAATTTTCTTGGTTTTCAAAGGCAATTTTTTTTGTTTGATTTTAATTTAGGGTTGAAAGGTAACTTTTTTGGTTTTGAAAGGTAAATTTTTTTGTTTGATTGGGGTTTAGGGTTGATTTTAATGTTTGATTTCAATTTAAGGTTGATTTTTTTTGTTTGATTTCAACTAGTGAGGGTTTCATTGATGTTTTCTATTTGATTTCAACTAATGAGGCTTTCATTTTTTGCAAGTAGATTGAAACGAAAAACTTGATACAAATACAAACAATGCAAGCAAAAACATAAATTTATAACTAATAACCAAAAAAATAAAAAATAAATGCAAAGAAAATGGTGGAAGGACTTACCTGGAAGTCGTTGTCATCGTCGCTTAACTAGGATCCCAAATGTTGCATAGTGAAAATTAGCTCTCATTCCTTTTTTAAAAATAAATACGTCTACGAAATAGGATCTTGATTTTTACAAATCAAGATCTCATTTCCTTTGGGATGGCTCGAGACTCTGAAACTAAACGGGATCCCAATTTTTAATTTTTGGCTCGAGGCCCAAAAGCTAAACGAGGTTTTGATTTTTAAAAATTGGGATCCCATTTTAATTTTTGGCTCGAGGCCCAAAAGCTAAACGGGGTTTTGATTATTAAAAATCAAGATCCTGTTTTGTAGAGCCTGATTTCAACATTTTTCTAAGGCCGAAACTTCCACCTTAAGTGGACTCAACTTCATGCTTTCACCCTCTTCTCTTAGAGTAATTTCAATTGGATGTTGGTTTGAACCAATAAAGAGAGAATAATAATTTCAAATAGAAATTGCAAGCCGAGACAATTTTTTATGAAAAAAATTGTTAAGCCTCTAAACAATATTGGTAAAACCCATCCCACTATTTTTCTAAGTATATACTCCATTTTGGGATGTAGTCTATAAGATTGTTATTTTCTATAAATTCCAAAATGTTATTTTGAGATTTTGGGGTTGACGAATTACTCCACCTCTCGTATCCTTGTTATCCAAAATTATGGTGAAATCCCCTCAAGAATGAAAATTTATTTGTTTATAGATGTGAGTATTGTAATTATAGTGCTCACAATTTGAATTTCAATAACTAATTATTTGTAACACCATTATATTGAAAAATAAATTTGTTAGATATAATTGATACCTTATAGCTTTAATAAGTTTCTAATTAAAGTCCTTGTCTATAACCGTAATGTTGGTTGTTGTTAGGGACAAAAGAATGTCAAGCCCTTAGAGGCCCATTCTATAGCCACAAAATTGCCTTTCCACATTTTTAATTATTGATTAGTATCTCATCTTCCTCCTTGGTAATTTTGGTTTCCCCAAGAAGAACTATATCAATCTTTGAGGAATCTATTCAATTCTTTATTAAACATATTTATTAGGGGCATTTAAGCCCTAACATTCTATGAGGAAAACTTCATTGCTCTCTCGGAAGGTTATTCCACTTCCGAAATCTTAGATTCATTATTGTGATCTTCATCTATGCTTCTTTTCCCATATCTTTTGAGCAACATATTTTATTTAGTGGATGACCATTTACCCTAAAATCTTCATAGTTCACTTTCAACTTTTGAGATTGAGACAAACTGATTGTTCTTATCTCTATGGAAATCATGACCTCTATGTTTAATTTGTCCCCTTCATTTTAAAATAAAGAATAAGGAAAACTAGAATCTTTACTTAGTTGGAAACTTTGAGCAATGCTTGTTTTGATACTTTAAAGTCTTGGTTCTAGTGAGGTAACTTCAAAAGAATGCTCATCACAAACCAACAATTAGATCGCTTGAGGAGCATGCATACTCTTTAGGGTTATTAAAAACACGAAAAATCATAAATCTCTTGGTAAGGTTAGAAACTATAGTGAACTTACTGACATGGAACTCCCATGAATGCTTGATCCAAGTGTCAAAGAAATACTCTAATGAAATATCACCTATCTAAACTATCAAATTTTAGTTTCCATACCATTTACATACAAATCTATTATATCTTATTGATAAAAATATATAAATCAAGAAATTAAAAACTAAGATCAATAATATATAAATCAAGAAATTAAAAACATTATCGTAGTGAAGACTTATAAAACAAGTTTTTAACTCTTGATATCATCCTCGTTATCATTTTCGACAGGAAATACAAAACTAAAATCAAAACTATATTAATAATTGTAATCTATCCTCTGTAAGACAAAATTATTTAAAAGAAAATGTTTGTCAATTAAAAATATAAAATAACACATGCAACAAAAACTCTTCATCGTGCATGGCATGCTTGGAAAGTTCCTCCCCACGTAAGGAGTTTCCTCTTGCTGGAGAAAGTGATGGACATGTTGACTCTCACTTTTAAATATAATGTCAAAACCCCTCCCTGAACTAATGTATTTCAATATACATTATAATAAGGTTATGATTGATCGTAGGCATCAAGTCCAGCTAGTACCAACTCTGAACTCTACGAGTAAACTAAAGCATACATTGGTGGCATAGATAAGATAATAAATGAAGGTCAAGTAATAAAATAAATTAAGGCCAAGCCATGTGGGCTGCTGCTCTGAAGCCGCCGCTTCACTCGGGCTAAATGAATGGACTCACTAAAATATCGTGCAACACGTTATTGTTAACGACTGTAAATGCTTTGCTAGCGACTGTAAATGCTTTACTTGCGACTGTAAATGCCTTTTTATGGCCTGTAACACAATTTGTTTCAGAGAGACTGGTGATTTCGTTTGGGATACAGTCAAAATGAATGGAAATTGTCTCTTGGATCGGCGGAGGGGCCTAGGTCTCTGCTATATAAACACTTGTTTGCGTTTGTTTTGGATATCAGATGAGAGCTTCTGTGCTCCTCTGCAGCAAAAATCAGAAGTTGTTCTGGATATCAGAGAGAGGAGTTTCTGTGCTCCTCTGCAAGAAAAAGCAGAGCTGGTTCTGTCAAGTGCAGTAGATAAGCACTGACATTGTGTACTGTTGGTTTGGCTCGAGAATGGCGGAGTTTCAACGGGGAGGAGGCGGTGGCCTCTGGCCCCGGCTTATTACAGTGCTTCTGGTGGGATTCATTGCCATCATCAGCAATGCTGCTTCTGCAAATGCAGAAGAGGGCCGTGTTATGAGTGAATATCAGTACACATCTCCCCCTCCTCCACCACCATCACCATCACCTCCTCCTCCATATTATTACAAGTCCCCCCCACCTCCATCACCATCTCCTCCTCCACCTCCTCCATCACCATCCCCTCCTCCCCCTTACTATTACAAGTCTCCACCCCCACCCTCCCCATCTCCTCCTCCACCTTACTACTACAAGTCCCCACCACCACCATCGCCATCTCCACCTCCACCTTACTACTACAAGTCTCCACCCCCACCATCGCCATCTCCTCCCCCACCTTACTACTACAAGTCTCCACCCCCACCATCACCATCTCCTCCTCCGCCTTACTACTACAAGTCTCCACCTCCTCCATCACCATCTCCTCCTCCTCCCTATTACTACAAATCTCCACCCCCACCATCACCATCTCCTCCTCCCCCTTACTACTACAAGTCTCCACCCCCACCATCACCATCTCCTCCTCCACCTTACTACTACAAGTCTCCACCCCCACCATCACCATCTCCTCCTCCTCCCTACTACTACAAGTCTCCACCCCCTCCCTCACCATCTCCTCCCCCTCCTTACTACTACAAGTCTCCACCCCCTCCCTCACCATCTCCACCTCCTCCTTATTACTACAAGTCTCCTCCACCACCCTCACCATCACTTCCACCACCATACTACTACAAATCCCCACCTCCACCATCACCTTTGCCTCCCCCACCATACTTCTACAAGTCCCCACCTCCACCATCATCTTCACCTCCCCCCCCATATTACTACAAGTCCCCACCTCCACCAACACCATACTCTCCTCCACCCTACTATTGCAAGTCTCCCCATCACAAACACCACCACCAAAAGCATCACCATCACAAGCACCAACATCACCACAAGTCCCCACCTCCACCATCACCATCAACCCCTCTACCATATTACTATAAGTCTCCACCTCCACCATCACCATCCCCTCCTCTACCATACTATTACAAGTCCCCTCCTCCCCCATCACCATCTCCTCCACCTCCTTACTACTACAAGTCACCCCCTCCTCCATCACCGTCTCCCCCTCCACCATACTACTACAAGTCACCACCTCCACCATCCCCCTCACCACCACCACCCTATTACTACAAGTCGCCTCCTCCTCCATCTTCCTCACCTCCACCACCCTACTACTACAAGTCACCTCCCCCTCCATCACCATCTCCACCTCCACCATACTACTACAAGTCTCCACCCCCTCCCTCACCATCACCTCCACCACCATACTACTACAAGTCCCCACCTCCACCATCACCTTTTCCTCCTCCTCCATACTACTACAAATCCCCACCTCCACCATCACCTTACTCTCCTCCTCCCTACTATTACAAGTCCCCCCCTCCACCATCACCATCCCCTCCTCCACCATACTACTATAAGTCCCCTCCTCCCCCATCACCCTCTCCTCCTCCCCCATATTACTACAAGTCACCTCCTCCTCCATCCCCTTCACCTCCACCTCCTTATTACTACAAGTCACCCCCTCCTCCATCACCATCTCCCCCTCCACCATACTACTACAAGTCTCCTCCTCCACCATCTCCTTCACCTCCACCCCCATACTATTACCAGTCTCCTCCACCCTCACCTTCTCCTCCTCCACCTTACTACTACAAATCACCCCCTCCTCCATCTCCTTCACCTCCACCTCCCTATTACTACAAGTCTCCTCCTCCTCCATCCCCTTCACCCCCACCTCCCTACTACTACAAGTCTCCTCCCCCGCCATCCCCTTCACCCCCACCTCCCTACTACTACAAGTCTCCTCCCCCGCCATCCCCTTCACCCCCACCTCCCTACTACTACAAGTCTCCACCACCTCCATCTCCTTCCCCACCACCACCATATTACTACAAATCCCCGCCCCCTCCATCTCCTTCTCCGCCACCACCATATTACTACAAATCTCCACCACCTCCAATTCCATCCCCACCTTACATCTACAAGTCACCTCCTCCTCCATCTCCTTCTCCTCCTCCCCCATACTATTAGCAGTCTCCACCTCCACCGCTATAGACTGCTGTCACCAAGAGTGTTCCCTTCCAATAGGTGAGTTTGTTTTAATCGCTTTCATGAATGTTATTCCCTACAAATCAGTTTTCTCAAGGTATTACATATGATAGCTATGAACTAAAGATTTAGTTTTTCTGACGTTTTGTAGGTAACGAATCATGCAATGCAATAACTGTCTGCTCGCGTAAAACAACAATCTTTGGGACAGTACCACCTCCATCTTATTTACTATTTGACAATGTAGTTGGTGTGACAATAACACTGTTCAGAAGGCTTATCGCATGTGTCACTGCAAGTTTTGTGAACTTAAGAAGATCATTATTGTTAGTTGTACTTGTTAGTAATAGGTCGATTGGTATTGGCTTCTTTCAGATGGGGTACTTGAAGAGAAACTGAAGCGCTCTGAAAGCTGTAGAGAAAGATTTGGCTGTCTTCAGCAGTGAAGAATAGGGGTCTCTTTTTATGCTCTGTTTGGACATTAATTTTTATTCTATTTCCATTAGTACTGAGAAGAATTCATTTATTCTAATAAGCTCATTGATCTCGAGTCTTCTGTCCAATTTATGTACTTCAATTCTCATTTATAAAATCGATGAGCATCTTTTATTCCGAATAATCTGAAAGCTTGCTTCTATGAACATTGTTTGTTAGCAATCTCTCCCTAATTAAAGTTGTATTTTATATTCCTGATGCCATATAAAGAAGACACTAGTATACCAGCACTGAGCACACTAACATAATACAGAATGCCATTCATGTCTCTTTATGTGTAGAAATAATTAAATCAGTCGTGATACATTATCTTTATGGCAGTTATTTGTTCTATCTGTTACAGTTCCAAAATTTTTGATTGTATTTTACTGTAAAGAAGCTTAGCTATGATCATACAACCATCAAATTTAATCTGTATAAGATTCATAGTCATTTAATCAGTCCGTTGAAGTCTTTATCAGATAATTAAGAAATTCGGAGTGAAAAGGATTAATCAAGGCAAACACAAATAATATTTTATAGTTAGGAAATAGGTGTTTAACTAATTTGTAGTTTGATGTGCTATTCTTAAAAAAAGGCATGTTCAAAATGGTTGATAGGTGGACATATTTATAATACTGTGAGTTGCGTTATATATTTATGTTTTCTTAACTATTCTATATAATATTTGATCAATATAACTATAAACATTTGTACTTGATAACATATTTAAACACTGCTACTAGTTTAAAATTCTTTCAATAATATATCAATGCTAATATAATCTATCATAATTAAACTAAATCATACACAATACGATTTAATTGTATGGCATCATTACAGTGCAGTTAGTTTGAATCATACAAGTGATTGACACCCTAAAAATTCAGAGATATGATGTTCCACAGTCCAGATCCGTGTACATAATGCTAAAAACTCAGTGTTTAATCCAGAAGCACTTAAATACACCCTAAGAATTATCAATCAACTTTGAAAAGTTCATTTATATTCAAAACTACATATAGTGTGGAAAAAATTGGCTTTTCATAGATTTTATTATTAGTGAATCAGTAATATATTCTTGTTAGACGTGATTATAATTAATGGTAGTTAGTACTAGTTACTAATACTAGACTGTCAAAACTGATCATATGATTCCTCCAAATTTTCTCTCCTCATGTAGAAGGGGGAGAAATTCTAATCATGTTAAAAGGGTTTGATTTTTTTTGTTTGACAAGTATAAACTTTTTAAGATATGAGTAATTCCGAGTCCTGACAATGTAAATGATTGTATTGAGGGATTGCTTTGTGTTGAGGGTTTCCTTTGTTTTGATTGACCTCTGCAACTGTATTTTTAGCCTGTGAATCTAATTCTATGTCTTGTACATCAGCCTGTGAATCTGAGTCTATTTCTGTATTCTGATAAGGCTCCACATTCCAAAACTTGAGCCTTCTGAGACCTCTCCATAACTTTGAACAAAGTTTGCATTGGGTTTCCTCTGAGGAGGCCACTTTGATTCATTTCTACCAGTGAATATACTGCATCCACTATGAAGTGATTTGCTAATGGTAACAACTCTGAAGCTCTCTAGCTTTCTACTAGATTGAATGTTTCTATTTTTTTCTGGCTCCTCCTTGTTTTCCTCAAGGTTTTTCTTCATTGTACTCAGCTCTTCCTCCAAATTCCTCAATCTGGGACTTGTAGCTTCATAGTCTGACTTTAAATGTGCAGCTTAGTGAAAAATTGCATCTCTCTTCAAGGTTATTCGTAATGGAAATATCCTCATCCTCACCAGTTTTAGATCTAATAGTATCTGATAGAAAATGCCCTGAAGGGATTGAAGTTCTCTGAAAAAAAGCCAATGAATCAACTTTATCATTCCTTGCAATTTGCATGCTATCAGCTGGGCCAAATGCTGTGTGTTAACACTTGCTGCAAGAACATGGCTTGGAGTATTTGTCATAGAGGCATTAAGTCATTCTTAACAGAATGAATGCATGTTTCATGGGACAATTTTTGAACCTTGAGAGAAATTTGCAGACAGAGAGGCATTCCTTGTGTGAGAATTAAGAATGTGCCTGCATGCTTGCAGAAAACTGACACCAACTAATGACTCCTTGGTAGATGGTTAATGTTGGAAAATATTGATCAGGAAAATGCTCAGAATCTAATTATATATAGTTATAACAGATCCAAAATTTCCCATGATTGGAAATATTTTGTTGTTAGGTATTAAAGAGAAAAAGCAGTTAAAGAAGCAAGTCTTAAGCAATCCTGAACTGAAATCCATATGAAAGCCTAATCACGGAAATATCTTGTCAAATGCTAAAATGAGCAAAGTATTGCATAGTTTTCAAAAAGATTACCATTATAGGAGCATTTATGCTTCAAGGGACTATGATGGATTGCAAATCTTACTGTAAGGTATGTGGCTGGCTTTGTAGAATAAATCTTTCATAATGCTGTATAGGGGAAGTAACATTCGAGGAAAAGGACATGCCCACACTAATTTTATTGAATCCAAGTTTTTTCAACTTGACTCTTAGCCAGGGCTTAAATGTGCAGTTTATTTTTTTTAGAAATGTGATTTCTAGGGCGAGGCATTATCAGTAGTGGTGCCCACAGTGGCTGAGGAGTTAACAATTTCAAGAACCAGATGTATGAATTTCAAATCATATCTTCCACTAGAGCTTTGGATTGTGCTGATATCTGCAACTTTACACATGCGATTCAGATTATACAGTGACCTTACTAGTTGAAAGAGCTGCATATTTATCATAACTATTTTGAAATAAATTTAGACTTTTTTGGAGTATTAAGTGATTTAAATAAGTGTTATTAGATGCTGAAAAAGTGCCAATTAAAAGTCCATTTATTACTATCCTCAAGAATTATTCATATGAGCATAAGGTTGAAGTCGTCTACATTGAGTGGGGAAAATGCTTTCAATGATAAGAGAGATTCCATTGATTTTAAGCTTTCAACTTGAACAAGCTTGGCTATCATGGAATATGATGTTTGTTTTGAAAAGCTAGAGTCTATGATTAGTATCCAATTCCATAGCATGATTATCGAGGGGTGTATTATATTTTCTAGGGTTCAGGTAAATTCATCGTCAGCAATTTACCATCAGCAACTTACCATCAGCAATTCACAGCCAACAATTCATCGTCTTGACATATTCATTGCATATACAATTCACCACCAGCAATTCATCGATGCATTCAACAAAATCTCTGTACTTTTTCTTTTTTGGGTGCTCTTGGCTACTTAAATATTGAAAAATGTGTACATAGTAAATATACCACTGTGATAAATTGTTGGAGGTGAATTGTATACAAGATGAATATGTCATGACAATAAATTATTGGCAGTGAATTGTTGGTGGTGAATTGTTGGGCGATGCATTTTCTAGAGCCATTTTGCAGCCAGTTTAGATAACTTGATCATTAATATTAAGTTTATTTAGATGTGGATATGCTAGTAAGTCTCCATACAAGAAATTATGTGATGATTATTAGATGGTGTTGTATAATGGTAGTAGCTAGTGTGTTGTCATGGCACAACTTAGGTTTGTGACTCTACAAAGTTAATTTTAATTCTGAATCTATTATTGGCATTAAGAAGTCTCATGAATCAACTTTAAACAATGTGTGTCATTGTTTAACAGTCAATCAACTTTAAACATTATGTGATGAAGCTCTTCAAATAAGCAGATGGTGGCCTACATAGGTATATAACTTTACAAATGAAGGTGAAGTGCTTGTATAGCTGAAAGAAACCATCATGTTGGTTAGTATTATGGGTGGTTTGCCTATGTTTATAAAATGAAGGCCTACATGGTAGTTTGAAGTCATAATGGAGAAAGCACTATAAAAGATTCAATAATTTTCTTTGACAAGTCAAAAGAAGGTTGTAGAGTACTATAGTAAGCACACTAACTACACCATATAGGAGAGAGAAGCCAATCCTATCATTCACTTGAAGAAACTTAACAATTGGATCAAATGTATATTGATTTAGCTTTATGCTCAATGAGATGATGTTATTTTGGAACTTGTGTATGTAAAAGGAGGCAATTTTTTCAAAAAGGATAAAGTAAAACTTGGATACTATGTGGGTGTTGATATCATTAATGGATCAATAGAAGGTTGCATGACAATATAAATTTGAGATAGATCCATTGCATAGAAGAAATAAATTCTCATTTCTAGTACACTTGATATCTATAGATGCTTATGAATTAGAGAATGATAAATCCTTCAATATATGTAGCTACTAAGATAGTCAAGATTGTATACAAGAAAATTGTGAATGGATTGGTGTTTCTAATTGGAGAAAAGTTCACAAATATGTTCAAAATATTGTACAAGCATAAATATTCAAATATCAAACTAAATGGCAATGAAACAAAGTTGGAATGTTTGAGTTGGATCTGACAAATGATTGTTTGTTATGACTCAAAGGGATTCATTGCCTTCTTATATGATATAAGTGAAGCAATCATATTGATACCAAGTATTGTTTAATTAGAAAACTTGTAAACAATAGGAAAATCTACTTGGGCTTTTGTAGATCAAAGATTAGTTGGTAGTCATATTCCTCAAGATATTAGCAAAGGAAAAATCTTAACATCTAAGATAGAACTTGGGATGTTGAAGTAGCTAGTGGTAGAAATTAAAGGGGAGTGTTGTAATAAATTGTTAACTTTGTCCCACCAACAATCAAACAATTTTCACTATAATTAAACAAAGAGAGTAAACACATTGATTTTTTTGAGGCCTAAACTTACTATAGAAGATCATATTCAAAAAGACTATAAGAATTTTTTGGTGTGAAGGATCTTGTAATATTAAGAATTCATAATTGCCTCGAGCTCAACCTCAAGGAGCTATGAAGATTTGAAAAACTATTGTTAGCAATAAGAAACAATTACTTGTAGTATATATTATTCAACAAGAACACCCTACTAGCTACACCTATGGTATTTACAATTTGGTCATTTTAATCAATCTTTTCTCACTTCATTCTATCATATTTTCTTTTGCCACAAGAAAATTCTATTATAGCATAAAGAAATGTAGGGGCATATAACATCCTAAAAATGAAATTTAATCTACAAACTTTGACCACTATAAGTTCTACTTGAACTATATTCATGTAGAGGCGTAAGATTTGTAGTTGGAGCACTTCTATATGTGGAATAAACAACATTGACCACAAAGATCATTTCTAATTTTAAAAAGTTATAGCATTGATTGCAAAGCTCATTATTGAATCTAAAAGGTTGTATTGTTAATCATCTAGATCATTGCCAATTCTAAAAAGTTGTAGTGTTGATCACAAACTACAAAGATCATTTTTGAATAGTTGTAGCATTGATCACAAAGATTATTGTTGAACCTAAAAAATTGTAGTGTTAATTATGAAGATCATTATTAAATCTAAGAAGTTGATTGCAGATATCATTGTAGAATCTAAAAGGTTATAGTATTGATCACAAAGATAATTGTTGAATCTGAAAATTTAATCATAGAGATCATTTTTGAATGGTTGTAGCATTGATCACAAAGATCATCATTGAACCTAAAAAGTTGTAGTGTTGATCACAAATATTGTTATTGAATCTAAAAAGTTGATCACATAGATTGTGGTTGAATCTAAAAATTTGTAGTGTTGATCATAGAGATTGTTGCTAATCTATGAAGTTTTTGATTGCAAAGATAATTGGAAATGACTTCACCTCCTTTATTGATATAACTATGAACTACATATTATTATGGATAATGATGGACAAAATTAATCAAGGGTGTTCAAAGTAAGGATACACATATATAGTTTTTGAGGGAAATGATGTTAAATATTCTTCATTTTTACATTGGTAGCTAATAAACCTATTTAGGTGGCCCCCATTGAATCTAGGTAAGCTATGTGATAAAATAAAATTTATGGGGGGTTAAAATATACACTATATTTAATCACACCAAACACATTTGTCCTTTAGATTCATTTCTCATGCAAGAGACACAAATCTCCATGGAGGTTATCTTTTTAAATATATTTGAATCTATCTATTGACTATGGAATAATATCATTCCATATCTCCAATTTCAACAAAGAAATCTGCACAAGATATTCATTCTAGAGACTTTTCATAGTAAAAATTATCTCAAAGCTACAAAAATTGCTACTAGTCATCTATATTCATGAATGATCCATTGTAAGAGATTGTTGATTGTAATGTCCCTATCTAAATGTTTAGGGTGAATCACTTCAAAAAAAAAAAAATTCAAACCAAGTAATACAAATATAAAATTCAATTCAAATGCATGCATTCATTGATATCCTAAATTCAAATTAGGTTACAAATATGAAACACATTGTAAAACCTTTCTTACATTCAATAGGACTATAATACATTAAAAAATGGTGCTACAATAATTTTAACAAACTATAGATATGACAAGGAACTCATACCAATAAGGTAGATAGAAAAGGGGAGTTTGAACAATAAGTTCCACAAATAAGATAGAAAAATATGTTGGGGATTGGGAATGACTCATACCTAATACCATGTTTAAGGCATGCATACAACACCAACACTAATAAGATATATGTTAGAATTTATTGTCCATCAAAGATCAAAGATGTGCATAGGAATAAGTACTCCAGTAAAGAGATGGGTAAAAGTTTGATTCTAATGAGATATATGTAGTTATCAATGGGGTTTGAGAGTTGAGCATGACAAGAAACAAGTTCCTAGGTAGAGGTAAGTTTGCAAGTTTGACTCTGACAAAGTGACTTAGTAAAACTATTGTCAGGAGTAAAGAGTCAAGGATGAAATGAAAAGGGTACTTAGGGAAAGAAAAAATTGACATTTTCGATGGGGTAATGAATGAAAGACACAATGGGATGGACAAGTCTAAAAGTGAACTCCGCCTCCATCACCATCTCCTCCTCCACCTTATTATTACAAATCTCCACATCCTCCATCACCATCTCCAACTCCACCTTACTACTAAAATTCCCTAGCCTGTCCCTCACCATCTCCTCATCCCCATTACTATTACAAGTCCCCACTATGGAGCCAATTATAATGCCTAATTAACTTGGTGCTACTGGTCATGCACATGGCTCAAAGGACCTAAGGATCCCTAATTAACCAATTCATCATTCACAAGAGGGTTGGATTAATTATCAACTAGGGAATCATACAAAATTTGGATAGTGTTGGCAATCTATATGCATTCATGGATTTTGGACATCCTACATTGACTGAGTATAGGAAAATGAACACATGCAAATACAGTAAAAGCTTTAAATCAAAATAAATTGGTAATTCTCAAAATAGAGAAAAGGAATATAGATAATTACTTGAACTTGTATGGGTACTTGACGCTTAATATTGTATCCATTAACTATTACATTGCAGTGTTGTCCAAACTTAATTATCCTTCAGAGTATGAAACAAAACATTAATCTACAAGTGCTAATTCAGAAATTATAACACATTCATTCACAATCACATAAAGTAGAAACTATCAATGAAATCTATGATGCATAATTTAATCTAATAACTTAAATTGAAGTGATTCAATAGTACCTCAAGTGGCCCTTGATTAAGTTTTCACTTCCACAGGACTTTGTCAATCACTCACTCAAAACATATTTCCAAATTGATTCTCTTTTATTGCATCTCAAACACAAAACTCTTACACAAAATCTAATAGGTTTTTTTTGGAGATCTTGTTCAATAACACACATTATTCTGATATTGTTGTTGTTACTATTGCTACTAGATCTCCTCCTTGATAGGGGATCCTACTATATAGGGTATGTGAGGAATTTCCATTATTCATGAACTAGAAACAAACTAAAAAACATATGCCAACTCTTCCTCAAGAATAGGAAGAGGACTAAGTCTTAAAACAAAAAATAATAATTACTAAAACAAGAGTATAGAAATAAAACAAGGATTCTATTCCCAACAAATTTAACCATATTCAACAGAAACATAATCATAAGAACAACTTTGTCATAATTTAGTCATGCTGAAAATAAACTTATTTTTCTCTTGACCTTGTCTTATTGGCAAGTAAGAGTAATACTAGGTGAATCATAGACTGATTAGTAAATGATATCCTCATTCTTCCTTTGAAAGTGTCATGCCCCAATCAGTTGACTTTTGTTTTGCAATGAACTACAATCCTAATGCTACAAGTTGAGAAGCCCATTGTTGCAGGTTGACAGTTGTCTCTGTTGTAAATGTTAGTCCTTTTTTCTAAGGAATTCTCATTATCAACAATCATGATTTGAACATAAAATCCTACTAAACTTCATAGACATTCATGAGTTCATACCTACACCTATTAACATAACATGTTTTTATTCAAAATGTTTAAAGTTGCTTAAAAATATATGAAAGGTATTTAAGGTCTTGGTAATGTCTTAAAGCTTAGTAGAAAGAAATAGTAAAAAGTATGAAACAATAATGGAAAGCTAGCCAATTGTAAATCCTATCATTCCTCCAACTAAAGTTCTTGCTTTTCCTCAAGCAAGCTTTAGGGTCAAAGGTTATATTACAACATTGTCTCTTTATAATCCACAATGTTGGTCACTCCTTTCCCTTGCTTTTAAATAGAAACCATGTTGGTGTGAGATCTTCACCCATCTTTTGTTCTCTATTTCTGCACCTTCCTCTTGATTCCTTCCTATCTAGTGTGGTATAGGGAATACATGAGGAGGATGAAAGTTGAGAGGAAGCCAAGAAATTTTCCTTCTTAAGGAAATTGTGATGTATTTGAGTGATCTTCCAACTATTTCTATATAATTAAAAATAAAATGAGGCTCCTTTTTAAGTTATGGGGTGAGTTCTCTCCATTTGCATTGGGAAAAGTCAAGTACCTCTTTGATGGTAACTACAACTAGTTCCTATAGTTGGAGATGGAGTTGTCATTGGGTGATATTGCATTCTCTCTAGGTGGTGGTGTGGGTTTTTCAAATTATTTGAAGGCAAGAATCTTTGTTTCTCAAGTTGGCATTAATGGTGGTGGTCTTGCTAACATTAAGGGGTGTTGGAAGGTTGTCTAATAGATGGAACTACTTGTGGGTCCTCTCCATTGGACAATAAGAAGGTGATACTAGTTCCTTCTACTTTGATTCTTGATGGTACTTCCCTTGGTAAGGTGGGGTCTCTTTTTGTTTCTCCTAAGGTTCTTGTTTCTAAAGATGCTACAAATGGTTGGAGGTGTGATGCCGTCTCTTTGGACAGGAAAATTTGGTCAAAGCTTTTTAGTACGAAGCCTAAGGAAAAGAGTTTTTCCCCTCTAGTGGAATTATTTGCTAACCCCTTGGTTGGTGAGTATTATATCTTTTTGCTTGATTGTATCATTGAGAAGAGTCTTTAGTCAATGGAACTTTTGCTAGTGGGTAAGTTTTTGGGCTGTTGTTCAAATATCAATCTAGTCCACAACATATCTTTGAATCGTTAGCATCTAAAAGGATAGGTTAAGGTGGATGCTCTTGCTAAAGTATTATTCTCTTTTTTCTTTACCTATGAGGAAGACCTTTTGAAGGTTCTTGTGGGTATTCCATGGTTGATTGGTAGATCTACTTTGGTCCTGAAGAAATGGGAAGTTGGTTTCAATCTGAGCTCTTTTTCTTTTGACTTGATGCCTATGTGGGTGTGTTTTCCTAGCCTTCCTCGGGAATTTTGGGATGAGCACATCTTCAAGGGTATTGCTAGTACCTTTGGGCATCTGTTATCTCTTGATCATTTGACTACATCAAGGAAACGTCTAGTGTATGCCTGGTTTTGCAAGATTATGGATCAATCCCTTGATTTTCCAACTTCGGTTACTAGATTAACTCAAAGGTAGGTGTTTGGGAGCATATTGTTGAGTTTGAATCAATTCCTTTTTCCTATTTTCACTATAAGAAGGTGGGTCATTAGGAAAAAAAATATTTTTGAATCCTAAGAATCCTCCTCAAAAGTTCTAGGCTCCTCAAAAGGATCCCATTCCTTCTTCTAAGGTGTGGAGGGAGGTGGGGAGGGGTCCTAATCCCCCTATAGGTATCTCCAGTGTTTCAAGCATTTAAAATAACTGATGGTTTGGTGAGATTGGTCTTAATGTTAGCTCAGTAGATGAAGTGGGGCTGGTGAGATGGGTCTTGTCGATAGCTTTATCATTGATGTTGGAGATGTTGTTAGGTGTGTACCACTTCAAAGCATGTTGTGGAGAGGGTTTTTTCTACTAAGGTTGTTATTTTAGTTCAATTTGATGCTCTTGTAATGGATTTTGAGGCCTCATAGGTGGCTTTGGTTGAATCTAGGATTGATGAAGTTGCTCTTGTGGTTACTATGAAAGCAAGTTTGGTTGAGAAGACCCTTGTTCCCAAGGAGGAGGTTCATGTTTCTATTCCTAAGGTGGAGGTTTCTCCTTTGAAGGAGGTAAGTAATGTTGTCTTATCATCTGGGGGATTTATGTCTCTAGAGGACTTGGGAGTTGTTCCAGGGATGGTAGCTCTAGGGGAGTTTAAGGTGGTTGAAGAGGTTGTTATTAAAGTGTTAATTAAATATGTAAGGTGCTCACCTCTTCTGTCAAGGATAGCAGTTCCTCTTGTTGTTTGGATGCAAAGGTAGGGGATCTTCCTCCTTCTGCCTCTAAGCCTCAAAATAGGAAAAAACCCATCTCCCCTTTGTTGAGTATGGCTACTAGAAATCGTATGAAATTGGACTGTGGTTTTGAGCCTAGAGATAAGGGCAGACCTTTGTTACAATATTAGCTTTGGGAGAAGGAAATAAACTTGATATTGTTGATGGTTCGTAGATGACTCTGCTTGAGATGGGCCTAGAAGTATCCTCACATAATCTTATATGAATATCCTCTCCTAGAATATTCAAGGATTGAATAATCCTCACAAATAGGATCTCCTTGCTAATTTAGTAAGAGATCACTGAACTGATATCATTATGATTCAGGAGACTAAAATGGGGGTGGATAAAGTGGATAAAATCAAGAACAAGTTGTTTAAGGATTGTGGTTATCAAGCTTTTGATTTTGATGGGGCCTTTGGGGGAGTGGCTACTTTTTGGAACCCAAAGGTGGTTATTGGGTCTACTTTGTTTGGGGAAGAAAACCATGTGACTACTTCATTTTCAAGCTCTAGAGATAAGTTCTCGTGGGTCATTTCTAATATTTATGCTCTGAATTCTAAATGTGCTAGAAAGAATTTTTGGGATGGTTTGAGTAGGTTTAAATCTTAGTTTCCTTTATGGAACTCGTTAGTGATGGAAGACTTCAATAGCCCATTGAATGATGTTGATAAGTTTGGAAGTTTTGCGGAGGATAGTAGATTTGATCTTATGAACTTTATTAATGATAATGCCTTATTGAACCTAGATCTTTGTGGGGATTCTTATACTTGGTCTAATAGGAGAGTGGGGATGCTCTTATTCAAGAGAAGTTGGACCATGCTCTTTTTTATCTGAATTAGCTGCTCTCCTTTGCCTACTCTCTTTCGGCCCTCACTAGACTTGGTTTGGATTACTTCCCTATCTCCTTGAATGTAGGGCTACTAGGTAGAAGGAAATCCTTCCCTTTTGAATTTTAGAAGATGTGGGTCAGCCACCTGAATGCAAGAGATAGAAGTGCTGCTTGGTGGGGCATTAATGTGGATGGTTTTTCCATGTATAAAGTTGCTAAGAAGCCTGCTTCTATTAAGAAAAACATTATTCAATGAATAAATTGTCTTTTGGCAATATTTTCAAGGATAAATTTGTGATCAAAGCTAAGCTGAATGTCCTACAATAGAGGATTCAGGCTATTTGGAATGATCATGCTACTCTCTAGGAGGAAAGTATTCTTTTGGAAAAATTGCATAATATTGGGGCTAAGGAGAAGGAGTTTTGGAAGCAAATATCTAGGGCTATTTGGCCTCGAAGTGGGGATAAATATACCCGTTTCTTCCATCTTACTACTTTGAAGCACAAATATTCTAATAGAATTTCTAAAAAAATTGTTAATGATCAGTCACTAGAGGAGGATGATGAGATTAGAAGTGTTGCTTGCTCTTTCTTCTTTGATTTTCTCTTTGAGGATTGGCCCCTTGACCTTGCCTGTCAGCAAATATTTTTGAATGCCATTCCTAATATTGCATATGAGGATTTGACCAAGAGTATGTCATGCATTTCATCTGATGAGGAAGTCAAGAAGGTTGTCTTCTCCTTTGAAGGTAATAAGTCCCTTGGGATGGACAATTTCCCTATGCTTTTCCTTCAAACCTATTGGGATATTGTTGCTAAGGATGTTATCAATGCTACTAAAGATTTTTTTGGTAGTAGGTAGCTCTTGAAGGAGTTGAATTCTACCTTTATTGTTCTTATTTCAAAGAAGCCTAGGGCCTCACCTTTTTGTGATTTTAGGCCTATCAGTTTGTGTAATTCTATTTGCAAAATCCTTTCTAAATTTTTGGCTTCAAGGTTGCAATTGGTTCTTATCAAAAACTACAACTAGTTCTTTAAACCTCTTGTAATCTCAATCTTTGCATTCCATTATTTTTGCTACTACTCCCCTTTTCTCTATGAGGTCTATTTATTGTTCCACCACTACATCTAGGGTTTTTTTTCTTCTCTTAACTATAGAGGGAGTGATTTCTCCCTTTTCCTAATATTCTTGCATTAGCTCACCCCTTTGATGTTCATTCCTAATGTAGGAAGCTAGATCCCTAATCTGAACATCTCCCACAAAAATTAGTGGGTTCCATGCAGTGTCATATGAAATAATCAAATTGTGTAAATAAAATTCACACAATTGATCTTGCATCTCTGGTGTGGACCATTGGAAATATTCTAAAAACAATGTTCTTTAATTCATGGCACTGGGGAGGTCACTGATTATTTGGATAAATTAGAAATAAATAATTTTTCTTGCAAAAATAGAGTGTATACCTTGGCAGGAGATCTGCACCTCATGAACTAAACTATCTTATTTTCCAATTTATCAATCTTCACTTTCAATTTTTTAATCTTTGTTTCTTTATACTCAATCACCCTTGCATGTGTGGATAGTAATTTTATTTTCTCTTTTTTCTAATGTTTTTGTTTTTGAGAAAACTCCAAATTGTTTTATTCCACAATTCAATGCCAAGTATTACCACAATGGGAATAGTGGGGGTTCTTGGATGTTCAATTGGATTCCCAGGGTTTTACGGCCCTTCTACTTATTTCAACTACAACAAGTTGTGTCAATTATTATAATCTTGATCCTTACACAAATTTCTATAGTTTTTCCTCCAATTCTTTGATTCTTGTATCCCTCCCATTGTCCCTCTATTGGTATACTTTCATTTTCTCTATTATATCTTTGATCCTCTATAAGGCCTCTTGGATTTCCTTTCTTGTATTTCTTCCTTCCAAAAATAATTATTTTTCTTTCTCCAAAAAATTCTCTTCCTCCACCTCCTCTTCTAGTACCAACCCTTCTTCTAAAATAGGGATTCTTGAAGGTTTATTTTTCTTTTTAGCCATAAAAATATCTTCTAATTTTGAATCAGAAGTGTTGCTCATATACAAGGTGTACAAAATTGGTGTTCTTATGTCACTACACGGAATACTTTCCTCAAAATCTATATCAATTTCTATCATAACAATATTTTCTTGTGGTTTCTTATCATTTCCTTTCACATGCCCTTTCCTTCTTAGGTAATGCGATTGTCTTCTTTATTGTGTAGGCCTTTTTTGTTTCTTCACAGGTGTAGAAGTAGAGGCCACACTTTTTCTTTTCCTTGGCGTAGGAGAGATTTTAGCAGAAGCTAGGGTTTATGTATCTTCTTTGACTATGGGCTACTCAACAAAACTTGTAGGTTGAGTTCTATGAATTTCCTTCTCTTCAAGTTTCTCCATGTTGTGGGTAGGTGTTGCAATAGGGGATCCAAAGGGTATGTCTCCCTCTATTGCATTTGTAGGAGGTTATTCCATTTCCTATTCTTCACCCCTTTCTTCTTCATTTTATTTTGGAATAATATTGTTAACATTGTTACACACTAGAAAATTCTCCCAAGATATATTGGGGAATTGAATTTTGAGACTTCTTTTGATAAGTAAAGTGACCAAACAAAAATAGAAAAGAGAAAATTGATACCTTTTCCTCTTATACTCAAATGACATCCTTTTCAACAAAATATTTTTTTTTGGTACATTCACCATTATTTAATGGAAAAGGTGGCTAAGGAGATTAAAATCCATAGTATACAACAATGAGTATCTTCCATCACAAGTCAAATATTTAATAATATATGAAGTGACTGAAGCCTAGAGCCAAGGTAAAGAAAGATGTTTCATACCTTGTGATGAAGAATCCAAATTCTCTCCTAGTAATGAAAATCCATTTCTAGTGGCAATTGTACTCGCTCCAACTGAGAATTCTTCTCCTATTCTCAGCAGTCCTAATACCTTTGCTATGGATTCTTATGAGGAATCAACCCTCATTCCCCTCACAATAGCTTCATCATTTTCCAAAGTAGTGGAAAATTGTTGGGTCATGAGCTTGTTATATTGTGTAAGTATAAGAAAATAATCTAACCAACCTGCTTGCTAGAAGATGGGGCAACATTGACTATCCTCTAACAACAAATTGTGAGTTGTGAGTTGTCTTCTCACTATATCCCCTCCCATTATATTTAACCAATTTTCAACCAATTCTAAATTGTATTTTATTTTTTAAATGTCCTCTTCTTAACTCTATTGTTCTACTACTTTGGATACTTCTTCTCTAAAACTATTATTTTCTTGGTAATAAAAATGCAATTTAAAAATAATAAAGACCTTTTAGCTACCCGTCCCCCTAACTTAAGGATGCTAGTTTTCCTCAAATAGTAGGTACGAAAGGGTTGGGATAATAAATATTAAACATTGAAAGTTTGAAACATGAAATTTTAAATGTGTGCATGAATTATAAATGTATAAGAAATTAGCATGCTTAAATTTAAATTATGGTAGTGAATTTAAGAAGTACCTGTTATCATTATGTAAAGTGAAAGTTGGCATGTCTGAAGATTATTCAATACTGCCATGCAACATGAGGAAATATTTGAAATGATATGAGTTGATGAAAAATTACTATGGGCAGTCATTGAGGAAAATAACTTAGCATGAGCTTAGCACATGGTAGAGAAGTGGGAGTGGAGAGTAAAGGCTAGAAAAAGCACGTGATGGAAGGGTGTAATTTATTGCATGGTATGGGTGATTTGAAAAGTGAATGGTGATTTCTATATGTTATTGGATGAATAAGTTTCATGAGATGAAAGTAAATGATGGTTGCTAAGGGTGATATGGAAGTGACGACTACACAAGTGCTATGGGAAGTTAAAGAAATAGGTCCATTCTGAATGATGTAACCCAAGGCTTGTTGCTACAGGTCTGGTGAACTCTAATGCATATCCAAAATATGAAGGTTTTCATGACTCACCTGTGCATGTGTGTGCATGTGATAAGTTGTAGAATAATACCTTGGAAATAGTAGTAGATGAGTTGGGTAGCTCATTTGCTGAGACTTCTGATGTAGTGCTTGCAGCTATTAAAGAATCATGCATAGATTCAAATTGATGCTGAAGATTATGTAGGAAATCATCCCTCTATATTGGCCTCTTGTAAAGCTTCAACCAGTGTCCATTGGCTAAGAGTGAAAACCTTACTGCATTAATAATATAAATTTCATATACATCGAACCACCTTGTTTGCAATTTTCTCTTATGATCTTTGTACCTTGAGTCATAAATTAGATCCCAATAACTTGCATTGAACTATTTTTTCTTGATAAAATTATCATGCCACTACATCTTCTATTTTTGGTATGATCTCAATATGGTGAATTACTTCCATGCGTAGCTCATCTAAAGCATTGAGGTTATGCAACCTCTCATTCTATGTTGTAAATATATCCATGCCCAATTGTACTATTGTTTTGAGAGTTTTATATTCAAATTCAATTGGAAGGATTGTCTTCTTCCCATACACCAATTCATATGGTGTGAAGCTTGGTGTTATTTTCCAAGCTATCTTGTAAGCCTAAACTACTTTAGGTAACCATAATGCCCAATCCTTCTAGTGGAGTTGTATTATTTTTGTAAGAATGTTCTCTATTTCTCTATTAGTAACATCCACTTGACCCTTAGCCTAGGAGTGGTCTTAAGGTGTATATTTCATATGTCTAATCTCATATTCTTGCACTAATTTATTGATCATATCTAAAGTAAATTGAGGCCCTTGGTTTGTTACTATTTCTTTAGGAAAACCATACCTTGTAAAGATATATTCATAGAGAAACTTGGAAAAATTTCCATCCATTGCAAATTGAAAGGCTTTTATCTCCACCCTTTTGGTAAGATAATTTGTACAGACTAGGATATATTCCTTATTGTTGGATGTCATGGATATAGGACCAATAAAATCCGACCCCTATTTGTCAAATGATGTAATTACTATTTTTGGTTGAATTGGAATTTCATCTATTTTAGTAGGTTGTCCCATCTGTTGACATTTTTCACACTTTCTTGTGTACTTGATTGCATCCTTGTGAAGTGTTGGCCAATAATAGCTAGTTTTCAATATTTTGAGAGTTGTCCTCTTAGCTACAAAATTTCCTCCACATGGTTCATCATGGCATGCCTTTAGAATGTCATAGACTTCATATTCCCTAATGCACCTCATTATATTATCAAGACCTATGTAAAATAGACATCTAGTTGTCCATGAATAAGGAAAACTTCTGGTGTCTTCCCTATAATTAGATAATTAGCTATGTTTGCATACCAAGGTGTATGGAGAGAGAGGAAAAATAAGTGTTCATTAGGAAATGAATCATCTATAATATCCTCTACTAATTCTATTGGCATTCTTGAGAGAAATTTTTCTAGTACATTAGCCTTTCCTATTTTGTCTACAATTATAATATTAAACTCCTATAGTAGCAATAACCATCTCACAATTTTCCCTCCTACCACTGGTTCATTCATTAAATATCTAATTGTTATATGGTCTATGTGAATGAATACTAAGTATCCTGTGATGTAGTGCCTAAATTTATTGATTGCATGGATCATTGATAACATCTCCTTCTCAGTGACTATGTAATTTCACTCTACTCCTTGAAGGTTCTTTCTAACATAATAGATGATATTCTAGATTTCCTTCTTTCTAGATCATAACATACTGCTAATTGCAAAATTAGACGCATCTATGCGAATATGAAAATTTATTTTCCAGTTTGGTCCTCTCAAGACTAGAGTCTTAATAAGTGCTACTTTAAGGGATTTAAAATCATGTTGGAAAGCAAGTGTCCAGATAAGCTCCATATCTTTAGATAATAGGACAAACAATAGTGTTGTAATTTTATTGAAGTCTTGTATAAATCTCTTGTAGTACCCAACATGACCAAGAAATCTTTTGACATCCTTTTGTTTCTAAGTAACAAGCAGTGTGGAGATTACCTCAATCTTTTTTGGGTCTACTTGTATCCCCTTATTGGATAGAAAGTGTCCCAACACTACTCCTTCAGTCATCATCATGAAACACTTTTCATTACTTAAGGTGATGCAGGGGCATCCAAAAGCATTCAAAAAATTGAGGCAGTTAACAATGAAGTTGTAGAGTACTGGATTACTAAATTTGATTGCTAAAGGCTGAGGAGCTGAAATTAGTTACTAGACACTATTAGCATTAATGTCTTAAGGTTGTATATGTTGAGGATATTGACAAAATTGTAATAAAATAAGTTGCAAGTTGTTAGTGATGCAATGGAGTGCATTGTGTTGGCTAGCTCAGTATGTTGATAATCATAGGTTGTGGATTAAAGGGTTTGTTGTCAAGTATATCTAGTGGTTCCATGTTAAGCTTTAGACATCCACATGAAGATTTGATCGAGTTATGAATATTTGTGTTCTAACAGTTGTTTAGTTGTTCTAGTTGGTGTTCCTGAAGGAAGATGACATGATCCTAGTAACTTGAGTTGTTGTAGACATTTTTGTGGTGATTCGTCATGCTCGAGGATGTTTCTAGATCATGTGTTGTTGGTCCACATTGATTGTTGTGCTCAATATTGGTGATTTTCTTTTGTGATTTCATGTTTTCCATGTTTTTGGTTGACAGGGTGTTTGTAGCATGTTTTGTATCTTCAAGGAATAATCTTTGAAGGTGTTTCATGTTTGGGGATGTTGTTTTGGGTCCTTACTTTGTTGTGGCTGACATTGGTTGGTTCGCATTGTAAATTGTTTAATTGTTTGAGGCCAACCTATTTGAGTCTGCAAGTTACCTTAGTAGCTGTTGTAATTAGGTCGACATGTTAATGGTTAGATGATTTGTGGATGATATAAATAGAAGAGAGAGGGTTTGTTACAAGAAACAAAAGATGGGGGATGAATAAGGTGATCGATAATACAAAGTATGAAGCACGGTGATGAATTATTTTGATCCGGAAGAATCACAAAGCAGAGGGAGTGTGGAGCTAGAGAAAGAGTCGATGGAAATTGTTATTATTTGAGTTGTTCGTAATCCCTGGGCTGCGGACTATAATTTGTTAAGCCTGAGAGGCATATGTAATGTGTTTTGAGATTATAATATAATGAGGAATTAGTTTTGAAGGCTTGTTTTTTCCCTGTTAGGGTTTTCCCAGGATATATCTTGTGTCCGGTGTTCTTGAATATCTTTTATGTTTCTGTGGATTAGCTATTGATTTTTTGTTGCATATTTGTTATGATCATGGAGTAGTAATTTAGGCTGCAAGGTAGGACAATCCTTAATTGAATCCTCCTACCTTGAATACATCCTAAGGATAGGTGGTGATCTTGACATCTTTGCAGAAATTTCTTGAAGTTAACCAATGCTTCCTCATAAGTATTCCCATAGGTTGTAAATTCATCCATATAAACTTCCATAGAATCATGAGTTAAATTTGAGAAAATACTTACTACTACCCTTTGAAATGTAGAAGGGGCATTGCATATCCCAAATGGAAATACAAAATAGGCATATATACCCCAAGGGCAAGTGAAATTTGGCTTGTCTTGGTCCTCTAGAGCTATTTTGATCTCATTATGTCCATTGAACACATCCAAGAAGGAAAAATATTGTTTTCCTACTAATAAATCCAACACTTGATGAATGAATGGAAGGGGGAAGTGGTCTCTTCTAGTTGTTGCATTTAACTCTAAATAATCAACACATACTCTCCACTTCCCTTCCTTTTTGGGCATAATTACTAATGGATACATCCACTAACTATTAGATATTGGATAAATGAACCATACATCTATTAACTTTTATAATTTCCCCTTAACTATGTCATATATGACTGAGTTCATTCTTCTTTGAGGTTGCCACACTGGTTTGTAGCCTTCATTAATGTAAATTCTATGCATGCATAGGTTAGGATCTATTCCTTTCATTTCATGGTAATCCCATGTGAATGTGGTTGTGTGTGCTTGCAACACATTCAATAGTGAAGACTATTGGGCAGTAGCCAATTGACTATTTACACTTAATGTCCTACTCGGTGTGATCTCTATGGCCAGGGCTGATGTTTTAACATAGGCAATATCAAGAGTTACTATATTTGGATTACAATTATGGGGGCAATAATGTATGAAAAATATGATAAATATACTTGGATGCATTGGAAAGGATTATATTTTGCAAAGGGTCATGTAGGCATGTTAAGTTCAATTATATTGTTGTGGGTCCCTACCATAAGTGTTTTGCATAATGTTTGAAATTGGTTTATCTTCATCTTGGGTTTCTAACATAGCACTACATTCAATAGTCATTAATGTTTATAATGAGTATTGATCATCCTCATCTAAGGCAGGCTATACAGTTTTCTCTAAATTTGTATGTGGTCATGCAAGTAGATAAATGACTAGCTTTTTGGTCATATTTTCATTGGAAATGATCATGTTACAAGACCTGCAACCTATGAAGGCATTTGCAATAGCCAACCAAGGTCTCCCTAGGATCAAGGGGTTTCCTGCAAGGTTTTCTTTAGGTTGTAACACCATAAAGGCTATTCCCATGAGTCCAATGTAATAACCAAGTCCTTTATAATTCCTTTTGGTTTTACCATAGACCTATCTACTAATTATAACACAATAGGTGTAGGTTGGAGCTCCATTAATTGTAATTACTTCATGGATTCCTTTTTCATCACATTGATGGCTGCTCCTAGGTCAATTAAGGTATCCTTTATGAGAGTTTCATTGATTTTGACATCTACAATAGGGCTACTAGGGTTTGTATATTTAGGGACAACTATGCTTCATAACATGACATCTGCAAGTTGTCCTAAAACATGCATATCTTGAGGGTCCTTTCATTTTCTTCCTAGCTTCTTAAGGAATAACTCTCTTACTATCTTGGTATATATTGGCACTTCCTTAATTTCCTATATGAGGGGTATCTTAATGTAAACATCTCTAATTTTTCTTAACAAATTATATTTAGCTTTAGAATGATGCTCTTACAACTTTCTCACTTGCTTTTGTATACCTTCTCCTAGTCAGTACAACATCATTCTTATCTCTAATGATATGATCTATAGAATGGTTCTTTTGAACATATTTTGTTGGAGTCTTAGGAACCTTTTTCTATTCTTGTTTCATCTCTTCTTTCTCTTTTGATTCTTCTTCTTCAAAGCAGGGAGACATATCAGATCCACCAAAACCCAATTCTTGTGAGATATGACATAAATCTTCATCCACTTTAACATTTGTGCTATTAATCATCTTTCCCAATCTCTTGTTATAGCATCTATAGGTCTTTCTCTTGGTTGAGTAACCAAGAAAGATTCATTCATCACACCTTTAATCAAACTTTCTAAGGTCTTCTTCATCTCTTCTAATGTAGCATCTGCTGCCAAAGATCTTGAAGTATCTAATAGTAGGAGGCCTTCCATACCACAACTAATAAGGGTTCTTAGTGCTATTGACCATCAACTACACTCTGTTAAGCAAATATAATGATGTGTGAACTGTTTCCTTCCAATACATATCAAGTAGATCAACATATTTTAGTATAGCCCCAACCATCTCTTGGATAGTTCTATTCTTCCTCTCCACTACCCCATTTTGTTGAGGGGTTCTAGGAGAAGACAAATTTCTCCTAATACCATGATCTTCATAAAACTTTTCAAATTCATTTGAAGTAAATTAACCTCCTCTATTTGACCTTAAGCATTTTATCTTAGCATCCATTTCATTCTCAACTTTTTCTTCGAAGATTTTAAACTTAGCAAAAGCTTCTAATTTATCTCTTATAAATGTAACCCAATTCATTCTAGAATAATCATCAATAAGCAACATGAAATACCTTTCACCCTTTTGACTCCTTGTTCGTGTAAGTCTGCATAGGTCAATGCAAATTAGCTCCAATGACATTGTAGCGGAGCACTCCTCACTCTGAAAACTTTTTCTTTGTTTGCTTTCCCATTTGACATTCCTTGCATAATGTGTTTTCAGGTTTACATATGTTAGGCATATCTCTCACTGGATGAGTAGAGTTGATCTTTACCATATTGTCAAAATTTATGTGTCCCATTCTCTTGTGCCACATCCAACATTCACTAGATTGAGCTAGTAAGTAGATTCTTCCATTTTCCTCCTTTAGGTGTTAGACATCTCCATTTTTCCTAATTCCTTTTGCAACTAATCTTCCAGACTCTACCTTCCTGATCTCACATCCATTGGCATGAAATTTATGTTTATATCCTTTGGTGTACATCTAACTAAATCTGATAATAGTATGCTTCAGTCCTTTGACATAGAGAAAATCCTTAGTCCTATTCTTTTCATCAATTATTATAGCACCCTTTCCATAAATCTATGTTGACCCATCACCACCAAACCTAATAGCTCCACCATTACAGTTCTTAAGACTAATGAACCTTCCCTTGTCACTAATGGTTAGAGAAACCACTATCAATCACCCAAGCATTTTCTTCCTCCTTTTCATGAAAGGAAATCCACACAACCATTGATCTTTCATTACCTTTGTTAGCTTGCAAGATACCAAACTTCTTACATTTTCTAATATCATTATTTTTATCACCACCTTTCAAGGCCATGAATAGTGTTTCATTGTTTGAATCATTTTTCCCATCTTCTAAGGAACAACTACTTTTCTTGGAATAGAAACCCCTTTTTAAATTCTCTCTTTTGTTACTATCATCTGATGCTTTATAAGGAAATTTAGATTCAAAATGATCAATCCTTCCACAATTGAAACACTTGAAAGGAAACTTATCTTTGTATTTATTGGTGCCTTTCTTCAAGTTTCTTACAAATTTTACTTCAACCTCATCAAATTCATCATTTTGATCCATAGATTCATCTTTTGTCTTCTTTGTAACTTTGAATGTTGCTTCCTTCTTTGGAACATCCTTGTCAAATTCTCTCTTTTAAAAGGTTGTGAGAGCACCAAACATTTCATCTACTAAATATGTATCCAAGTCCTTAAACTCTTCAATGGGAAACACCTTATGATTATAAGTGTTAGAGAGAGATCTCATAACCTTATTCACAATTTCATCTTATTTCACTTCTCCACTAAGACCTATGATGCCAATAACTACTTCATCCACCTAGAGCATAAAACTAGCAATATTTTCATCTTTCATCATCCTCAAGATTTCAAATCTTCTTTTGAAGATTTACATCTTGGATTGCTTCACTTAATTATCTCCTTCATAATGTTACTCAACTTTTCCCATACATCCTTAGTATAATTTCTAATCATCACCTTTAGAAGTTCTAAATTAGCTAACCCACACAATATAGAATTCTTAGCCTTAACATTATTCTCATATAGCCTAATCTCATCTGGATATGTTGGAGGATCAACAAGGGGAATATAACCATCCTTGGTAGACTTCCTAACACCAAACCCAAGAGAGTTTAGATGGCCTTCCATCCTCAATTTTCAAAAGGTGTAATTTATCCCATCAAACCTAGGAACATTGTAAGCTCCATCGTGTGCCATTCCAAATCTTTCCTCAAGAGGTTAAGCTTCTTCAAAGGAACATGAATCTGATACCAAATTTTGAACACACTTAGATACTAAGAGGGGGGGTGAATCAGTATCTATCAAAACTTAAACACTCCATATCTTAAACCCTTCAACAATATACAAATTCAAACTATTAACAAGATAAAAAACCCTTAAATAGATCAACAACACTTAAAAAAACATCAACAATGAAATATAAGATAATGAGCACACATGCACAAGACAACACTAGATTTATGTGGAAAACCAAAGAAAAGAAAAACCATAGAGAGAAATCTCTCAGTATAGGAAGCTCACTGCTTAAAAAATTATAATTTGTTTTAAGGATCTCTACCTATGGACTTGTAGGTTAAGGTGCACAACCTTAGGGTTGCAAGATATTGAAGACTTTCAGTACTGAGGTGCACAACCATATGGAAATATATAAGGACGTACTAAGGAGACTCATTGTATGATAGTAGCATACATGAAGATATAAAATTATATATAAAATTTATCAACAATACACTCTACTAACTGAGGTGTTAAAGATCATTTCTCTTTTATTTTCCACAACTCACTACTTCATTCCATACTCACACACCACACCATCTTCACTCATCTTGAAAATGATTTGTTCTTTCATTTATATCCTCTACAAGACCACAAAACACCAATTAGGTTGCCCAAAATAGAAGATAAACAATAATTCCAACAAGTTGGCCACAAAAAAATAATATGGTACTATCCAGAAGATAGATAGGACCAAAAAAAACTTATTTCATCTTCCAAAGTATTCCCAAACAACACATATGTTGGTGCACAACATCCAAAGTTAACAAAGAAGCATGAAGACGAAACATGTAGCACAATACCAATTGGCCCAAAAACACATCTTCAAATGAAATTACTCAATACGATTCCCAACAAGATAGGTTAGGACCCAAATACATCTTAACACAACCTCAAATGCTAGTGTAGACCCCCAAGCACATAGATCAAGAAATAGAACAAGCCTTGTCAACCAGATATCCACAAATTTCCCAAAAAAACAAATCAAAAAATATGTGACACCAAAGACATCAATCATTGATGTGCAGACCACAAAGAGATGTTCTATGAACATCCAACAACACTTCCTGATACTTATTTCATATTGTCATGACACAAACAGGCACCGCAACCCAAATAGAGATATAGTACTTCATCCCAAAAGCATAAAATGCACAACCATGAGATAGAACTTTAATAAACCAACTTGTAGTAAACACAAAAACTTGAAAATAGAATTGAGACACTACATAAGCATTGCAAGAATTTCCACCAAGCCACAGGAGTAGAAACATCAATGTAGAGAAATGTAAAGAATTTTCTAGAATAGTCTAGACAACCAACAAAACTTCCAATACACTATAAATACTAGAAACCTCCTCGACAACATTGGTAACCTGAAAAGATAGGAGGAAACATTCATAGAGCACAAACATTGATTTGCAAACCACAAGACCATATCTTCAACAACGGAGGAATACAAAGCATTCTCCCAAAAAGTCTTCAACACAACTTCCTAAATCAAAAAATTTCACTAGCTTGCGGAGACCAGAAATTTCTTGCAGCAACACATAGATCCTTAGGAACAACGTGAGAGAACATACAACATACTATAGACCACTAGCAATGTCTCTCCACCATCAACATTACTTCTAATCGAGACTCATCTTAATATATCATCATGATGATAGCAACAATACTCAATACATCTTTACTTGACATCAAACAAGGCATGCAAACCAACCATAAATATCAAAAACTCATCCAAACAAGGCATGACTGTTGATAAAATGTGTCTCAACCTTGCAATTACATAAGGTATTGTTGATACATAAGGTATTGTTCAGTCGACGATGATAGGGGGGGCGTGGGGGGGATGCCCCCCAATGAGGGGTCTAGGGGGATCATCCCCCCGGTTGGGGTCTAAGGGCAGTGCGCCCTGGCAGGGGTTCAGGGGCAGCGCCTTTGAAAGGAAAATTTTATTTATATTTTGTTATTGTAAATTTGGACCATTCATCATTATGTCCCATATTCTATGACCGATAAATTTTTATCTTGACTTGTCCTAGAAGGAAACCCTATTTTATGAGGGCATTGTATTACGACTGTGTATTGTGATGTATTTTGAGAGTTTGATAATGATTGTGTTGCCTCTAGATCTTTGAGTGGTGATACTCTTGAGAGAAGCTTGCTTTGCAAGTATATTGTAATCTTTTTTATTTCTGAATAATATATTGGGCGGCTTTTGGAGTGAGGGGTTTTTCTCCTGAAAGGGTTTTCCCCACGTAAATCATTATGTTGTGGTATGCATGGTATTTGTGTTTATTTCTAGTTAACTTTTTGTAACTACTAAAGATTTGTAAAATTTTTGCATTATTCTCCTCTCAAGATTAGTGTAGTAAGTTGTTCTGCTCCCTTAGCTTCCTTACAATTATTACATCCATCCATGAACATGAAAAACTCCACTATTAGCACATCATCAATGACAACCCCAACTGAGTGTTGACATCAATGATAAAAAATACCAAACAACAATCTCACAAGCATATGCAACAATCTCCCAATTGTTTACATCAATGAAAACCAATGTCAAACAACAATCTCTCCAAGTGTTGACATCAATGACAACCAATTCCAACACCTTGGAACATTTTATTTCTATCTCAAACCTTATGTGTGATTTATACTGAATGATTCATCAATGCTTTGATGTCATGATAAGAACCTCTTAATTATGGGCTATATCTTTATCATAGACTTGTCATTGCTTTGAGACTAAAATTTGTCATGATTTGCGCCTCTTTTCCCCAACAAACTCAGCATTGAATGTCTTAGGTCTCCTCTTTTTGCTGTATTAACTCATCAATGTTCCCTCAATTCCTTCATTTACCATTGTCCCCTCTTTGGGCACCTACTTTGGCTGATACTTTATCTTTGATTAGTATTTTCTCAAGAAATTGTAAACCTCTTAAAAAATGCAGCCTCATTGTTATGGTGCCTTCATTGTGTGTCTCATGATTGCAGTGTGTTCATAACATCTACCATGTCTTTTCTTATGAGATTGAATGCCCATTCAAGGAAAAGACTATGTTATCCATTCAAGGAAAATAACTCTTATGTTGTAACCTTCTTCTTAGACTTGCAATCCTTCTTGATGTAATTGACATTCAAATTTTTCTTTATCCTTCATTTATGATAGTAATGAGACTTGTTAGAGTAATTGGTTATTTACTTGATTAATTAAACAATATTTGGTTAATTAATTAAGTTCCCTTTTATCTCTTTTACACTTAAGCTAACTTTAGGTGCATAATAATTAATTATTTTATTAATTATTAATGTGCAAGCCTAGGGTTTTCCCTTTTAGTTTTTTTTGACCTATATGAGGTTGCAAAATTTTCTTTTGTAAATTAATTCTTTTACACATTGGCAATATTGAGCTCCATATCTTTGAGCATTTTTTGTTGTGTTGTTTCTCTTTGCTTCTCCCTGTAACAGGTGTTTTAAGCTTGCAGAGATCTTTGTGCTCCTTCATAGCATCAGAGCTTGAGGTCTAAAGCTCCATGTTCTTGATTTGAGATTTTTGCATTAGGAGCTGGGGTTCTTAAAAAAAACCAAGCGAAAAATTAAAAGGGTTCTTAAAAATTTTGGAATTTTTTTTTGTGGTTTGCACCCATGGTACGTGCAGTACCGCCAACCCTACACGTACTGTAGGAATTTTTTTGTGTGGAGTTGTGCCCCCGCGCGGGTATTGCTAGTAGCAGTTCCCTGTCAGCCTCTACCAACCTCTGATGCCTCTGTGTTTCTCTGGTGTCACCATCGCTACGTCGGGTTGTGGCCTAGTTTTCTTGCTTTGCCACTGCCGAGCTTGTTCTCCATTTCCGTTGCCGACACTCACTGCCTGCCTCTAGTTTCCCGGCACCTGGGAGCTTTGTTTCCTTCGTCGTCGCGCTCTGTCCCACTTCGTTGAGGCTTCACTGCCACTGCCGACTCCCATAGTCACCGCCTTCACCCCTGGTCAGGCCATCACCGCTCATTGCCACCACTGGGTTTCCTAGCCATTGCCATCCTCGACGCTCACCGCCCGCCACTAGGTTTCCTGGTCGCCACCCTCACTGAGCTCCCGGCTCGCCGAGCTCCCAGCCTGCCGAGCTCCCGGCTCGCCAAGCTCCCTACTAGCCCGTGCTCCTAGTGTGCAGGTCACATTGGTGACCAAGGGCTTCGGCCCTCCACCTGCCGCCAGCCCCCTGGTCACTCAACAGACCAGAGGCTTATTTTTTTTAGCCCCCAGGGCTTAAAGGAGGTAGAATTGTGCTTTTTCAGGAGACTTCACGAAATCGGGTCTACACTCAACATACGGTCTCCATTTTTTTCAAACAAGATACCATTGGAAAGATAATTCTATGCCAGACATCATGGTACTAGTAATTTCTCCCAAATTTTCTGTTTGACTATATTTTTTTCCAGTCAAAGTGGGGTCTTCTTTCTACACTTCCGGGGCCATAAAAGGTGCAAACAGACTCTGTTTTCCAAAAATGAATAGGCGCTGGAAAGCTCTCAACATGCTCTATTTAGATATGTGATCTTTTTTCTTATAATTTTATTCAACTACATGAGAATTTGTTTTGAATATTTTTTTCTTATGCATTGCTTCCTCTTTCTCAGTTTGTACTAGGGTTTGGGTTTATCTCTTGTGGGGGGGTGTTTTTTTTCTCATTTTCTATCATTTATATTAGAAAACCAGAACACCAAAACTCTCAAAATAATCAAAACCTTTTGCATCTTCTATCTATTCTGAAAGATCACATAATAATAAAAAACACAAGCAGGTATAGGTGCAGGGTTTCATGGAAGACTCCTCAGTTGAGTTACTCACATCACACAACTATCACACCTGGAAGTCTCGCATGACGAGGCTTCTTAGGTCATGAGGGTTGTGGTCTTGTCTAGATGAGGTTCAGCCTCAGTTGCAGTGTCTTTTTGAGATTCTTCAACACAAGAACAAGATGGATGAAGCTATGGGTTTGCTATCCCTGCACGTTTCAGATAGTCTTATATTTCACCTTGATGCTTTGCTCACTCCTCGAGCCATTTGGTTGAAGTTTGAGACACTTTTTGGGACCATTAATGAGTTTAGAGCATTACAGATTGAGGCAGAGCTAACTTCACTATTACCTAAATCATTTCCCACTATTAAGGATTTTTTGACCAAGTTCAAAACTATCCACACTATTTTATAGGGTTGAGGCAAGAATAAGTCAGACACTGAGTGCATTTACTTGATCCTTTCGAAGCTTCATGGTCCATTTCAAATATTTGCTTCTTCATTCTATTCCACCATGGATGGCCTGGGTGCTCATTTTACCATGCCTACCTTTGATGTGTTTTGTGAGCGTTTGTCTCATAAGCAGTCACACCTTTCTCAGATAGATATGCTCTCAAGATCAAAGAACAAAGCATTGGTTGCTCAGTCATCTAAGGAGAAACAGAAGTAGAAACCAAAGCCCAAGAAAGTTTCTGCAGGAAGTGAGCATTCCTCCAAACCACCTCCTAAGTCTAATTCCAAACCACCACTTAATCTGAAACAGGGGAAATCTTTGAAGTCTGGTGAGTCTTCCTCCAAGACTAAGAAGAAATCAGGAGACACTTGCAGCTTTTGTGGCAAGGAAGGACATCCAGTTTCCAGGTGTTGGAAATGATTAGAGGCTTTAGAGGAAGCCATGCAACAACATCACATCTCCTCACCTCAGTCATCTTCTCCTTCCACAGGGAAAGGTCATGCTCTCACTGCTCAAGCATCGACCTATGGGTCCACTTGGATTTTAGATTCTGGTGCTTCTCACCATATGACTCACACTCAACAGTTGGTCACTTCTCTTGCCTCTTGTGGTACTTCCTAAATTGCAGTGGGTGACTCTACACAACTTTCAGTCTTAGGTTCAGGTTCTATCTCTTTGGATGGGGGTACTCTACAGGATGTTCTGGTTGTTCCTAACATCTTGACAAACCTCATGTCCATTTATCAGATTTTCCATTCTGGCTCTGGTAAGATAGTTGAGTTCTCACCACATGATGTGGTTATTCAGGACCTCCATGACTCTGATTTGGTTGTGGCTACTGGGTATGTTGTTACTACATCTCGTCTTTACAAATTTGATGGATTTGAGCCTTCTGAGGGTATAGGTTCATCTCTCATAGCACATGCAAATTCAGTGAGTAAGCTTTGGCATGAGCGTTTGGGCCATGTCAATTATAGATATCTTTAGTAGATGAGTACACATGCACTTGTTCTTGGTCTTCCACAGATTTCCTGCACTGATGGTGTTTGTCATGGGTGTGTGCTTGGAAAGCATCACAGGGATCCTTTTCTGAATGGAAGCACCACTTGTGCTTTGGCACCCTTGGATTTGATTCATAGTGACCTCATGTCATTTCCCACTCCTTCTTTTTCTAGGGCCAAGTATGTACTCACATTCATTGATGACTTCTCTAGACGCACATGGGTGTACTTTCTTAAGTACAAGTCTGATGTCTTTGATTCCTTTCAAATCTTCAAGACATTTGTAGAGAAGCAGTCTAGCCTTTCTATTCGGCGGATACGTACAAATAATGGGGGGGAGTATGTGAATTAGGCTTTCAGAGATTTTTGCACTAAGCATGGTTTGTAGCATCAGTTTACTATTCCCTACACCTTTAAGTAGAATGGTGTTGCTGAGAGAAAGAACAAGACTTTACGGGAGATGGTGAATTGTATGATTCAGTCCAAGTCCATGGATCTATCTTTTTGGGCTGAGGTAGTTAATTGTGCCAACTATATTCAAAATTAGATGCCTCACAAGGTGATTCGACATATGACTCTTGAGGAGGCTTGGTCTCATGACAAGCCTGATGTTTCATCATTTCAAGTATTTGGTAGTGAAGCATGGGCATTTATTCTTGATGCTCAGAGGAAAGCCATGGAGTGGAAGAGTCGACCCCTCATTTTTTTCAACTACTGTGGGGATGTTAAGGCGTACAGGTTGTTTGATCCTGATTCTAGAGAGGTCTTGTTTCGACGGGATGTCCAGTTTGATGAGCGCCTTCCCACAGTGGATACCCTATCTCTAGTGTCTACTTCACTACCTACTCCTCACACTGCAGCTCTTCAGGATTATGTTGAGGATGATTCTAATGAGGATGCTGATGATCCCCCATCTCCACCTCCACTTGCTCCACCTCAGATGCCCAAATGGGCTTGCTTTACTATTTAGGTAGCAGGATCTATGCCAGGTGATCCTTCAGCCACCTGTCGCACATGTTCTTATATTGCGGGTTCTAGTATTTTGAGTCATGCTATTTTAGAGGATCCTCAAAAAATTTTAGAGGTGACAGGTCACCCTGAGTGGGATAGTGCTATGGAGGAGGAGTATTCTTCTTTGATGAGGAATAGTACTTGGGATCTATGTCCTCTTCCTAAGGGAAGAAAGATGGTTCGGTGCAGATGGTTGTATCACACCAAGTATGTTGTTGATGGTTCTATTGATAAGTACAAAGCACGTCTTGTTGTGAAGGGTTTCTCGTAGGTTGAGGGTATTGATTACTTTGAGACATTTTCCCCTGTCGCTAAGATGAATTCTATTTGCTTTGTACTATCCCTTGCAGCTTCTAGGGTCTGGTCCATTTATAAGATGGATGTGAAGAGTGCGTTCTTACATGGTGACCTACAGGAGGAGATATATATGGAGTAGCCTCAGGGATTTGTGTAGGATGCTTCTTTCATTTTTAGACTTCATCGTTCATTATATGGTCTCAAACAGGCCCCTCGGGCTTGGTATGAGAAGATGGACTCTTTTTTGCTCTCCACTGGTTTCACACACTGTCATTCTGATCCCACAGTCTATATTCAGAATCTTGAGGGTGATATCTTGATTCTTGTGCTATATGTTGATGATCTCCTCATCACAGGTAGCTCATCCTCTATGATTCAGCATGCTCAGCGAGCTTTGATGGAGCAGTTTGAGATGATAGATCTCAGTCTTCTGCACTATTTTCTTGGTCTTCAGGTGATTCAATCTTCTGATGGGATCTCCATTTACCAGTAGAAGTATGCTCTTGATATGCTTCAACACTTTGGCATGCTTGATTGTAAGCATGCCCCCACACCTTTTCAGTTAGGGGTTGTTTTGACTACTACTTGCCCCACTCCGTTAGTAGATTCTACACTTTACAGGCAGTTGTTGATAGTTTTTTGTACCTAACTCACACTCGTCCTAATATTTCCATTGTGGTTGGCCTTGTCTCTTGATTCTCCCATGATCCTCATGAGAGTCACTGGCAAGCTGCCAAACGTATTTTGAGGTACATTCAGGGCACCATTTCTTATGGCATTCACTACACATCAGGGGATCCTCACATTGTTGGCTACACTGACTCAGATTGGGCTGGTGATGTCAATGATCGGAAGTCTACTTCTGGCTTTGTTTTCTGTCTTGGCTTTGGTCCTATCACATGGTCTTGCAAGAAGCAGACTGCTCATGCATTATCATCTACAGAAGCTGAGTACCGAGCTGTTGTGCTTGCTAGTCAGGAGATTTTATTGCTTCGATAGTTGATGACTGAGTTTGGTTTTCCTCCTGATAGTCCCACTATTCTTTGGTGTGACAATCAAAGTGCTATACACATTTCTCGCAACCTGATGGAGCATCAACAGACAAAGCACATTGAGCTTCATATGCATTTCATCAGACAATTAATTCAGGATGGTTCTCTCATCTTGGAGTATATTCCCACTGCCGAGTAGGTTGTAGACATCTTCACGAAGCCTTTTTCCTCACTGCGCTATCTTCAGTTGCGCTCTATGCTTGGGGTGAAGGAAGTTTTCCTTGGGGGGTCTTTATGAGGCCTTCATGTTTCTTTCTGCATGTTCTTCTATCTCTTTTTGGAGAGGAGTTTTTTCCCACTGGGTTTTCTCCTTTTTTCTCCATTTCATAGAGATTTCCTTGTACTTGGGTACCTGATCTGGCCTTGTTGCCAGGACCCATTACTTTTTTCTTTTAGTAGCTTCTTCTAGGTTTTAGCTTCTCCCTAAGTCTAGCTTAAGGGGGGTTGTTAGAGTAATTGGTTATTTACTTGATTAATTAAACAATATTTGGTTAATTAATTAAGTTCCCTTTTATCTCTTTTACACTTAAGCTAACTTTAGGTGCATAATAATTAATTATTTTATTAATTATTAATGTGCAAGCCTAGGGTATTCCCTTTTAGTTTTTTTGACCTATATGAGGTTGTAAACTTTTCTTTTGTAAATTAATTCTTTTACACATTGGTAATATTGAGCTCCATATCTTTGAGCATTTTTTGTTGTGTTGTTTCTCTTTGCTTCTCCCTGTAACAGGTGTTTTTAGCTTGCAAAGATCTTTGTGCTCCTTCAGGACTGACTTGCCCAACTTATGGCCACTACTCCCTATTTCCTCAATTTCCTAATCAACATGAGATATTCTATCATTGTTTGTCCATCCTAGCACACAGAGGGTTAATATGTATTAACAATGTTTTTTGATAATGGAGCAAAAAATTAATCATCTACTTGTACAATGCAACTTCCAAGTTCTCAATTATAGTCAAAGGATCCAAATAATTTGGGTGTAACAAGCATAATGTAGCCTGTACAACATAAATATTCTAACTAGATAGTAAAATTCTAGAAACTAATTACATCCAAAAGACCTTCATGAGTGATTGATATAGGGGGTATCATTAGAAAATTACCTCCTCAAAACTATTTAATTTCCTTCAATAGAATGCCTAAATTTCATTCATATGGAAATCCTTTCTATCAACTCCTATCGATATTCATCATGTCTTGGCTAAGCTCATCATGAACTCTTTGGATAGTATCATAACAACATAATCTATGTCATGATTGTTGTCCTCTCATGTTCCCCTTTATTATTGCATCTTGAAAACATTTACTCATTTCCTTCCTTTCTTTTTGAGGTGTTTTGAACTTTCATTAATCCATTCCTTCTAATGTTATAACATTATGGCCTATCCTTGCACATTATACACTTTTAGATTGTGATGGCAGACAAGTAGAATATGTCTTATCATCCTTTTCTTCCTTCCATGATTAATGCATTGGGATTTGCATTACTTTCTCAAAATAAAGGCTTTTGGGTAGTACCATGTTATGCAATGAGGAGTAAACAAAGTGTAACCCCATTTCTCAATCATCTAAGCCATTCCTTTAAAATTATTTATAAAATCCATTTGACCTTCAGTAACAAATTTTCTTTAATATTTTCCTTCTTATTTATCAAGCTAGAATGTAAAACTTCAAGGCTATTGAGTTTTAGGGTTTTTATGGCTTTTTTTGTCTCTATTTCTAAAGTTTTAATTGTGGGCCATCAAAATCATTAACAACACTTCTTAACATAGATTTCCTCCTATGTTGAGTAGTATATCCACATGAATACATATGCTCCAATCAAAGTCATTTTCTCCTTCTAAAACAGTAACCAAGTATCACTCTCTACTATGAGGTGATCATAAAATTATGGATCGCTAGCTAGAACCCAAGATTTTAGAAAACAGTCATAGGGAAGGGAGCTTCCAATTTTTCCTTGGTCCTTTGATCAAATTTGAAGTGAACCAATACTAAAAAATAAAATATATCCTTTTTTTTTATCCTTCAATCCAAAATTCAAGAATATGAAAATTAATTCCACAACAAGAGTCTCTTCTCTAGTAACTCATAACTAATCTGATACTTTTCCAACATTTAGGACAACTAATTTAAGAATTCCCTTCAAAACTTAATGGGAGGAATAAGCTTGAATCATAAGATAAAAACTAGAAAAACAATATCTTGTTAAAACTTGAGTATTCAAGTTTCACATTTCATAAGGATCAGAGTAAATTTAGAATAGTAATTCCAAATCAAGGTTTGCCTTCAAGTGTAGTACTAGTTGATTGCCAAAATGTTGACATGGGATTCCAAGAGCTAGAGCAATATATACCATGACCAAAATCATCTTCACTTATGTTAAATTTGTGAAAGGATTCTTACTTCAAGTAGGGGAAGATTGACTCACCCCTAATGCATCTTCTTGTTGCATGATGACCTTCTAACCTCCACTTCATCCTTGCACATGTCTCGTTCATCCGAGAACTGAAGTTAATAAATAGAGAAATCCATATCATGTGCATTATTGTTGAGTATTCATTCTGGCCACCATTAGTTTGCTCAATTTTTTTCCTTCCAGCTGAAACAAAAATCCCTAAATCCCTCTTCAACATGAGACTTCTTCAATTTTTCCCTTTTTCCTTTATTTGGTGCTCAACTTCACTTTCATTTTTTCCTTTATGTAATGTGATTTTTTATGGAATTACATGCTTTTCCTTATTTTTTCATAGGAAAAGGGTAGATTTTTGAGGGATAATCCTTTACATAAAATATTTTAATCAAGACCTTCTAAAATTAGAAGATCAGTGTTCCTCTTTTTCCTCTATCTTTAAGAGTTAAGACCAAAACAAGATTATTTAAGTGAACATTTAAATAATGCCAAGTTTATGAAAATGGACTACATTCTTAGCAATCTCTGTGGGTTTTTTTCCTACTAAAACCAAGAATATCAATAGCCTTGCATATTCATTGAGTATAGAGTCAAGAGGGTGAGAGATAAACTAGAAAACAACCCTTGAAAAAAACTACCAACTTTTCAAAAATAACAACCTAAATGTGCCTCAACACTTGGAGAAAACAATGTCTAAAGCAATGTGCATTAGCAATTATTAACTTTGAAAGAAAACCTACCCTAACCCACACTAACCAGTAGTGGTAGTGTTCAAACAAATCCATTTATTGGTTCTTCAAAATAATTTCCTTTTCTTAATAATTTGTATTGTTTCACATGTGTATGAGTAGCCAAAAAGATGTGGAGAAATGACAAATATTTGATCAACTTCTGCAACAACTCTTGGAGAATGAAAAAAATCCACTTAACTCTTCATGTTGACCATACATGTTGTTTCAAAGGGATAGGTAAGATGGATGCATGTTGTTGACTTGCAATGTTTTTTTGGACTCCATCTTAGCTAGATATTTGATAGAACATCCTTTTGAAAGGATAAAATTTGATCTCTCCTTGTTCATCTTTTGCTTGTGCATTGATGTCTCCTCATTTTACTAATTGGGTTGTTGTATTTCCAAAGCATCATTTATAAATATGGTCACTTCTACATTTTTCTCCTATTGTTCATGATTTTCATCTTCTAAAGGTGTTGGCTTATCATCTAAGAGTTAAACAAAAACTTCAAGATCATCCCAAAATATATCTTCTTCAACCTCTTCTATGATTTCTTGTATGAGAGGATTTATTTTGACCTATATACCATCTTCTCCTCATGATCATCCTCATCTTGTGATGATGTTGAAGTTTGCATACTTTCTTAATCTTGCTCAATTAAATATGGAAGTTCATCAAATAAGACTATGAAATCATGGTTTTCATTACCTTTTTCAAGCTTTTCAACCTGCTACCTTCATTGATCATGCTCTTCAACCTCTTGTAGCAAGTATAATTTTTTATTTTCTATCTCATGTGCAAGCATATCAATAGCAAAAAATATATCTTTTCCTCCCCAAACACCTCTTCTTTATGCTTGCTAAATCGGCTTCTTTGATAAACAATGGGCCCACCTTTGTAAAGGAAAATGGTGCTAGGATAAGAAGACTGATTATAGAAATCTTGTTGATCTTCTTGATAATGTATAAGCTTTGGAGATGGCCACACTTGAGGTATACTAGGATTCTCTTGATTAGATTCAGGGTTTTGCAAAAGATGAATACTCCTAAAAATTTGAATTCCAAGCTCATAAGACTGATTTGAAGACTTAGAAGTTTTATCTCACTTGAAACTTGGAATTTCATACATGGGAAGCTCTTCTTTTGTAGGTTGATCTAGAATGTAAGAAATTTATTGAGCCTCTAACTTTTGTACTTTGTCAAGTAATGTAACAAACTATCTTGTAAGATACTCCTCATATTGATTTCTTTGTATCTCCTCCTCTTGTTGGTATTGGTAAGTTGAGTAATCCAAATCTTCTTGTTGCAAGTTATACTCCTAATCTCTATAAATCTCACTCATCCGCCTCTGAAATTCCAACATTATATCCCTAATACTCATGTTTTGAATGCTTTGATGCTAAATATGGGAGTAGTTATGCTTATTTGAAAAAAAAAATGATTTTCTTGGGGTTGAATTTGAGCATATGTAGGTTGCCAAGAAGATTGAGTAGGGGTGGGTGGGTGGAAATCATATTGCATATGTTGGTTTGTTTGTATGGTAGATAACTTTGGGAAAAAACCAACTCCATGCTTAATTTGATAAGGATGATAGGGAGGTATATGACTCGTAATTTCATGAAATGGAGGTGGAAAGATATTTTTTCCATAAAATTTTGACATGTTAAAACATTCAAAACTTGGAAATCTAATTAGAAAATCTTTGAAATGAAAGCTAATCAAATTCTTTTCTTCATAAATTGAGCATACCAACTCACTTAGTCCACTTGAAACCATCAGATTGAAACTTTGAGTTTCCAAGAGTGTGAAGATTTTGAATCCAAATTAAGTCAGGAGTTGTTGATATACACACCAAATATAAGCAATGAAAGGATAAACTTTTAAATTGTGAAAGTTCAAACATCCCATCAAGCATGCCAACAACTATTGGAAATCATATTGAACATGTTGGTTTGTTTGTATGGCAGAGAAATTTGGGAAAAGGTTATAGGTATTTTTATGATGGAAATTAGTTATGAAAGGACTCAAAGGAAAAAGGAATAGATCAAACACAACCATCATAAAAGTTATGATAGTCAATAGTCCATGATAGTAAGAGAGCAAAGGGACAAGTATTATAAGAGGTTGTTGTATAGAGTCAAGTGACAAGTGAAAATTTAACAATTTATCAAGAAAAAACAAGGAAAATATAGTCACATCAAATGAACAAAGAAATTATTAATGTTTGTAATAAGGTCAAGAGGATAGCCACTAGTTCACTACACCTACACTTTGTCAAGGAAGATTACAAATGTTGATGCTAAATTTAGAAGATATGGTTATCTGCAAGTAACTTGTATACCTATCTTCATGCAAGAAAATTCATGAGATAATCATAATCTAAGTGTCCTAATGCTTAGTTTTCAAGCACTTACAAGAATTTTAGGCCTACTTAAGAAGCCTAAATGATCACAACTAGAGTTGAGAGGAGTTTGAGGAAAAAAACATGCATTTTAGAGTAGTTTAGGGCCCTAAACTAAAGGTTTTTTTTCCTTATATGCTCAAAAAGTTGAAGACTTCATGTAAAGTGTTTAAGGACAACTTTTCAATCATTTTTCATGTATTTTTTAGAGGATCAGCTCAAGTTTAGTTGATGACACACTTCAAAGACCATGCAAGGGCCAAGAAGTCAATAGTTCAATTCAACTCTTCTTCACCAAAGCTTTGCATGATTCACAGTGAGTTCAGGGAGTTCCATATCCATGCAAGCTCAACATATTCCATGAGGTTCAAGTTTAGTTAAGATGAAGAGGTCTTCTATAAAGCCAAGTCTTCAACTCTTTTAAAGTTAGTTCTTCCTTTCTTATTTTTCCTTATGCAAAAGAATGAGATTGTAACTCATCTTTGAGAGAATTTTCTCAATTTAAAGTAGTTTTATATAGTCTCAAGTAGTATTTTCAAATTTTATAAGCTAAAGAACCTTGTTATCAATAAAAAAATGTAATGCCCCACCACATAACCCTAGAGGAAGTTGCAATTAACTATACAAACGTACTAATTTATTTATTTTTTAAGTACAAATAACATGCAAGTTCACTACCCATTGCAACAACCTCTAAGGTTATGAGATTGAGATTACTTTCAAACCCAAACAAGAAACATGAATTGAAACTATAACATTTAATTACTTAATGAATTAAGAAACACATACATTCCATACATGTTAAATTACATCAAAGAATAAGAAATACCACATGATTCCAAATAACAATCATTTAACAATAAGATTACAACTCTCATTCCCTGAATGAGGTAAATCCAAAAAGCATGGTTATAAATTACATCTTCCACCTCAATAACAAATGAGGGGTAATAAATTACAAGATTCAACTAAAAAGAATAAAGCATGAAATGAAACTAGATCCCATGAGCTCTCCAACTGGAAATCTCGTCCACATGAACAAGAAGAAAATCCAATGGAGTAAGGTGCACATTCCACCCAACCAAGTGATACCCGAAGGCTCACCCCCTGTGCTAGGAGATAGTAACAAGGATTTCTAGGCAAGGCCATCTACCTCTAGACACAGGCTAAAACATAACTGAACTAAATCGAATACAAAGACAACATCACTTAACACAATGGTTACAATGCTTCCAGATACCAATGATCCACTACACAGTACAACAAAACTGACTTATGGTTGTCATAGAGAGCATGTCACACATCATTTGCTATGAGTTACTCTAGCTCAACCTTCCTAGGCTACCGGACCCCCATTCTAGGTTACCCTGGCTTGCCTCTACTAGCCGCCAGACCCCCATACAAACTATGCTTATCGTCTCATCTCAAGCCTTAATAAGTGTATGAGTCATGAGAGAGGCAATCATTATCTTAATTAGTTTGAAAGTTTTTTCATTAATTCCTTTTTAGTTATCACTTACTTAAACCCTAAGTGAGTTACCCTGGCGCCCCTCTATGTGTCAGACCCCCACCTAGAGCCACTCTCCTATTGACAACACATACCAACCAATCACCAAGGGAATCCCAAGTGCATACCAACAAGATAAAACCACTCCAACTCTAGGAGGAACATATAATGAAAACTCACTCCAAACACTAGAGGCAACAAAACACATAATCCACTCCTTCCAAAGGAGGCACAAACCACATAAACCACTCCTAAACCAAAGGAGGCACAAATCACATAATCCACTCCTAATCCAAAGGAGGCACAAACCATCCCCATTCGTGAAAACCGGGTAAAACAATAGGATACAACTATACACACTACCCAAGACAATACAAAGGTTCACTAACATATTACAACAACCCACACAATTAAATGAAAACCCCATTTGGAAGACTTACATAAACAATTCACTCCATTTTCCCAAAAACGACAATGAGAGAAAACACATAACGAAAAGACACTTTTGGCAATTAAATAACCTACTTTAGGATTTCCTAAATCCAAACAATGCAATGACATATTGCATGTAATCAATTAAGATAGGATTACTAAATCCAAGCCAAGCAATAATACATCATTTACAAACATCCAAGGTAAGTAAAATTACATTTGCAACATTAAGTAATTCAAAACCCTAATTGTTTAATTCCATTCACAATTTAAATAAGGGACTAAACCAATTATTTTACTTGTAATTTTCTCAATTACACTTAATAATAAGAATCAATTTTTTTCTTTTAAAAAAATAAAATCATTTTCTTAAAGAATCCACTTTTTCATCCTTTCTAATAAAATAATAATCTAAAAGTAATTATATTCAATTATATGATTAAACATATAAGTTTTATTTAAATATTTTGCAAAAACTATATATATATTTCCAACAACTCTAAATAAACTCGATTATTTAAAATATATATAATATATATATATATATTATATATATAAATAATAATAAAATTTTAATTAAATAATAATATATATATATATATATATTATATAAAAAGAAGTTTTAAAAAAACAACCTAATTCCATCTTAGGGCACGCATGTCAACCCTGTTGTGGGTGGGGCTGCTACGCAACCCTCCCCATAGGGCGGCAGCTTGTGTGTTACACACAGCCCACCTCCCACAGGGGCGGCGGCCTGTGTGTTGCACACAGTGTGCCTCCCACAAGGGTTGCGGCCTATGTGTTACACATAGTCCGCCTCCTCTGTGGTTGGGAAGTTATGGGGATAGCTTCCCCTGCCTCCCCCATACAAACTAATAAAAAATAATTTTATATTATTTTTTTTTCTTTCAAATACTCTTTTTTTTTTTAAATAAAGACAAAGCACATAAAATCCTTTGTTCTGGTAATTTCCAAAACATGATTTTTGTGCCAAATTTTAATAGGAACAAAGCTTTCCAAAATAAAATAGACTCAATATGCAAAAATATATGTATATAGAATATATATACATATATCACATAAAATCTCCATTTTACAATCAAATTGAACCAATTTTCTACAAAAAATTTACAATAAAACTAATTTTCAAACATAGTTTCCTAATTTCAATTTCTAATTTGATATCAAACATTTCAACTCCCAAACAAAAGTTTTCTAATTCCATTTTTCTCCTTTTCAAATTTTCTATAGTTAAACTTGAAAGTTTATGTTGAAAGTTTTTTTTGTTTTTCTACAAACATCTAAATTTCTTCCATGATTCAACAGGGTTTTCAAATATGTTTGCAACAAGTTTTCAAAACTGAAAAACTAGATTTTCAAAACAATAAAAAAAACAAGAAGAACCTATTTGAAGCTTGAAGAAGAAATCTGGTGTTGAGCTGCAAAAATCTTTCCAAATCTTCACTCCAATCCAAAGTGCATCAACAACAAGAGAAAATCCTTCCTTCCTTCTTCACAGCCAATTTATTTCCAAGAATGAATAATCCCCTCATTTTTCCCCCAAATTTGGTCAATATCCTCTAAAATATCCCACAACCACCATAGTTATTTCCTTCAATGAATTTTGAGATATTTTGTTTTTTTGAAAATTTAAGACTAAAATTTCTATTCAACAAGAATTTAAAACTTTTAATAATTTCTTTTCAAAAAGCATTTGAAACTTTTGAGACTTTTAATAATTCCTTTTCAAAAAGCATTTGAAACTTTTTAATAATTTCTTTTCAAAAGAAATTACAACTTTTAAAATTTCATTTTCCAAAAATAAATTAACACTTTTAATTTCATGCATTTTTTTAAAACCACATGAACCATTTAATTTATACACTCCACAAATAAGTTTAATTAATCAGTTCAACACAATTAATTTAATTAATCAATAAAACAAATCTAATCCAATATTAGATCATTTTATTAATTAAATTAAATTAATTAATAAATTAAATAACATTTCTAGCATTATAACTAGATTTATTTAATAAACAACTTAAATACATAAAGCCATTTATTTACCTTTTCCAACTTGTTATTAAATGAAATCAAGGAGAGATGAACAACAAAGAAGCAATTTAACCCAACTAAAACCCGACAACACACTATGACTAGGGTGATGACTTGGCACAGAAAACCTAGCTACTATCTCCCAATCGAATATTGTTGGCCAATGGACATGCTCAAACCTGTGAAACCAGGTGGAGTCGATGTCCTATACCTGTCAACCTGTGAACAAAGAATATATCGAACATGCATATATATAATAGAATAAAACACACCATGAAGAGGAAATCTCAAAATCGCAGGGCACTCGCAAGCGAATGGTACAATCCTGTCCCCTTCACCAATACAAAATTACTAACTGACGAATCTAACATCAATAATATACTCAACAACATAAAGCATCATTAATTCAATATCTACTAAGCTAATCCAAAGCATGCCATAATGATAACATCAGAATAAAATACCATCACATCAAAATGACACACTATGACTAGGGTGATGACTTGGCACAGAAAACCTAGCTACTATCTCCCAATCGAATATTGTTGGCCAATGGACATGCTCAAACCTGTGAAACCAGGTGGAGTCGATGTCCTATACCTGTCAACCTGTGAACAAAGAATATATCGAACATGCATATATATAATAGAATAAAACACACCATGAAGAGGAAATCTCAAAATCGCAGGGCACTCGCAAGCGAGTGGTACAATCCTGTCCCCTTCACCAATACAAAATTACTAACTGACGAATCTAACATCAATAATATACTCAACAACATAAAGCATCATTAATTCAATATGTACTAAGCTAATCCAAAGCATGCCATAATGATAACATCAGAATAAAATACCATCACATCAAAATATAACATTTACATCGCTTTATAGTTTGCGATGAAATAGTAACCAAGTACCATAGTCAAAGTATAAATAGAAACAAACATAACAAAGTAGAACATTGTCTGATCAAAAGAGCCAAAATGGAGGGGTGCTACATAATTAAATAAATTAAAATTCATTTTCATGTAATTCATGTGTCTATTTTAGTTAACAACTAAATTCAATTAGTCCACTAATTATTATTATGCTGAGAGGCCTTCTACAGCAATCCAGGAGTCCGTGTACATTCGAAACAAAGGAATTTATTTTGACCTGCGGTTACATGTCAAATGCATAACTAGAATTTATTAAGTTCTTCGATTGGAAGAGTGGCAAAAGTGGAAGAGTAGGCTATTGGGTTGGACGTTACATGGATGGACGATTAGTATTTGTTGTGCCTTTTGGTAATTGTTGTTTCAATCCTCACTGTACAACAGATGAAACCAACTGTTACAGATGTGTGATTTTTGTCAGGCAGTAGAGCACCTATGGGTCCTTCATACGACAGTATCTGCAAGAGTAGCTGGGATTTTAGGAAGACTAGCTACATGAATATTCCTCCCCTAAGGAGTGTAGCTCAGAGAAAAACACATGAGAGAGTTAAGCAATTCAAATCTAATCTATTCAAACTATACTAAAAATCCCCAAAGCTAGATAATCGAGCACAAAGGAAAGCTAAGAACAACATGCATAAAAAAAACTATTTTACCAAACATGCGATTAATTCCGTTGAATAACCTCCATTATTCTTCTCCATTTCATCTGTGTACTGTACTTGCCCTCAGATTTTCAGTATTTGTGTGCAAGCATAGTCTAAGTGTTGTGATAATGACGAGACATCAAAGATTTAAGATAATTTCTCCAAAAGTCATACGATTTCGAGAGAGATTGGAATGATGAAAGACAAATCAATTTATAGAAAATTGATCATTTGAACGACATGTCAGGATTGAAAGATCAACAGACGGTTGAGATCGACAAATTAGTCATGCATTCTGATAACAGTTAGTAGTGACATGAGTTATATAAATTAGAAATAGAAATAAAGATTAAATAAATGATTTAATCTTCGAGTTTGGTATTCGAAAACAAAAGAATAGTCTTTGCATGACAAAGATAAAGATAGGATTAAAGCCACTCTTTGTTCGAACGCATGCACAAGATTTAATTAATTAAATAGGAATATTTAATTAATATGCATGTACACGTAATTGAGTTAGAACTAGATGACTGAATGATATGAAAACAAGATTACTCGAGAAAGCCACTCAGACATTAAATCCTAAGTTAACTGAGCGATTTAAATAGATGTTGAGTCGAGTCAAAGTGAATACTTAGATAACTCACACAATTATCCAAATATAGAGGAATGCGTTAAAATAGAATTTATGAATTAAATAATTCATTTAATTCAAGATTTGATATTTGAAAAATAATTAAATAAATAAGATTTATTTAATTAAGTGACGAAGGGATTTAAATGAATAATTAAATAAATAAATGATTTATTTAATTATAGTTGACATCTGATAAAGGTAGGGAATTAAATAAGAATTTATTTAATTTGACAAGAAGAATAAGGTTAATTAGTAACATAATTAAATAAAAAATGTTTATTTAATTAATCGGATAGAATAAAGAAAGTGTGAATTAATTAAATAATTAAGATTATTTAATTAATAGAAGAAATGAAGACTTTAGAGAATAATTAAATAATTGACATTATTTAATCATGACCATGGAAATACGAATTATGAAGAATATTGAAGTCGCAGGCTTAAACCAAATTTCGGTGTCTACATTTGCCCCTCTTTGATACAATGTCATTTCGGCGTTGTGTCAAAGAAAATCGATAAAAATATGCCCCAATAATGCTCCAGTGTAAAATAAATAAAGGTATGCCCCCTTGGGAAAATTGAATTTTTTTTGAAAAATTTCAAAAAAATTTGGAATTAATCCCGATTAATCCATTGGATAGACAAAAATATAGTGGAGTTAACGGAATTGAAGTTGGAAGTGTTAAGGACGGGTACGGGTCGATTGAAATTGGAAGTTGATGTAGCCAGTAGAAATGAATGCCACCAAAATCCTAGGTATAAATAGAAAATGGGGTAAAAAACCATTCATTTTTACCCACATAGCTTTGAAATTTGAGATTTTTGCTCTGCACCCTCAGTGAAGATGTCTCCCATTCTGCACACCCACCATCGAGCATATAGGATCCAAACCTTCAAGCGGCCGGCCGACACGAACCCCCCAGTATGTACCTAAATCTCGACTTTTGAATTTTTGATTTTCACACTTTTTGATGCATTTAATTTCAATTTGAATGATGTGTCACTTTTTTGAAACGCCGCATGTGAATGTGCAATCAATGCATTTGCATGTGAAATGCGCATATGCACTTTGACATTTATAGTTTAGCGTAGTTTTTTATATGTCAACGCATTTGTTTTTTGTTGCGACACATATGGAAAATAATGACGCATTTTCATTTAGATTAAACACATGTGATGTTTGTTCAACGCATTTATTAATATCATATCGCATTTGCATTTAGAATGAATGATCGTTTGTGTGGTTATAATTCATTGCAGCTGATTTTGACATGCAGTTGATATTGCTATACGCAATTGTGATTTAAAATGATGTATTTGCAAAATAAAATGACGCATTTGATTCCTGTGACGCAATTGCAAAAGAATGACGCATTTACAAAATAATGATGCATTTGAGTAGCATTTGATTTTGTCACTTTGCATTAGGATAGGTGATTGATTCTGACATGAAACATGAATAATGCCATTGCAGGTTGTTTTGGACTTTGTGTATACACGAGAGTCGAGACCATCAACTTTTCACTTCCGAGATAGTTTGCGAAGCGCGGAGAAACAATTCTTATGGCATTTGGCTCTTCTCCATGTGACAGACATGCCCACCATTCAGGAAAACCGGGGTCTACTGACAACGTTATGCGAGCGGTGGCACTCAGAGACTTCCTCGTTTCACCTGCCTACTGGAGAGGTGGTAGTTATATTGGAGGATGTCTACAAGATTTTGAGACTTCCTATTAGAGGCACCAGGGTGATATATGATACCCAGAGGGGTTTCGCTGAGATGTGTAGATATTACCCGCATGCAGATATTAGACAGTTAGGTTTTGACCATTATGAGATTAGATGGTGTGTATTGGCACATAGATATAGACAGTTAGACTATCTATTGTGTACACTGATAAGTGGTATAGTCCTCCCTGACTGTCGAGGTCATGGTTTTCCTATGGGATGGGGAGAGATGCTAGTGGGTATGTTAGAGTGACAAGAGGAATTTGCTTGGGGTCCTTGTCTTATCAGAATGTCATACTTTCATTTGCATGATATAGCCTATCGAGAGGCACAGTCTATGAGTTGTGGTACCATGCTCTTGATGGTATGGACATGGGAACACATTGCCATCTTTCATCCACCAGTCACAGTTGATGTGCAGCATGGAGAACCATATGCCTTCCATTATGCAGGGGCTAATACTCAGCACCATATGGGAGATACCAGATACTTCAGATATGCCATTGATACCATGGTATAGTTTACATGGAGATCGTACTTGGGATGTCCAGAGTGGTTAGATGAGGATAATCATTTTCCCTATTGCCTCCAGACACAGTACCTACTTGGGTAGACGGTTTCAAATGTTCATATTATAGAGAGACATTTTCCAAATCGTGTGCTGCGACAGTTCAGAGAGGTGTAGGATGTGCCCAGAGGATGAGCAAAGTTTGTGAGGTCCTTGCGAGAGATCCCACTGTGTGGTGCAAAGATTCCAGTGGCCATTGCCAAGGCAAATATTGATGCGTTGCAGGTAGTTCAGTGGGGTTGGAGAGATGGTGTGGCCGATCCAAGTACCACAGAGGCTTATGATCAGTGGTGGGCCATGCACAGGCTGATACCCCTTACAAATCCAGATCAGGCTGTACTGATAGAGCAGTGAGGGACAGGACTGCACGATAGGCGTGGAAGAGGCAGAGGTCGGAGAGGTGGAGGTGGACATGGCGACGATGGAGATGGTGGTGGAGGTGGTCAGCGAGGTGGTGGGAGAGGGAGGCATGGATGGAGGGGACAAGGGCCACCATTATCACCTATCTGTGAGGAGGGATGGGAGGAGGAGGATGTGCACATGCCCGATATTGGCAGAGGTGAGGAGCATCCCACAGAGGAGGCCATTCTAGAGGTTGATGTAGAGGAGGAGGCAGGCAGAGAGGAGGAAAAGATTGATTCCCTAGGCTTACTTGGTGCCTATCAGGATGATGAGGAGGAGGATGATGATCAGGAGCGGGAGATTCAAGATAGGATTTTGGAGGAGTTAGAGGATGAGGATGATGGTGTGGAGAGGGTGAGATAGGTTGACACAGGGGCAGTTGATCCCGACACTGCTACACTTCGTGCCCAGGTTGCATCTTTAGAGGAGTAGATGAGGGTCATGATATCCGAGCGAGATGTGTTACAGATGGAGAGGGACAAAGCCTTCATGGATAGAGATCATGCCATAGCTCAGAGGCAGGAGACCGAGCAGAGATTTACAAAGATTAGAGATCTATGTACTGGGCCGACAACTGCATTTGCTAGAGAGTTAGTTAGAGCCGAGGAGAGGGCCACATATTACCGAGATTTATATGAGGCAGCAATTCCTCCAGATAGATGGGCCCCGAGCTTTTCAGAGGCACGCAGTGAGAGGTCCCAGACTAGGACCCACACCAAGACAGTTAGCACAAAGGGTGTTGAGCAGCCACGCAGATCTGGTCTATACGACAAGCCACATTCAGGTCACAGGTCATCAGGATCTCGACATCATTCATCCACACACTCCAGTCATGATAGCAGTGGTAGTTCGGGATAGAGACATTTCTTGATATGTACTGAGACATTGTATTATGATCATATAGCCTATAGGCTTCCATATTTATGATACATTATGACATTGTGATGTGACACTTTTGAGGGATATATATATATATATATATATATATGATTTTGGAGGCGATTCTCATGATATGGATTTCTATTTATTGATCATGCAGTCATTTATTTATACATGTTATGTTTATATGAGATGCCTATGTGATGGATAATCATATCTACTTTATGATGTATTTATGCAGCCTATGATGTGATGTTGATTCTATGTGATGATGTATGCATTAATATTTATGATGTCGATGGATGTTATGTATGCAATTTATAGTTATGAGATGCAACATGATGTTATATGTACAATGCTTTCTACGTGTGATGCTATATAGATGTAATATGGTGTATGTATTTACATTTGTTATGTACATGGAATGCGTATGATATGTAATCTATGATGAGAAATGTCTATTATGCCATGATGTCCTAGATATGATAAATGCCTATATGTTTATATATTTCAAATGCAATATGTATGTATGATTGATGATGTATGATTTGGGAATGATATTTTCTAACATGAATGTGTATGCCGAATGATATATATTTTTGTGTGTCATAGGACTCCGTCATAATGCAAGAAAGAAGAACTGTTAGTGCGGAAAGAAAGATTGAGAAATAATAAAATAAATGAGATGGATGTTAGTATTAGCAATCTTCGATGTTTTGTTGTATCACAAAAGGTGTTGCACTTTATCATCATTGGGTAGAGTAATACAAATGGAGAAAAACACCATGATATGACATAGATCAAGGTGTGCAAGGTCATCCACTTGCTAACAACAGACAGTCGCAGACAAGGATTGTGGTAACTCATACTAAGGGCACAAGGCGCCCCAATATTTTTGTCAAGAAAAACCACAAAGAACAAACAAAAGAAAAGATAGGTCATGAGACGTCATCGCTCCTCTAAATCCTTCATGGGACATCCTTGAGGAAACTAGTAACATGACTCAAAAATCAGCTTTAAAAGACAGTTGACAGACAACAATCAAAGAGAACAAAATTTTGATACATTTCTGCTTCTCTAAATCCTTCATGGGACATCCTTGAGAAAGCTAGTAACATGATTCCAATCATAAAGTCAAATGAAATGATAAGCTAAACAAGCCATAAAGTCAATAAGCCAATAAAATATTTGCCAAAACTTGATCTGTTTGTTTGATTTGTTTTGATTGATAAAAGGATTGATTGATAGAGCCTGATTCCAAGAGATACACATACCAGATAAGACTTTGAGTCTAGTTTCAATGTTATGACTATCTGTATAAGGCATGACAAAGCCTGGTTTCATAAAGACATGTATCGTATAAGACATTGAGTCAGATGTCGTTGATGTGATAACCTGTGTAAGGCTATGTTTGATTGTTTGACAATGTCGATATGCAGGTTGGACTCATCCTGTATAAGACATAGATTGTTTGGTTGATATTGGTATTCAGGAAGGACTCATCCTGAATAAGACACAGGTTGATTGTCTTGATAATGTTTGTTTCAAGGAAGGACACATCCTGTAGCAGACATAAATTGATATGTTTTGGTTGTTGCTTTGGCAATTTGTCTGATTTGACTTAGAGACATTGCTGACTTGTTCACCAGATTGATGCATGACTTGATATGACGTGTTGACAATGGAATGATTGTGATGACGAACCCTAAAGGACTGACCTAGTGTGGCCTCGGGGGCTCATCGATTGATGGCGTTGCCTACGTTATACACGCAGAGACCTTGTAGTTCGACTTGACTTTGACTGACAAGACTGACTACAAATAGATGACGTGTGTGATAGTGAATGTGAAAAACCCTAATGGACACGACCAATGACCTTGTCATATAGACATATGGATTGAATCATGATTTTATACAGATAGACCAAAACGGACTAACCTAATGCCTCGGGTGAACATCGGCAAATGGCATTTCCTACATTTAATCGCAGAGGCAACATAGTTCGACAAATGAAAAAGACTGACAAGTGTGACTGACTTTGACTCTGTTTTTGGATTTTTGACATGTTTTGATTTTTTTGGCCTTTTGAAGTTTTCTGATGTTTTTATGTTTTCTCAGGTCATTTTGTGATGTTTTTGGATTTTTCTATGGTTTTACGTCTTCAACACAGCGAATGTAAGAACCAATATGACGCACGTCAAGTGTTTTCCCCCAGTTGAGTATAAGACCAATTAATTATGAATAGGGTAAAATGGGGGATATGAAATGCACTCGATGTCAATCGTTCCAGGTTATGGGAAAGACTACCACTTATTACGAATGATATGTACAAGCGATGGCTAATAAAGATAAGTGATATGTACAGGGATAAGGACTATGTACAGGGTAGTTAGATTAGAATAATAGTAGACAAAGGAGCAGAGTTAACTACACATGGCACCTGTTTTCCAGATTTTCACCATGGTACCTATCCAAAGCGCCACCGAAGTAGTTTTCACTATTGGATGAATTATTTGTCTTTACTATTTTCTAGATTGTGTAATTTTTTTTTGGTGTTACCAAGACGCCTATTTTCCAGGTTTTCACCTTGGTAACAATTTTTTTGATATTTTGATTTTTTTGTATTTTTTGCTAATTAAGACAAGGCCCTCAAAAGCTATGCGTAGAAATTTTTCAGATGAATACTATTGATTGGTGAGGAAAATGGTTCCCCTTCAGGAGTAGAGAGTTTATACACTCCTGATCCAAAGGCTTCTATAACAATATACGGTCCTAACTAGTTAGGTTCAAACTTTCTTGGTTTTTCTCTGTCTGCTTGATTCTTGGGTTCTCCATTAAGACCAGGCCACCAATGTCAAAGTTTATGTTCAAGACCTTCCTGTTATAGCTACGATGAAGGCGATTCTGATATGCTTGGAGATGGTCTAGTGCCTTCTATCTTCGCTCATCTAGGAATTCTAGCTCATGGAGTCTCGATACTCGGTACTCTTTATCATCAATGTTCCCTTTCAAGGATACCCTCAGGGAAGGAATCTTGACCTCAATAGGAAGAATGGCTTCAGAACCAAATACTAGTGAATAGGGAGTGGTGCTAGTGGGAGTATGGATACTTTTGCGATAAGCCCATAAGGCGGGATTAAGCTGTAAATGCCAATCACGGCCAACATCATTGACAGTCTTCTTTAGGATTCTAATGATAGTTTTGTTAGATGCCTCTACTTGGCCGTTACCTTGTGGGTAGTATGGAGTGGAAAAGTGATGTTGAATATGAAATTCGTCACAAAGATGGTAGACTTCTTGATTCTGAAATGGGCAGCCATTATCCATGATTATGGACTGAGGGACACCATACCGACAAATAATATAGTTCAGGATAAACTTAGAGATCTATGTGCCGGTAATGTATGTCATGGGAATAGCCTCAATCCACTTCATAAAATACTCAGTGGCAGTGATGATGAACTTGTGGCCATTGGATGATGTAGGATGGATCTTACCTATGAGGTTGAGTCCCCATTGGGAAAAGGGCCATGGTGACATTATAGGACAGAGCTCCTATGATGGTGCATGTATCAAGTCTCCATGAACCTCACATTGGTGACATTTCTTTACAAAGAAATATGATTCCTTTTCCATAGTAGGCCAATAGTAACCCAATCTCATAATCTTTTTGGCTAAGGTAGGACCGCTAGAATGGGAACCACATATACCCTCATGCACCCCATGCAAGGTTGCTTGTGCTTCATTGGAATCAAGACATCTCAGTAGGGTATTATCTAAGGTGCGTCTATATAGGGTGTCTTCGATGATGGTGTATTTGGATGACTTACAAAGGAATTTCCTACGTTGGTTGTTTGACAAGCCAGTGGGTATGATTTCGGCATGGAGGTAGTCATAGATTTCTTTGTACCATGGGGAATCAGGACCAACAATGTCACATACCATCTCAGAATCTGGGATATCGTAGGTTGGGACCAAAAGTTGTTCTACCAAGAACTCAAACTTAGGTACGTTGCTAGGAATGTCTAGAAGTGATGCAATTGTAGCCATAGTGTCTACTGTCCTATTTAAAACATGAGGTATTTGATAAAATTTGACCTTGTCAAAGTACTCCTTAAAGCTATCAGCCATGCATTTGTATGGAGCAAGCTTCTCATCCTTAGTCTCATAATCATCATTTACCTGTCTGATTACTAGTTGAGAATCGCCATATACCTATAGGTTCTTAATTTTCCACTTGAATGCCATGTGTAACCCTGTCACTAGAGCCTCATACTCTGCTATTTTGCTAGCACATGGGAATGCAATCCTGAATGACTTAGGGATGGAATCACCCTGTGGTGTGATAAACAGTATACCAGCCCTTGAGCCATGATTTGTATGTGAGCCATCAAAGTATAGTTTCCATGTTGTGTTTGTGTCAATTGTGAATATAAATTCATCAAGAAAGTTTGCAACTAATGGGTGATCTGCTTATATTGGTGTGTCGGCTAATTGATCAGCAATGACCTATCCTTTAATAGCCTTTCTCTCTACATACTGGATATCATACTCACTAAGTATCATAACCCATTCGGCCAGTTGCCCCGTTAATGCTACCTTGCTGAGAAGATATTTTAGGGGATCTATTTTGGAAATCAGCATTGTTTGATGGTTTAGCATATAGTGCCTTAGTTTTTGAGTAGCAAATACTACTGCAAGACATGCACGTTCAATGGTACTATAGTTGAGCTCATAACCTACCAAAGTCTGACTGATATAATATACTGCCCTTTCATGACCTTCATCGTCATTCTGTGCAAGCAATGCTTCGAGTGATGAATGGGTTGTTGTAATATAAAGAATCAATGGTCGTCCTTCAACATGTGTCATTAAGACTGGTGGTGTGAGTAGATATTCTTTAATCAGTTGAAAATCCTCTCCGCACCTAACTTTCCATGCAAAGGGTACCCCTTTCTTAAGTAAATGTTGAAAAGGATGTGTCTTATCTGATAACTACACTATAAATCTTCTGATGGATTGCAGTCTTCCTTGTAATGTCCTTAGCTGACTAAGATTAGTTGGTGGAGGCATGTCTATGATTTCTTTTACTTTGGCTGGATCCACTTCAATGCCTCATCTGGAAATGATATAGCCTAAAAGCTTTCCTGACTTCACTCCAAACACACATTTCTTGGGATTGAGTCTCACTTTATACTTCTCCAGCCTTTGAAATATCTTGTCTAAAACCTACAAATGTTCTGCCCTTGTCTTGGATTTAACTATAAGCTCATCGACATAATCCTCCATAAGAGTGTGTACTAGATCATGAAAAATGGTGGTCATGGCACGTTGATAGATTGCTCCAGCATTCTTGAGTCCAAAGGGCATAACATTCTAGCAATACGTTCCCCAAGGACAAGTGAAATCCTTTTTAGGTTGGTCTTCAGTTGCAATTCTAATCTGATTATATCTTGAAAATCCATCCATAAGGGACAACATCTCATACCCTGCTGTCATGTCCACTTTCATGTCTATGTTAGGCAAAGGGAAATCATCCTTAGGAAAAGACTTGTTGATATCTCTAAAATTGGTGCAAATGCAAATGCCCGTTGTTGGTTTAGTGATTGGTACAAGATTGGAAATCCAATATGCATAGTCGATTGATCTAATGAAACCAATGTCTAACAGTTTCTTGAGTTCTGCCTTGACTAGTAAAGCAATCTGTGGGTGCATTTTCCTTAATTTATGTTTCACTAGTTTGACACCTGGTTGTAAGGGAAAGTGATGTAGAAAAAGTTCAAGATCCAACCCAGGCATGTCTGCATATGACCAGGCAAAATTAATGTGTCTCTGTGTAAAGAAATTGTGGAATTCTGGTTGCTCTTTTGTGGTCAATGATGCTGCAAAATAAACCAGTCGAGGATTCTCTTCTGTGTCGATGTTGAATTCTATTGATTCTTCAAAGAGCATGGGTGACTTTTCTTGTGCAATGGGGAGAATGTTCAAACCTCCATCCTTAGGTGCCTCAGAGAGGTTTTCGCCTTCGAATGCGTCCTTTATTTTTACTTTTTTATTGTCTAGAGGCGCCTTTCGGTTTTCACCTAGAGACTCATCCTTTTTATCTTGTTTATTCTTTTTCTCATTTTTGTGTCTGGAGGGTTGAACTGATTCCCAAAAATATGATTTTTTGTCCAATTCAATGGTAAAACCAACCTTGTGATCACCACTAGGTATTCTTTCTCATAATCCCAGGAACTCAACAATTGCTTCGTCATTCTAAAAAATTTCTAAGATGGGTGGGTCTTGTTGATCCCAATCAATGAGGTGGGGATAAAATAAGGGCATGTCATCGTCGAAGTTATCAAAGTTTAACAGAGTAAAAGTAAGGACTGAGTTATTCATATGGTCACAAAATTCTTATACTAAGTCCTGTTTGCTCTTTGGTTTAGATCTAGGTGGATTGAGAGGTGGGCCTAATGCCAAGGTTTGGTTATCTGAAACAGATGTATCAGGTTGCCAAGAGGTATGATCAAGTGATTCCCAACAGTAATGTTTAAACGATTCCTCTTTTGTCATATTCTTTGGTGGACAGGAATTCAATGGATTTGGTGAGGATCTCAACATTAAGTCAAGTTCTCCAAATAGCTTGTCAAGGTCCATGGAAGAGGTAGAGGATAGGGAATCCCACTCATATTCGTTTGAGTCAAGGGAGTCACAGTGGTGTTGGTTAGATGGTTCGTGAGATGTCTCGATATCTTCTGAAGCACTTACTTCCTTGATTAAGGGTGATGTGGTACTAGGAACACCAATCTGAATCAGTTGAAACCCAAGCCTTAAGCCTTTTGGCCACTGAGAAACAAAGATTGGTTCAATCCTCCCATATTGATTTAAGCCTAAACCACTCTGCCCATTATATCCCTTGCTCTACATGATTGTGAAACCTTTTCCATATAGACCTGTAGGAATGTAAGTGAGAGAGATTCTTCATTATCTTCCCTATACAACCAAGAGGTGACATCTTCTGTATTTATGGCTTCTTTGCTTAATTCTCCCCATTTAGTGAAAGTTGTTGTGGGAGGAATGTGTATAGTAACCATAGATTGTCTCCTATCTGGTGTAGGTAAACCGTATGACTTAGGAGAAATCAAATGGCTAACACAATAAGATGTCTTCATGTAATATTCTCCACAACCCTTGTCTTGGTTCTCAACCCTAGGAGTGGTGGGAAATGAAGGTGAAATAGATGTTCGTGTGAGTGTGGATGGATCGACATAGTGAGATGAATTGGACAATGAAGCCTCTTGGTTTACTGGCACTTGGAGTTGGGGTATCTCTTTTAGATTGGTGCAATATTGGAATGGATATGGGTCACCATCTATAGTTATTTCAGTGCCATTATAAGGGAATTTGAGATATTGATGATATGTGGAAGGGACCGCCTTCATGGCATGAATCCATGGTCTGCCTAGCAAAAGGTTATATGGAAAGGTGAGATCCAAGACTTGAAATTTTGTCTCCATTACTGCAGGACCAATTCTGATAGGAAGTGTTACCACCCCCTTTGATTTTCGTTCCTCATCATCATAAGCTTTAATGACAATACTTTTGGTTGTGTCTATGCATGATTATGAGAAACTTAATGCTTTAATTAGTTTTAAAGTGCACAGATTTAATCCTACTCCTCCGTCTACCAAAACTCGTCTAACTTTGGTGTCATCAACAAGGACTTCAAGATGCAAAGGATCGTTATGGTTTGTCTTTTCAGTTGCGTAGTCTTGTTCAGAAAATGTGGCATGATGATTATTGGTCAAGTAGCCCACCATTTCCTGGAAACGATTGACATTGATATCATTTGGGACAGTGGTGTTTTGTAAAGCTTTATTTAAAATGGATCGATGCTCAGGGGAGATACGGAATAGTTCGAAGATTGAGATTTGGGTTGGGGTCTTCCCCAACTGGTCAAGTAGGTTATATTGTGACTTGGAAGGATGTGGTGTTTTCTACGATGGAGGACCTTGGATAGTGATCTTAGTATGGCGAGTGTTGACAACACACTCGAGAGTTGTATTGATAGTAATGGTATTGATATTCTCATTAACGGCGCGAAGGTGATTAATGGTTTTTCCACTATTATAATTATGCTTGATATTTGCATAGTTGGCTGGCATATTGGTCTTGTTACTCGAACTGGGGTCATTTCCTTTCCCATGGTCGTGTAGTGGATCAGAAAAGACTTGATGATCAGTGTTTGATGACTTTTGTTTATGTCCACTAACTTCAATAATTCTCTTTTCGACAAGATCTTGTATGATATTTTTCAGTTGACGACAATTTTGTAAGTTATGTCCCTTAGTTCTATGATAATCAAAAAATGCATTGCCATCCCACCAAACTAGTTTAAATTGTCCTGGATCGTATTGTCTTGGCTCTTGAAGTTGTATAAGATTATGTTGTAACAATTGTTTGAATACGGACTCGATGGGTTCCCCTAAGGGAATGAACTCACGTTTTTGAAACCTCCCTTGTTGTTGCAGACGTTGAGTATTTTGGACCATGTTGGAAGGTTGATTGACAACATTAAGCATGTTGGCCGAAGAGTTAGGTCCTTGTAATGTGACGATTGGTCCAGCTTGTACAGTTTTAGCATCAACTACCCCATCATTGGTGATGTTTTTGTTCTGAGACCAAAATTTGTTTCTGTCATTGGGGGTGTTTTGCACTATCGAATTTCTATTGGATGTCGGTGTCTTAAGTTCTCCTTTTTCAATGGGATCCTTTTCTATTATAACCCCTTTTTCCACTAGTTCTGAAAAGGATGTACAACAATGTACCCTTAAGTTGCTCCTTAGTTTTGCATGAAGGTTTTCCTGGAACATAGTGACTTTTTTTTTTCAGGTATCTCGACAAGACACTGGCTGGCTATAGTTCTCCATCTCTGGAAGAAAGCAATGAAATTTTCACCTTCGTCTTGTGTTGTGTGACACAAGGTTGCTATATTTATCTCATGGTTTATGTTGAAGGAGAATTGCTCAACGAATATCTCAGCCAGTTCACCCCAAGATTTGATGCCATAGTCTAGACCTAAAAACCACTCTAGTGCAATTCCTACAAGACTTCTTGGAAATAGTTTCATAAGATATGTGGGGTCATAAGCGACATCTATGCACATGGTAGAAAATTCCCTTATATGTTCTATCAGATTTCATTTTAATTGTACTTAGGGAGATCCAATATGACATACCCATGAGGGAAAGGTGTTATGTACAATGATCTATCAAAGGGAAATGGGCATATGTCCTTTGTTGATGATGCGGAAAGGTTTCATTTGTGTTTGCAAGACGTCAACCTGGGTTAATGATGTGTTGGGCAGATTATGCAGATCTATGTGTGTATTCTGAAATCCAAGGTACCGTGATGGGTTTCAATTGAATGTTGGTATTTGATGTGGATTTGGATTCAGAATGTTATTGAGTGTGTTCTGATTCAGAATCTATGTGAATTGGTTTTGACTACCACTCTGGGAGAATGGATTCTAATTCAGAATCTGTGTGAATTGTTTTTGACTTGGATTATGTGTGAATGGATTCTGACTACCAATCTGGGAGAATGGATTCTAATTCTGAATTTGTGTGAATGGATTCTGACTGCCAATCTGGGATAATGGATTTTGATTGCCATATTGGAATGAGGGAATGCCTCTTGTTTGTGTAGTCTGTGGTATAGTACTAGCGACATGAACTCTAGGTATGGCTGTTGACTGTGGTATTGTATCGGTGACATGAACACTAGGTATGGTTGTTGACTATGGTATGTTACCAGTGACATGAACACTAGGTATGGCTGTTGACTGTGGTATGGTACTGGTGACACTGAGATTTAGTGTAGAAGTTGACATTTTAGATCTTTTATTCCCAACAAGAGGACCGAAGGGACTGGATGATGATGCCCCTACAGTGAAATTAAATCCAGATGTACCAAATGGAGACGTATGGACTATCATACTCTGTGTAGGTATGCCAAATGGTATGTTTGTATTTACCTGAGGTATGGTAGTACTGGAAATCGTTGTATTTGTCCCTTGTGTAGGTTGAGGTTGTAAGGTGCTAATATTGAATCATGTAGGTAAGGTAGCGCCTTCAGCTAGCAATTTGGCTAAGTATCGTTGACAATCGTTTGCTAGGTACTCATCTACAAAAGAGGAAAACTCATGGTCTTGTGCAACAACCTCTATGTCTTTTGTTGTAATGTGTCCTTGAGTGTTTCTAGTGGAGAATTTGTCTAATAAAGTCTTGTGAGGTCTTGTGGAGAATGGATTGATGAATTCATTTGGGTTCGACATCTTTTCTCTCTCTCTCTTCTATTAGATCTAGTTTCAACCATGTAAGATAAGCTCAATATGCAAGGAATGCAAAACTACGTCTATGGATAGTATGACTCCAGTATATATTTTTGGGATTTTCTTAATGAAAAATAAGGAATGTTCTAAGATGACGCTAGTCTAAAATGATAATATCTAAAGATGCAAAGTCTAAGAAAGCTTCTAAGGTAATCAATTTTGTAAACTTGAGACAGGGATACAAACTACCTAAAGTCTAACGAAGGTGTCAATTTAGTTATGTCAAGGAACCAATGTAGGACTAGGGTCAAAGATAAGTTGAGTATCCTAACTAGACTGATGAGCTAGGGGGACTCTCTGTAGGACAAAGGATATAATGATAGGACTAGGTTTAATGATAGATTTCATTGACGCTATGATTTTTTCTAGAGTGTAGATGGTGGACCTATCCTAAAGTTTGTAAAAGTGACCTTCCTAGAAGTTTAATCTCAAGGAAATATGTACTCAAAGATGAAAGTAAAACTTAGAATCGGGACGACTGTAGTAATGGCTAAATGATACCTAAAGGATGCAAAATTGAGCAAATCATTTCAGGTTTCTGACCAAGGGCTACTGTGAAAAGACAAATGAAAGACTGGTATGACCATGTCGACTGAACTGTGACTGTAAATTCTAGTTTTCTAATAATTAGGCAGATGCGTCGCAAAATTTCACAGATGCGGTTATGTTTCACATTTACAGTTTTCTAGTAATCAGTTGCGAGTTTCTGGTAAAATTCAGTGTCTGTTTCAGATAGATGCAGTTTCTAACAGATGCGACTCATAATAGCAATTGCGACTTAGACTGTAACATATGCGGTTTTGCTAAACTTTGTGCACCAGTAAAAGTTCTGCGACAATGGAAAATGCGTCATTCCAGAATGTAGTTGCAACTCACCTTGTCAGATGCATCACAGAATATCACAAGTGTGGTTCCATAAAATAGATGTGGTTTCTGAAAGAGAAAATGCGAGCTAATCTGGTAGATGCGACTCGATAGAACAATTGCGACTCTCTGGTGAACAGTTGTGAATTTGTTGATAGTTGCATGTTTTTAGTGAATGTAGATATAAAACTAACGTTGTTTTCTATGATCAAGTTCTAGAAAACAAAGACAATCATAAGACAAAGTGTTTTTAGTTTGATTTTGGACTCAAAGAATGTTTAATTTGACAACAAACAAGCACATCCTAGGCTATGTAGGACAGTATTTACTAAGTTCTCACTTGGGTTTCTCCAGTTATGCTTATTCAAGGTGGATGATTAGTAGCTTGACCCCTCTGGCTCCCCTCCACAGCTCATTAACGTCATTCGGGGCAGCCAAGCTACAGTACCCATGAACATCCCGTGGCATACTTTCATCTCTACACATGAACCATAAGAATATGAGACAGCTTCACATGTCTGACCTGCTACACTAATAAATAGAAGGATTTTGGACACTACAAACAAAGGTGTTTAATTCGGGCATTCCGTTCATAAGGCATGAACCATGCGGTGAGATTCCCCTTTCGAATCCATCTCATCGGAACCATACACGTGATTCTTGGGCTTTCCCCAAGAATCCACTTTTATATACCGGCTGGAAGTCCCTCGGGTTCAGGGTGCTAGCAGTTTGAATCGTCCTACGGTGAGTACTTTTCCCCCCAGAATAGGCCCAAGTGCTAGAGTCAGTAACCATTTCTCTTACACCTAGGATCGCACAGATGCGCAAGGGCAGAGGATACTTCGATATACCAAATCGTAAAGGGTAATTACACAATTGTGCTTTCGCACCAAACACAATAGACACTTGTTAATTTTAATCCAAATGAAAGATTTGCTACACTACCAAACAATCTGTTTCAAAAAATTAACTAGGGTCTTCGACATGCATTCTGCAGAAAGATTCATTAGTAGTTTTGATATTGGTCTTTGACTATCGATCTGCAAAAACTTCATTAACTCCTCAAGACACACGTTGAAAACAGAAGATTAGAAAAAATAAAAAAAACACGAAAGGAAACTGTTAATTGAAATTCTAAACCTAAAAATATACCAGTCGGATGCGTCGTTTTCTCTGTCAGATGCGTCGTGATATTTTACCAGTCAGTTGTGGCTCAGAAAATGATAGATGCGTGATTATTTTTTCAGAAGCATCATTTCCTATCTCAGATGCGGTCAAGAAATTCAATTACGTTGTTTCTGATCTCATATGCGGTCTAGTATTTCAATTGCGTCGTTTCATCAAGCAGATCTGTCTCTAAATGTCAATTGTGGTGTTTCGTCAAACAAATGCGTCGTTTCGTACAAAACCTGCAAAAATTGAATAAAAGTCTACATATACACGAAGATGGTGTGTTCACGTCGGGTTCACCAAATGTAGCTCAGAGACAAACACACGAGAGAGTTAGGCAATTCAAATTTAATCTATTCAAACTATACTAAAAATCCCCAAAGCTAGATAGTCGAGTACAAAGGAAAGCTAAGAACAACATGCATAAAAGAAACTATTTTACCAAACATGTGATTAATTCTATTGAATAACCTCCATTATTCTTCTCCATTTCGTTTGTGTACTGTACTTGCCCTCAAATTTCCAGTATTTGTGTGCAAGCATAGCCTAAGTGTTGTGATAATGACAAGACATCGAAGATTTGAGATAATTGCTCCAGAAGTCATACGATTTCGAGAGAGATTGGAATGATGAAAGACAAATCAATTTATAGAAAATTGATCATTCGAACGACAGGCCAGGATTGAAAGATCAACAAATGGTTGAGATTGATAGATTAGTCATGCATTCTGATAACAGTTAGTAGTGACATGAGTGATATAAATTAGAAGTAGAAATAAAGATTAAATAAATGATTTAATCTTTGAGTTTGGTATTCGAAAATAGAAGAATAGTCTTTGCATGACAAAGATAAAGATAGGGTTAAAGCCACTCTTTGTTCGAATGCACACACAAGATTTAATTAATTAAATAGGAATATTTAATTAATATGCATGTACACACAATTGAGTTAGAACTAGATGACTAAATGATATGATGACGAGATTACTCGAGAAAGCCACTCAGACATTAAATCCTATGTTAACTGAGCGATTTAAATAGATGTCGAGTCGAGTCAAAGTGAATACTTAGATAGCTCACACAATTATCCAAATATAGAGAAATGCGTTAAAATAGAATTTATGAATTAAATAATTCATTTAATTCAAGATTTGATATTTGAAAAATAATTAAATAAATAAGATTTATTTAATTAAGTGAAGAAGGGATTTAAATGAATAATTAAATAAATAAAGGATTTATTTAATTATAGTTGACATCTGATAAAGGTAGGGAATTAAATAAGAATTTATTTAATTTGACAAGAAGGATAAGGTTAATTAGTAACATAATTAAATAAAAAGCGTTTATTTAATTAATCAGATAGAATAAAGAAAAGTGTGAATTAATTAAATAATTAAGATTATTTAATTAATAGAAGAAATGACAACTTTAGAGAATAATTAAATAATTGACATTATTTAATCATGACCATGGAAATACGAATTATGAAGAATATTGAAGTCGCAAGCTTAAACTAGATTTCGGTGTTTACAAGTACGCATAGGAACTCTCCATTGGGCCCAAAAATGGTGGAGTGACTGCTATATTCAATGAGATCCCTTACATTCAAATTTTTTTATCAAGTCAATGTGGATTTACCATTGCTGGCCCTGTCTACGCAACAGGGGGCTAGAATTTGTAAGTTCTGTTTAGTTTATTTTTTCTCCTAAATCAAATTGTAATGATGTTCTGCAATTAAAAGTCAAAACTAGAATATCACTTATTTATGCTTAGATGTTATAACTAGAGTATTCTTCCATCAAATTTATGCAAGATCTGTACTTTCTCTCTACCATTTGATTCTTTTTCTCTTTCAATCACCATGATTTAAATTTACTGCTTTGTGTTGGTATCAGAGATTTCAAGGTCAATGTTGGAGCTTTTAGAGAGTGAAAAAATGCAGAGATTACAGAACAAATGGTTCAACATAACAAAATGCATAAATCCCATAGCACAAGTGGATTCCAAGAGGATGCGCATTGGCGGAGAAGATCCCAGGACTTCAACAACAGGGGTGCCACTCTAATTATTTTTTGGAAACATAGGAGGAATTTTGTCAGGACTTTCATCACTATAATGAAGTTTATGCATTTTGATTAAGGAACATAAATGGTAATTTAACCATTTAGTTCTTTGCTCATCTCACAAAAAAAATAGAATACTCCTTCATTACAGTGCATAGAAAATTAACAATCTTTAAAAAGTGTAGGAAAAGTTCATTAAATATTACAAATTTTCCAATTTTTTGGATGCAATCAAGGAAATGATGACTTTTAAAATGCCACATTTGAACACGGTTGTAGAATAAATCATATTTTCCTAGAGCTTTATATAATTTTGAAACAAGTACATCAACCAAATGCGATTCTATGGTTGTAGGATATATACAAAATGGGTTCGTTGAAATTCATGGGTTTAATCCCTACCAACCAAAATGGAATCTACAACTAGCATTCATTAGCATTCACGTGTGCATTCAACATGATGGAATGCACAAATCCCATTGCATAAGTGGATTCTAGGAGGTTGCACATGGAGAGTTTATGGGGTCCCTACCTCATCACAGGAACATCTATAGTGGGCATGGTCTAACATGATCTCTTCGTTGTCTATTATATTGGAAATGGTAAGATGTATTCTTTGAATCAAATTTAGTGTCATGGTTGCCCTGAGTTTTAATAGGGAAGGACAATCTAGCCTGAATTTACTTTTCTCTTTAAGTTCATTGACATAAATTTGTAGCATAATGATTTCCATCAAAAGGAGAGAAGGTAGGTACATTGTATTTATGTATCATTATTTTTTATTTTTTATTGCTTTAGATTCTACAGGAATGAATACAACATTGTGGCATCATAGGCTCAAGCACAGGAGTGAGGATGCAAAGTCTCCACTCAAGGAATTTGTTTCCATGTTTGAAGTATGTTTGAAGTAGGTTGATTTGGATTTCTATGAGCACTATGTTTATCAAAAATACAAGAAAGTAAAATTTCTCAGAGTTGGAAAGGAAAATATGAGTGAAATGTTATAGCTTGTGCATTGAGATGTATGGTGATTAACTCAAGTATCATCTTTTGGTGGCTCTTATTATTATGTTACTTTTGTTGATGATGTGACTATACAAACTTTAGTTTATTTCATTAAATTTTTTTTATGTATTTAATAATTTTATTAACGGAAATATTCTACTTAGAATAAGATAAGAAATATGTTGAAGTGTCTCAAATTAGATAATGGAGGTGAATAATGTATCAAGGAGTTTGGTAGTTACCATTCATACCATTGGATTTGTAGATAGAAGATGGTTCTACGAACACCACAAGGAAATGGTGTGTGAGAAAGGATGAATAAGATAATCATGGAGTGTACAAGAACTGTGAGATTACATGCAAGATTTCCCTTATAGTTTTGGGTAGATGCTATGGATACTACTATTTAATTAATAAATAAAGGGCCTTCAAGTTCCTTGGATGGTGGTATTCTAGAGGAGGCATGGATAGGTAAATAGGTAAACTAATCATTTATGAATACTTTCTATTGTGAAGCATTTTTTTTATTGATATAGAAAATAAGAATGAAGCTTGAGGAGAAATTAAAGAAGTATAATTCTAGTGGATATGGAGTTAGTGATTTTGGTTATCACTTATGGGATTGTGAAAGTCATAAAATCATTAGGAGTAGAGATGTGATATTCAATGAGAAGGTAGTGTACAAAGATCAATTGTAGGGAAATAAATAGGAAAAGACAAACACATAATACAAAGTGCTTAATGAAATCATAGAAAATGAAATTCCAAAGGTTCCAAAAAAATCAAAATGTTCAACAAAAAGAGCAATAACATGCACCTCAAACTTCTGCAAGTGTTGTTATAATATCTAATAGGTTAAGTAGAGCTCCTAACAAAATATTATCGTCATTGCATTATGTATTGTTGACTGATTCTAATGAACCAAAAAGATATGAAGAAGCAATGCAGATAGAAATGAGAAAGAAGTGGGATCAAGGCATGAAAGAGGAGATGAACTCTTTGATACATAACTAAACTTGGGACTTGGTTAAGTTTCCTACATGTAAAAGAGAATTTTAAAATAAATGGGTTTATATGTGTAAGGTAGGGGGACCTCCACGGGCAAGGCCCTAGGTCACAGAGGGCCAAGATGCGGAAAGATGCCCTAACTTACCTTAGATAAATGCAATGTTTTGGGTGTGAGGATGAGAATGATGAGGACTATAAAGTCCTACAATCACTCTGCAATCCTGAGTTTCGAGGAGGGCTAGGCGAACCAGATTTCAAGTTCAACTCTGCACCTCAGGGAGCTCTCTACCCGAGGACGAAAGCGCGGTACTTGGATGACAATGTAGTGCGCTAGTGTCTCTAAAGTGCGATGGCGTCTGTATGACCAGACAACAATAGAAACAAGGTCAAACCTATTAAAATGACTAACAACCCAACTAACTAACTAAAGGGCCAAAATGATATGATTATGTAAGTAAAGTACTCTAATATTATAAAGCAAAAATGCAAGAGTGAGAAAGGCAAGGATGATCTCACCAAGAAATTTGGTCGCCAGCTAGCTCCTAGAAGGCACGTCCACCTACACATAAAAAGAGGGAAAATGTTGGGTGGTTGTATAGGGGCATACCTCAGTCAGACCCCCATTTAGGTGTTTCCACCCCCACAGACAACCAAAGGAAATGAGATAAAATAAACAATATAATGAAAAGCACAAAAGCACTATAGAACAATAAAGTGCTAACTCAACTAAGTGATAGAAGGAAGGAAGGGAAGCTTACCACCTCTGCCAAAAGCGCTCAAGGTTGCTTGGGGGAGAAAACGATAGTACTCGAGTGTCTGCTGCAATGGTGTTTCATTCCCAACTTGTTCTACCAATGTGATGGAGTGTTGTGTTTGCTGCAATGGAGAGCTTGTATGCTTGGAATGAGTGAAAAAATGAATACAAGAGAGTGAGTATGGAAGCTTGAAGTGTGCAATAGCTCAGAAGAAGTTCGATTGAATGTTGAAGGGATGAATTTGAAGAAGGAATGGAGAAAAACGACCATATTCGAGTCAGTCGACCGAAGGGGGCGTTACAACTTGACTCCAAATGAGAAATGTAATGCCTCTACAGGTTCAGTCATAGGAATCTTCCAGGGATGTAAGCGCGCCACACAGATGTTTGCGCGTCGCGCAGGCATCCCCGACAAAAATGCCTCCACTGACACTCAAAACAGGCGCTAAGTGGAATGCAAGCAGCAGGCTTAGGTGGAATTAAGCTTTCGAACTTGGTTTTCTAAAGTGGAGAGGGAAAAAAGGGGAATTTACAGATGGGGTGTAAATTCACTCTTATATATTTTGCCCCCACTTTAGTGAGCACAAATACTGATGAGTGCTCGGTAAAGTAGATCAAGTAGAGTGCAAAGTTAGAGATGTATACCTGAACCATCGAGGAAGCAGTGCCTGGTTTGGTGTACCTGAAGGTCAGGGAAAGTGAAGGACTCCATAGCTGCTCAGAACTATGAAGTTGAAAAGAGAAAGCGCCTTACAAGTTCTCGGTCTTGTAAGGAGGGTGTCCCCCAAAAACTTTAGCATGGAGGAGACCCAAAGGAAGCACCCTACAGGCCCTCAGTCCCATAGGGAAGGTATTCTCCATGAACTCAAGTATAAAGAACACCCAAGGAAGTGCCCTATAGGCCCTCAGTCCCATAGGGAAGGTATTCTCCACAAAGTCAATTATGAAGAACACCCAAGGAAGCACCCTATAGGCTCTCAGTCCCATAGAGAAGGTATTCTCCATGAACTCAAGCATGAAGAATACCCAAAGAAGCACCCCATAGGCTCTCAGTCCTTTAGGAAAGGTAACCCCCAAGATCTCTCCCATGGAGGAAACCTGAGAAAGCGCCCTACAGGATCTCAGTCCTACAGGGGGGCCACCCCCAAGATCTCTTGCATGGAGGAAGCTCAAAGGAAAGCACCTCGTAGGCTCTCAGTCCTATAGGGAGGTATCCCCCAAGATCTTTCACATGGAGGAAACCTGAGAAAGTGGACTTCGTAGAGTCAGGAAGCGGCCACATAGGCGAGTGAACAGACAGTTGCACAGATCGTCGACAGTTTTGAAAAATTTCAAAGGGATCCCTTGGGAACCTACCGTGAAGGGAGAGTCCACCCAAGGGACACACTGTTTGGAAGTAGATGTTCTCTTTCTTGAATCAATCCTTCAAAGAATTCGGAAGGAAGAATATCCTCTAATGGGAGGGAAAGATCAAAGTTGTTCCCACTTCAGAGGAAATTTTAAGTCCTTTCTTTACAAACCCATGATGAAAGAAACACATTCTGTTAGGGTTCCAAGTTGAGAATGCGATTCTAAAGAAAAAAATGGCAAAGAATTTCGAGAAAAAATTCGTTGGTAGTGAATGAATTTTCTAAAAACTGAGACGTTTAAAGAAAGGCATTGTCACACATGAAAGGGACAACCCAAGAAAAGAAAAGAGAAAAAATAAAGAAAAAACAAAAGAGAGAGAAAAATATAAACAAAGGGCATAGGGGGGATCTGGTTTAGTGGGGTCAGATCTGTCTAAGTTCATAATAATAGGTAACCACGGTGCAAGGTGAAAGATCATCAATCCCCAACCAGATCAGGAAGAATGCATGGAAAATAAAGTAAAAATAAAAAATTGGGTCAACATGGAAGGGAAGCCTAAATGCCCCCAACGTTTTGCATCGTCCCCAATTTATCTAAAGTCAAACACAAACATGGAAGAATGATGGAACAAATAGAAGAAGGTTTATGACACAAAAACCACGCCTGTATCCAAGCACCAATAGGGGTGATGAGGGTCATTCAGGCACACATAGCACGAGTACGGGGGAACACATCACAAAACACACGCAGACACACACGAGATCAAGAAAAGGCCTCCTCCTAACATTGATTAGCCAAGAGGTCATCTGCTTCCCACTCTAGGTCATCATAGGGAGAAGGAGGATGAGCTTGCAATGGTGGGATGTTAAGAGGAGGGGCGTTCGACCCTCCCGCAACAAGGGCCAAGGAAGAGGGCCCCTCAAGGTCCTCTCCAACAAGATCTTGTCGAGTCAAGGTCAGTGATTTTATGAAGATTGCTGACAAGGCCATGACCTCATCCATGGAATTAAACATGCACCCCACAAGAGTTCAATGTCTAGCTTCGATGGATGGGATGGGCTACGCTGAAGGTTCACCACTAAGCTCACTGAATGAATCAAGAGCAGTGACAAACATAGGGGAAGCTGGGACTGGTTCTATCACCAAGAGAAAACAAGTCAACGCGGGGCCGCCTTGCAAGGAAGGCAAACTCCTCTTACATCCTTCATTGTCGAAAGGACCACCCTCTGCATCTTGTTTTGTCGAAGGAGATGAACTCCCCACGAACAAGGCTAGAGGTGCAATGGAAGAGGAGGAAAGAACTATAGTAGATACAACCGAGGTATTAACCATATCCATGAGATTCGGGAAAGGCTAGATATCCAGAACGGTCATCAGCGAGGGCGGCTCCACCGAGGGAGCGATGAACACCTATACCCATTTAGGGTTAGGCACATTCATACTCACAACAAAAGCCAGGAGCAGTACGAGACCAGAATGAAGGGAGACAAAAGGAAGGGAGGAAGAAGACACTGCAGGAGGCCTCAAGTAGGGGCAGTCGTTTCTTCCTCCTTCCTTTGTGAGGCAGCCTGCTTAGCCAAGAGAGCCTTTCACCGGTGCTTGTGCTCATGCGCAAGGTGGTTTCTTCAGCTCTTGGAGCTAGAGGTTGGAGGTTGTGAAGGAAAAAAAGGTTCCTTCTCAACCATAGGAATGTCCACCACAACCATTTCCAGTGGAGGGATAGGTTCCTGCACGGGAGCTGGAGGAATGGGTTGAGGAGCGACAGGGGGAGTCAACTCAAGAGCCTCGGCAGCGGGCCTCTTTTTGTTCACTTCCTTAGGAGCAGGAGCATTAGGAAGCCGCGAAGGTCGAGACAAAGAGGACTCTCCATGGGAGACCTTCTTCCTATCATACTGAATGAGTCTAGGATTCGTCAGCATAATAGGAAGTTCAAATGTGAGACGCTTGGGCTTTCGCCAAGCGGGCAACATAGGATTCTCCTGTAGGCGAGGAGTAGAACCCAATGGTACCATAGCAAAGCGGTAAGAAGTGCCAAGCTGACCAGTGGAAGAGGAAGAAAGAGGATCATGAGACTACTTCTCTTCTTCCTTCTTTTGATGCTTAGCAACATCATTGTCAGCCTTTAAGCAAGCCCTATGTGAAATAGCATAAGGCAAGGGAGGGTATTGAACTTTCAGCCTCAGACGCCCTTTCTTATAGTTCTGATGCATTTGATGCAGAAGGTTCATCCTAGGTGGGAGAGGACCAATAGGAACAACCCAAGAGTAGTCCAAGGAGTAGCTGCCACGTGCAACCGGTGGTCTATAACCAGTGTCATGGATTATGTGTATGAAACCTCCGTAGATAAATTTTAGACATTTATGCACAACGAAGGGTACTGCATTCATTGCCACCAATCAAGGGATGCCCAATTTCACCCTAAAGAGCTAAGACCTAGGGATGATGTCAAACAAGAGGTTCACAGATTTAGGTCCCACCAGGACTGACAGGATGATACTACCTAAAGGGGGCATGAAAAACCCATCATGTGTGAGGATAGTACTCACGGGTGCATCATTCCCATCTTTATGTAAAAACTTAATTAGCATAATCTCCTCAGTGATTATGTTTACTTATGACGTCGAATCGACGAGGACACCCAATATGATGTTCCCGTTGATCCGCGTAGAAATATAAAGAGGAGATGGTTCTTTGTTAAAACCCATCGGTAGGTCCTTTGAAGTAAAGGTTATGGCAATACCACTATCCACAGGCTACACAGAGGGGATATGTTGATGCATGAAGGAGGCCATAACGCACACTAGACAATACTTCCACATAGTCCCTCAAGGTAAAATGATAAGATAGTGACCCAACCAACGTTTCATTACACAATACCTTTGGAACCTTCCAAGTACGCCAACTAGGGGTCGCAGGTTGGGTTGTAAGGAAACAACCTCACAACACTCACACCTACAACACTCCTAGAGTACGAGGAAAGGAACTGTCAGTATCGCAAAAATGGAACCTAGATGGTTCACGTCAGGTTCACAAAAATGTAAGGTAGGGGGACCTCCACATGTAAGGCCCCAGGTCATGGAGGGCCAAAACACGGAAAGCTGCCCTAACTTACCTCAGCTAAATGCGATGTTTAGGGTGTTAGGATGAGAATGATGAGGACTATAAAGTCCTACAATCACTCTGTAATCCTGAGTTTCGAGGAGGGCTAGGTGATTCAGTTTTCAAGTTCAACTCTATGCCTCAAGGATCTCTTTGCTCAAGGACAAAAGCGCGGTCCTTGGACGATAGCGTGATGTGTTGGCATCTCTAAAGTGCATTGGTGTCTGTACGACCAGACAACAACAGAGACAAGGTCAAACCTGTTAAAATGACTAACAACCTAGCTAACTAACTAAAGGGCCAAAATGATATGATTATGTAAATAAAGTACTCTCTAATATTATAAAGTAGAAATGAAAGAGTGAGAAAGGAAAGGATGATCTCACCAAGAAATTTGGTCGCTAGCTAGCTCCTCGAAGGAACGTCCACTTGCACATAGAAAGAGGGAAAATGTTGGGTGGCTGTATAGGGGCCTACCTCAATCAGACCCCCGTTTAGGTTTTTCCACCTCCACGGATAGCCAAAGGAAACGAGATAAAGAAAAAAAATAATGAAAAGCACAAAAGTACTACAAAACAGTAAAGTGCTAACTCAACCAAGTGATAGAAGGAAGGAAGGGAAGCTTACCACCTCCACCAAGAGCGCTCAAGGCTGCTTGGGGGAGAAAACGAGAGTACTTGAGCCTCTGCTGCAATGGTGTTTCATTCCCAACTTGTTCTACCAATGTGATGGAGTGTTGTGTTTGCTGCAATGGAGAGCTTGTATGCTTGGAGTGAGTGAAAAAATGAATACAAGAGAGTGAGTATGGAAGCTTGAAGTGTGCAATAGCTCAGAAGAAGTTGGATTGAATGTTGAAGGGATGAATTTGAAGAAGGAATGGAGAAAAACGGCCATATTCGGGTCGATCGGTTGAAGGGGATGTTACAACTTGACTCCCAATGAGAAGTGTAACGCCTCTGCGGGTTCAGTCGCAGGAATTTTCCAGGGATGTAAGCGCACCACGCGGACGTCTGCATGCCGCGTGGGCATCCCTAACAGAAACACATCCACTGACACTCAAAACAAGCACCAAGTGGAATGCAAGCAACGAGCTTAGGTGGAGTTAAGCCTTTGAACTTGGTTTTCTAAAGTGGAGAGGGAAAAAAGGGGGATTTACACATGGGGTGTAAATTCACTCCTATACAATATGTTAAAGGAAGAAGATGGATTTACACAAAAGAAAGGCCAAACTTGTTGTAGAGAGCCAAAATTGTTGCAAATGGATTCACACAAAATAAAGATATAGAATTTGATGAAATATTTTATCCTTTTGTTAAAATGAATTCAATTAGAATTATTTTAAATCTAGTGGAAGTAGAAGATTTTCATCTTTAACAGTTAGATGTAAATATATATTTTCTCCATGGGGGGAGGAAAATTTTTATATGGAGCAACCAGAAGGGTATGAGGTCAAAGGGAAGGAGAAATTAGTATGCAGGTTGAAGAAGAGTTTGTATGGCCTAAAGAAAGCTCCAAGGTAGTGGTACTTGAAATTTGATAGGTTTATGATAAAACAAGCTATAATAGATGTTATAATGACCACTATGTTTATTTTAAGAGACTAAATAATGGTAGCTATATTATGTTGTTATTGTATGTAAATGAAATGCTTGTTGCAAAGTCTAACATACAAGATATAAGTGTGCTCAAAAGGAAATTAGCTAATTAATTTGTGATGAACTAGGTGTTGTAAAATAAATCCTTGGTATAAGAATAATAAGAGACAATAAAATTTATAAATTAATATTGTCTCAAGGTGAGTACATAGAGAAGGTGTTGATCTTTTTTTAAATATAGGATGTAAAATCAGTTAGTACACATTTTTCTATCCATTTAAAATTGATTACGAAGATGTGTCCCAAGACACATGAGGAAATATAAGTTACATGTCCAAGGTTCTATAATCATCACTAGTTGGTATTTTGATCTATGTAATCATTTGCACACACAACAACACAATAGGAAATTAGTGCCGACTTTTGCGCTGGATTTTAGTGTATTTTGAGTACATGAATTGAACAATTTGGCTGGCGTTAAACTTGGCGCAAACAGGCATGGTCAGTTCGATGTCGAATTTTGCGCCAAATTTTTTCGCCGGATTTAGTGCTGACTTTAGCACCAAAAAATCATAGAGCATCCGTTAGCACCTAAAATAGCACCAAGAAGTAACATTAGAAATTGCGCCGAAATTGACACCCAATTTGGCTTCCGGTTTTGCTTCCATGTCTACTCCCATTTTTGCTTCTAGTTTTGCTTCTAGTTTTGCTTCCAATTTTGTGTCCAGTTTTTCTTCTAGTTTTGCCTCCAGGTTTGCTTCCAATTTTGCTTCCAAGTTTGCTTCCAATTTTGCTTCCAGGTTTGCTTCGGGTTTTGCTTCGGGTTTTCCTTCCAGTTTTGCTTCGGGTTTTGCTTCCAGTTTTGCTTTTGGTTTTGCTTCCAAGTTTGCTTCCAGTTTTGCTTCCAGTTTTGCTTCCGGTTTTGCTTCTAGTTTTGCTTCTAGTTTTGCTTCCAAGTTTGCTTCTAGTTTTTCTTCCAGTTTTGCTTCCGATTTTGCTTCCAGGTTTGCTTCCGGTTTTGCTTCTAGTTTTGCTTTCGGTTTTTCTTCCAGGTTTGCTTCCGGTTTTGCTTCCAGTTTTGCTTCCGATTTTGCTTCCAGGTTTGCTTCCAGTTTTGCTTCCATATTTCCTTCCAATTTTTCTTCCAGGTTTGCTTCTAGGTTTTCTTCCGGTTTTGCTTCCAATTTTGCTTCTAAGATTGCTTCTAGTTTGCTCCTAGTTTTGCTTCCATTGTTGCTTCCTTTTTTGCTTCTAAAAATGCTTCTTGTTTTGCTTCCATTTATTAATTTAATATATTTTATTTCAATTTAATTAGTTAAATATATCATGCCTCTTAAATAACTCATGATTATAGAGCAAGTAATTTAATTATTTAACTCATATGATTAAATAATAATATAATTATTGTAACATGATCATCATATATAATTAAAACAAGTTAGTCAAATATCTATAATTTAATTGAATTTGACAACATCCATCCTAAGTAGTAAATTAAATTCATCATACTTAATAAATATCCATCCAAAAATCATCGACCACTTTTAATATATATAAATTGACAAGTCAATACTGATTAGATCATCATATATAACTAAAACAAGTGAAAGTAAAATATGCCAGTACATCAAAAACATGTCAAAATGATACATGTCCAACAGTCAACATAAGTGAAAATGATACATGTACAAATGATATAAATAAAATTGATAAATTATGTAACTCAAATTGATACAAGTCAAGATGATACATGTCAATATGATACAACTCAACAATATAGTACGATAGGTCATGAAAATGATACATATGATAGTAACTATGAAAAGAGTCATCATAACGATATATCAACAATGATCCATGATGTATTCTATATGATCATGAATGTCACTGGTTACTATCACCAACTGTCTCATCATCATCATCACCATCGTGACCATCATCATCATCATCATCATCATCATCATCATCATCATCATCATCATCATCATCATCATCATCGTCATCATCATCATCATCATTGTTGTCATCATCATCATTGTCATTGGCCTCGGTGTCTTCTGTATCTGTGTTATCACCATCCTCTACCATGTGATCTGTACCGACAGAACCAATATTTTGTGGATCTATATCATGTTGAGGATCATCTTGATCTTCTGGAAGACCCGTGTTCTGCAAAAAAAAACATTTAAAATGAAAATTTATTATCTATTTCATGCAATAATTTATTTTTCTGTTATATATCTAATAATAGAACATATGAGATGAAACCATAATCATATTACATAATATCAAAGTGCACATACCATAATAAAATTTTAAAAAAGTTTCAACTAATACTGGTGAGTCAGGAGAAACTTCAACTTTCAAAAACAAAGCCAATTAGGTTGGCAAACTTGTGGTTCAAGCCAACATTTTGTGGAAGAGGAAGAAATATGACTGGAACTCTAGAGGCCCACCATAATGGATTTCAGTATTCAACCATGAGAGCAGAAGAGAGAGTTGATATCATGTATCAAAACATTAAGCATGCATTCTTCCAGCCAGCGGAGAAGGAGATGATTACTTTTCTTCATTTTCATTTGCATAACCATATCATGACGTGGGAACCAAGAAGACAAAGGATGTTCAGTTTTATGTGGAGGTAATGGATGTGGTCCAAACTTTAGGAGGGGCAAGAAGGTCAATGTATGATCTTGATGAAATTGAGGAAGAACAACAAGAGAGGGATAGGAAAAATAAAATCAATACAGAGTTTCAAGGATTTTCAAGTGAGTAAGAGAGCTATGGGAGCAGCCTCATCTAAAAGATTTTGAACTAGAGTTTGATATACCATTTAGAGAGTTTGGTTTTCATGGATTTCCTTTCAAAGCCTCTGCTTTTATTGTTCCTACGGTAAACTATTTGGTAGAGTTGGTGGAATTACCTTTCTTAGTAATCACTATTAGTGAGATTGAGATTGTTAACCTTGAGAGAGTAGGACTTGGGAAAAAGGAATTTGATATGGCTATTGTTTTCAAAGACTTCAAGTGGGATGTACTCCGCATTGACGCCATTCCTCAATCTTCACTTGATGGCATCAAGGAATAGCTGAACTCCATGGATATAAAGTATTATGAAAGCAGAATGAACTTAAACCGGTGGCCAATTTTGAAGAGTATTATTGATGATCCAAATAAATTTATTGAAGATGGTGGTTGAGAATTTTTGAATATGGAAGCTAGTGATTCTGATTCTGATAATTCAGAAGAGTCAGATCAAGGATATGAACCCTCTGATGTAGAAGAGGAATCAGAATCAGATTTCATGTAGCCACCATCAAGAGTGTTACAAGCCAACAAGATGGAGGGATTTCTTATATAAGGATAATTTTCAATGTTGTAGGTACCGACTTTAATGCCAACTACAATGGAAACATTGAAATTCCCTAGAAGTATTTATGTTAAGGAAATCTCCTTTAGATGCAAGGATTCAAAGCACATCAACCATATGGTACAAATTATTAAATCCCAGAGACCATCTGTAGCAATGAAAGAGTCTGAAAAGGCAGAGAGAGCTACACTGGCGACTCAAGAGAAACTTCAGCTTTCAAAAACAAATCCAATTACGTTGGTAGATGTGTGGATCAGGCCAGCATTTGGTGGAAGAGGATGAAAGATGACTGGAACTCTAGAGGCCCACCATAATGGATTTCAGTACTCAACCATTAGAGCAGAAGAGAGAGTTGATATCATGTATCAAAACATTAAGCATGCATTCTTCTAGCCAGTGGAGAAGGAGATGATTACTTTGCTTCATTTTCATTTGCATAACCATATCATGGCGTGGGAACCAAGAAGACTAAGGATGTCGAGTTTTATGTGGAGGTAATGGATGTGGTCCAAACTTTAGGAGGGAGATCTTGATGTCTGCCAAGAGGCATAAGGTTAGATGAATTAAGTTCACCTACATGTCTGCCAAAGTTTACTTCTAGTTTTTTATGACTGTTTTTCTTGACTGTCAGAGTTTACTTACAAATTTGAAATTTCTTTCTGGTCATTTTGATGAGGATATAATTAGCCAATGTGTAAGCACCTTTTGTTTGTATCACAAGCATCTATGCATTGCAATAATTATGATTATTTATGGTCTATAGCTATGTTGTCTCACTTATTGGATCTTCTATTTAATGTTTTATATGGCCTTCTTTGTTTGAGGCAGCACCTGACAATCCTACCTCCTTTCCTTAGCTGAGAAGTGGATTTGAATTTGGAAATACTGCACTTTAAAACTAGCAATGGTTTAAGGAGAGATATTCTAGCTTTGTTGTTGACACCCTCAATTTCAACAAGGACTTAGATGCATGGACTAAAATTCAAGCTTTCAAACTTAGATTTGAATGTGCATAATTTGATTGATTATGGTTTTCACAGGTAGTTGTCTATACATGACTATTATGGATTGTCAATACGTGTAATAGTGACTGCATCCTTATCAAGTTTGGCTACCCTTATTCAAAATGGCTTGGCCTTTGGACTTGATACAAAGTTGTGCATTGTTATTCCATATTTGTAACATGTAGAACATTTAAGGGGTACAACATATAGAAATTTAGTACTGTCATCCAAGGAAAACTTACAGATGGTGTATCAAGAACAACAAAAAATGCTTTTATTAGGGTTAATGCTTTCTTCCCCCACGTTGCTGATATTTTCCCCAAAACATGTTTGTTTTATTATTTCAATGCATCTCAAAATTCAATGTATTGATTAACATTTGTTACGCATTTCAGTTGTTTATGCAAATGATGCATATATCTTAACTCAATCAGTGTTGTTACTTCGGTATTTTGACTTCTATGACAACCAACCATTAGGCCATTGTGTGCGGGAGCACGTTTGTGTTTTTAGTTAGCTTTTTTGGATAGCTCTACTGGGTGTTGAGGACATTCCATTTATCTTTTGAATGTTAAGAAGTCAGAGTTTCAAGGATTTGTCAAGTGAGTAAGAGAGCTATGGGAGCAGCCTCATCTAAAATATTTTGAACTAGAGTTTGATATACCATTTAGAGAGCTTGGTTTTCATGGAGTTCCTTTCAAAGCCTCTTCTTTTATTATTCCTACAGCAAACTATTTGTTAGAGTTGGTGGAATTACCTTTCTTAGTAATCACTATTAGTGAGATTGAGAATTGTTAACCTTGAGAGAGTAGGACTTGGGAAAAAGGAATTTGATATTTCTATTGTTTTCAAATACTTCAAGTAGGATGTACTCTGCATGTAGGCCTTCCTCAATCTTTGCTTGATGGCATCAAGGAATGGCTGAACTCCATGGATATAAAGTATTATGAAAGTAGAATGAACTTGAACTAGTGGCCAATTTTGAAGACTATTACTGATGATCCAGATAAATTTATTGAAGATGGTGATTGGGAATTTTTTAATATGGAAGCTAGTGATTCTGATTTTGATAATTCAGAAGAGTTAGATCAAGGATACAAACCCTCTGATGTAGAAGAGGAATTAGAATCAGATGAGGAAGGTTTAGAAGATGAATCTCTTGTGGAGTCAGAGGAGGAGGAAGAAGAAGAAGATTCTAAAGAGGAGGAAGGTAAAACATGGGATGAATTAGAAGCCGAAGCCAGAAATGAAGATAAGGAAAAAGGAGACGAGTCTGACAGTGAAGAGGAAAGGCAACAACGAAAGGTAAAAGCTACAGGGAAGTCTCGGGCACTTGATATTAGAGATTCAAGAGGAATGCATGCCAAGAGGCATAAAGTTAGATGAATTGAGTTCATCTACATCCTTCTACTATTTATTCATGCACATAAATAGTCATCTTGTAATCATAAGATTTGAGGTCTATTTACTCATCCTGCGCATGAATAAACATCTCAACACAAGAGATGCAAATTGACATATTAACAAAAAAATATCCAACTAAGTTATTGAAACTCAATTATTGATACCTCGTTCTCCATCTAGATTACAAAATCATTCCACTTTTTGTTTTGTAACATATTTTTTTCAAAATGCTTTGGATGGCAGCCATATTTCTCCTCCTATCAAAACATGACACATGGACTAGTTAAACTAATTAAAATGCAATAATTTACTTTTTCCAAGGAAATAAGAAAAATATATCATTTAACATATTAAATATACTTACAAATGTACAGGTCAAGGCCTGTAAACCTTTCTGGCCACTACGATGTGTGGCACAAAGTTTCTCAAGCCTAGCCTTGGAGGCCTTGTCATGAAACATCTACTAATTCAATTTAATTATGCACAAATAAAATTTAAATATCGTTTAATAAATTTGATATAATCTTATGAGAAAATTCAAATACTTGCATATTCTCCTCACCGGACTTCCTCCATGCACCAGACTTCTCATATGCTTTTACAAGCTCTTTCCATACTTTCACACTTACATCAATTGGCCTTCTTTTCTGCCTTAACTCAGGAGGGATTTTTTTTATCTTCTTTGTTTGGTTTCACCGAAATATCTTGGAGTTTTGAGACATTCATAGCTTTATCTTCTTTACAAACCAACCTGTGCCAAATTCAGTCTCCATGTCATGGATAACTGCTTTTTTTAGTTGCATGGGTATATGTGAGAATGGAAAATGTAGATGGTCTTTGAATCGTTGAAGGCATGATTCCTTCAACCTATTCACAAACATTTTTCCAACATTCATCATTTGGACTTCCCCTGAAACCACCTTGTATTCTATCTTCATATTGTAGCTACCAATGCTAGATTGATAACATGGCGTGGTGGAAGAAGTCTATGTCCCAAGAGTGGCTGGAACATTGGAAGTGTTTGCTCCCTGTTCCACATTCTTAGAGTTTAATGTCACTGATTTCCTCCTGGATCTTTTGCTCGATCCAGGATTGGTTGGGGAATCAATCGATTCCCTTTGACACAATTGATTTGTTTGCAATGTTTGAGGGGCATTACCAGATTTTTTTTCTATGTATTTGGAAAGCATTGTCCAATCCGCATTAACCAATTTGTTCGCTGCCTCTACCCCCAATATGGAAGCCAATTCCTCCTTATCTTTGTCATTCTCATGTCCCTATATATATATATATATTTAAATTATATTTCTTCTTTTAAATTTAGAAATAAAAAACTAAAAACTACAATTCCTCTTTATCTTTGTTAGTCTCATGTCTCTCTCTATATATATAAATTATATTTCTTCTTTTAAATTTAGAAATAAAAAAGTAAAAAGTAAAATTAAAAGAAACAATGGAAACATTTACAAATCTATAAATTGACAATGAATTACCTCATTGTGGCTAGAGTCTGCTGACAATTCTCACTTCCTTCTATTGCTTGACATTTTGAGGCGACCTAGGGAAAATTATTTTCATCTAGTCTGTGGAGGAAAATGAAGTACACACTGTCAGGTATGAGATTTTTTGTCCAATTTGTGGTATGAAAGTTTTGTTTTGTGGGAAAATATGTTCGCTGAGTTTGCTTAGTGTTGATAACCTAGGGAAAATATGTTCACTGGGTTTGCTTAGTGTTGATAACGTTATCATGAAAAATCTTTCATAATGCAATCTTGCACGAATTTTTCATGGCATCAGTGACTATGGCGCAATTGGGAAAAACCAAGCAGTTTCTGCGTTTATTTTCAGCAGTTGCTCAACAGTGACCAACCCAATTCCCAGATTTTCCAAGCAGTTCACTATTTCCTTGATACCTAGGTTAGGGAAAGAATACAAAGGCATCCTAGCTTTGTGCTATAATATTTTGAGCCAAAGCTCAAATGGGTAGGGTAAATTTTTTTGTTGGTTTCTCAAAGGTTTTACAATTTATAATGATGGGACAATTTAGAGGTTGCCTAGATAGGTTAGGCCACGAACTAGTAAACAATCACGAATTCAAATGTAGTACAAAGAGCAGTAAACAATCACAAATTCAACCACAAATTGTAACCTTACCTATGGTGTCACAAACTAAATCAAATTTCTCATCAGTTGTTGGTAGCACCCTGCTCTCTTCCTTCACGCAACATTTTTCCCTTTTTTGTCGTCTAATTTCTTCCTTCACATGGGAAATTTTTAAATTTTTGATTTTGATTTAGTAGTCGTCGCTTTAGTCGACATTAGTTAATGCCAACTTTAGCACTGACTTTTGGCTGTTAATGTAATTTTTTTGGGGTACCTAAGGTGGCGCCAAGTGCACCTAATTGAGTGCCTATAATTGATGTATAGTGACTATTTTCATTGTTTTGTATCATAGGATCCAAAGTGTTGGGAATAATTCCAACTCCTGCCTTGTTTTTGTGACCACCACTATCCCGTGGCTCCTTCATCAGCTTGGTGCGGTAGAATGGTTTTTACTACGGTCCCGCAAGGTGCTTCATCCTTCTCGGTGGTAGTGCGGTGAAAGGTTATGTGGCGGCACACGAGTCTTCCTTCTTTTCTTGGAAGTGTTGCGGTGACTCCCGCAAGTCTTCTACCATTGGCATGTGGTAGTGCGGAAACCACCATTGTCACGCAGCTCCTTCATCAGCTCGATGCGGTAGACCAGTTTTTATCGCGGTCCTGCAAGTTACTTCTTCCTTCTCGGCGGTAGTGCGATGAAAGCTTCTGTGGAAGCATTTTTATTCACAGAGGAGGCCATGGAGAGAGGACATGGATGACATAGAAATGCTAAATTCCTAAGAGGAAAGTGGGTGGAAATAGATGAGACAACGAAAACTACAGATACAATAGAGGTAAGAAGAGAAAGCAACCTCAACCAAAGGAGGAAGGTGTTTATGAATTCACAAATGCTACAACATAGAGGAGATATCAATATGTCAAATATATGACTAAAGTGAGGTTTTGTGTTGGATAGCATACTCGTTGAAATGATATAATTGGTGTACTAAACATTATTTACTATGTTGTGTATTATAGGGGTGAGACGAGGCCATGGCAACAAATCATGTCATATCAAATGAGGACACAACGGATGAAACGAGACATTAGGTACTCAAATTTTGACTTAACGTAGGGAAAAATGATTTGATTCCATTTTGTGATACGTCCATATTTTTTCATAGTATTATTGAAATTTATAATGTATTATCCAATATTGACATAAATTAATGCATGGTGTTGATTATTTTAGATGAAGATTGGAGCAAATGCAGAGCCTGAGTGTTCAACTAGCAAAAGAAGAAGATATGTATGTGGACGCGGACCTAAAATTGTTAAATCACGTAGACGACAATGGGTGGAAGAGGATATGACAATTGATACTACAGACACAACAAATGATTGCACTGAAGAAGAGGTAGGTCGGGACTATAGTACATGGGATGAATACTTTGAGAAAATTGTTGTTTGTGGATGTTTTGTATGTCATGGAAAGAAACAATTCAAATGAGCGATTGTACAAAGACATTACATATATGATGAGCATCTAGTTGGTAGTATGCCTCCTACAATCGATTAAAACCAAAGAATAATAAATGAGTGTGGACTGATGTTTTATAAACTATGTTGTCAAAATTGTGTTTTATTTAGATTATTGTATAAAAAAGGTAGTCTATTAAATAATGTTCCATTATTCAATCAATGTATATATGTTCATACAATTTATATTTATATTTTTTAAGCCATATTTGATTATATTTCTTTGAAATTGATACATTTATGATTTATCCAATTGTTGCCAAACATTAAATAATGCTTGCGTTTGTTGATAGGTAGAAGATTTTGATGAAACACATACTAATACCCAAGATCCAACTGGGTTATTAAGATTTGGACGGGATGATCCAAACCATCCTTTAAACCATACCAGGGTGAAAAGAGCAAGATTGAAGAGAACACTACCACCTGATAAATTTGAAGAGCTGATGAGAGATGCATACACTGATGACATGCCACCTAGCCTTAATGATGATGATCATGATAGTGAAAATGCAGTGCATGAAGAAGGATTGAATGAAATGCTTACAGGTTTCTTTGGGGATGGAAACAATGATGACAATAATGATGATATGGTTGACAGTAACGATGATAGCAGGGGTAATTACCACCAACGTAATGTTGATGATAACAACATCAAAGACTCCATCAAGCAAGCAACGAAGACACCCGTGTTCAAATCAGGTGCAAGTAGAACCTCAAAACTGGCATGCACATTAATATTATTAGAAATCAAGTCACTATTTGGTTGGTCAGACAAAGGATTCACTACCGTACTAAAGTGAGTTGAAATCTATTTCTTACTTTGCATTGTCAACTGGTGTACATAATTCGTAAACATTCATCAACTTCGTTTATATTTCTTTAAGGGGATTTTAAAACCATATATTGTATATAAACAGTCCTAGTATAGATTGACATATCAAACATGTTCATCATAAGTCAAACATTCAATTGATTTAATCTCTGACAATCTTACATGGCACTAAAAACTAAAATATTACCTGAAGAGAATGTGTTGCCATCAACTTGCAAAGAGGCATGTTTGTTGTTGGTTGAGTTGGGGATTGAATATAAGAAAATTCATTCATGTAAAAATTATTGCATTTTATACAAAGATGAACATCAAAACAAGGTAGAATGCCTTGTATGCAAAGAGAAGAGATATCGTACAGATGTACAAGGTTCTACAGTTCCAAAGAAGGTTTTACGTCACATGCCAATTATACCTAGACTTCAATGAATGTTTTGTTGTAATTCAATAGCACAATTGATGGATTGACATGCAAAGAATAGGAGTAGATATGGATTCATGCAAATTTTGGCCGACTCCAAAGAAATGAAACACATAGAGAAAAAATGGCCAAGAAAATTCAAAGATGAACCCTGTAGTATCAGGTTTGAACTTGCAATTGATGGAGTGTGCCCATTCTCTTTCCTAAGCTCAAATTATAGTGTTTTTCCAGTCAAATTGATAGTATACAATATTCCCCCATGGATGAGTGTTAGAAAGGAGCACCTTATGTTGACTCTCATTATTCCAGGAAATCATCAAGTTAAAAAAATGGATGTTTATCTTGCACCTTTTATTGATGGGATGCAACTGCTATGGAAAAGCATAAGAATGTACGACATATCACATCCTCCATCAAATAGGTCCTTCATGTTGTATGGTGTGCTATGTTGGACTATTCATGATTTCCCAGGACTTGGTGTTTTTTCTGGTAAGATAAAATATTTATGTATTTACACTCTTAATTTATTTTCATCCCAACTTTCATACTTAGTTTATACTATTTTTTTTATGTTATTAACATTACTTATTGAATTGCATGGCTTCAAAAAAAGGGGATATTTGGATGTTCAAGATGTGCAGAACAATTTCAAGGGCGGTATTCTAAAGATCTACATAAATTTATTTTCGCAAACAACATGGTTTTTCTACCACTAGATCATAGGTTTAGAAATCACTCGAAGAATCAATTTGATGAAAAATTTGAAAATAAAGGCCCTCCCATGATTATGGGTCCAAATGATTGGCTTAAGAAGTATGAAGATGTTGAATTGAAAGCTTGGGAGGATTTTTTTTTATCCGGGTGATTCAATTGAAGAACCAAAACAAGTTGTAGTTAATATGCCAAAAGGAATGAAAAGGAAATCCATATTTTATGAGCTCCCTTACTGGAAGGATCTATTAATATCTCACCTATTAGATCCTATGCACATCTTCAAAAATGTCTGAGATTCTATATTTTGACATATATCAGGCAAAGAGAAGGACACCTTGTCTTTGAGGAGAGATATTGCTCTTTCGTGTACCAAATTTGATAGAAAACATTTGTGGCCAAACAGGGAAAATGAAACATATGCGGAAGCTCCATGGATTTTGAAAAAAAAAGAGCTAGACCAACTAAAAAATGTCATCCGTTCAATAAGGACACCTACTGGCTATGGGTCATCATTGGCTAAAGCTTTTATAGTTCATGGACATATCACAGGATTTAAAACACATAATTTGCATAATTTAATGAAGGTATTATATATCAACATTTAACATTTACTAGTAACATTGATTAAGCACTAAATTTATTTTGATATTTTTTTGTGTGAGAAAAAATTGTACTAATGACCTTTTCATGAATGTGTTTGATAGCATATCATGCCATTGGCAATTAGGGGGGATTCCTGTCTTACAGTTGACTTGAGGAATGCCATAAGTCGATTGTCAGCATTTACAATGTATGTGGTTATATGAAATGTTCATGTGTGAGAGACATAGAGATATTATATTGCATTTTAATTTATGACTAAAGGTTCATACTAATTGACTATTCTTATATTAGGCGGGTGACCTCCAAGGAGATCCATGAATATGAAGTGCCAAAGTGAAAGAAGGAAATTGTATTTTTGCATGTGTATTTGAGAAGGAGCTCCCTACAAGTTTCATGGACCTACAAGTCCATTTACTTATACACCTAGTCAATGACATTGAATTGGCGGGTGTCGTATCAACGAGTTGGATGTTTTTCTTTGAGAGGTATATGAAAACTCTTAAAAGATATGTCTGAGAAAAGGCACATCTAGAGGGTTGCATGGCTGAAGGGTATGTATTGAATGAAGCATTTTTCTTCCTGTGTGAATTCCTTGGTAAGGATTTTGAAGATGACCCATGCATTTGGGATGAAGAACGAGCATCAGATATTATTGATGGAGAAAAACCACAATCTAATGGTGTTGAAATAGAAATTAGTAAGTAAATTCATGAACAATGTGGTTGTTTTTCTTGCAATCATTAATTTACTCTGTAACTTATTTGTCAAATTAACAGCATGACATTTGGAGTTTGAAATAAACATGTTGACATGTAATAGGTGTAGACGAAAGTTCTATACTCGACAAGTTCATTCTGTACCACATGGACTTTATGAACAAATGGATTGATCTGTATGATAAAAAGAGAGAAGTGTTAGAAGCAAGGAGACAGTTTAAGAGATCGAACCCAAGGAATACTCCACTTCCCACTCATCTACTTGGGGAATGGGGCAAAGATTGCACACTAGAATGGGTTATTGAACAAATTCAAAATCAAATAGAAGATGCAAGTACAAATTCAAACATAACATAAGATGAAATCAATATGTCTAGAGGATCATGTGAAAGAAAGGTACAGTTAGAATTTTACAAAATGTTGTTTCCTTACAGTTTTGATAGTATTAACTATTTTAATATTCATCATTATATTTTTTTTCACTGAAATAAATGGTCTTTCATAGGCGAGGAAATATTCAAAAATGTGGGCATATGGTCGACATTATCGTGTAGAAAGTGTAGACGTAAAGAGATGATCCTTTGATTTTGGCATCATGGTTGACTTCAAGCAATCCAGTCAATCAAGCTCAAAAGATAAGAATATAATTGAAGGGAATCTACAATATGTTGGGAAAATACAAGAAATTATTGAGTTGGATTACCATTTTTTTAAATGTTGTATTTTTAATTGTAGATGGTATGAAGCATTTGAGGGGATACGAAGACATGATACCCATAGTGGATTGTTTTCTATAGATTCCTCATCGTTCCTACCGGAGGATAGGGAGCCTTATGTTCTACCAATTCATTGTGAGGAGGTATTTCTTTACCTCAAACTAGAAACGGTAGTGATCATTAATCTATTAATTCATAGATTATTACGAATATATACATGTGTTTACTAATCAATAAAATTGTTATAACATACGTCTAATATATGTATGTCGTTCGTGTGTAGGTATTTTTCTATGAATATATTTTGGACCCAAAATGGATATTTGTCATATATTATGATCCAAGATTAAGGCATGTATTTGACGATGCATTAGTGGATACTGAGCAAAATAATGATGGCCAACAAAATGAGAGAGAGGGATTAGAGAACATCGAAAAAATTGACATCCATGATGATGTTGAAGATGGTTATGTTTAGGCACAAGAAGACAACAATCTAGAGTTAGATGATGTTATGGAAGACGACAATATGGATGGTATAGAAAATGATGATCTAAATACATCTGGTAACAATATAGATGGTCTACAGTCAAATTTCAATGATGATGAAGATGGTGCAGGTCAAGATGAGGATGATGATAATATTAAATACTTGAAAGAGCATATGAACATTGACAATGATACACTAGATGACATTGTAGCAAACAATAATGTTAATGACCAAGACTTCTAAATTTTCAGAATTATTTGCAATCCATGTTTAAAAAAGGATGATTCTTATGGCCTAAAATCTGAAATGCTTCAGTAATATTATGTTGTACTTGGACAATTGAAAACCTGTTTTATTCTCCTAGCAAGATTTTTTATTTTCCATTATAATTCTAGACCAAACAACATTTGTGAGGATGGCCTTTTACACCAATCTTAATTTGTATGAAGTTCACAAACCTGTTGTCAAGCAGTAAATTCCTTTCGTAGATAGGAAATGTAAATGCTTCCTTTAAGAAAAGATAAGTAGTCTCTTTCTGAGGGTAATCCACATGCAAAAAGTAAAAAGCACATAAAAAACAATTGTACAAGAGAAAATTAGATTCAATCAGTTATGTCTTATTTCACTTGCACACTTATCTAAAAGACATAAGGTATTCACCATACATTTTCCTTGACAAAGCAAACATGTGCTTTCATTTATTTTTACTATATATCTCAAAAGTGAAATTGTTGTTACATAATGATGCATTGAGAAAATAGTATATACACAAAAATGCAAAGAAAATGTTTGAAATTGAACATGCAACCTACTGTGTTGTGCTGAAAGGAATCAAGATTAACTGGGACAAGAAATAAAAATAAAATTTTGATGATTGTACTTAAAAGTGAATAGGATATGAAAAGTGTGAACAATGATGGTGTTGAAATTGAAAACCCTAATTCTGATGACATTACTGTTTTATGTCATTAGAGATAAAGAGCACATACAATTTTATATACATAGAAAATGAAGATTTGAAACTAGTAAACTGAAAATGTAAACACAGTTAGGTTTTTCCTTAAACAATAATTCACATACTCACTTACAAAAAAGGGTGAAGCATTTTTATTCAAACTCTATTTTCTTTAATAGACATAACAGTAAAATAATATTTACAAGTACAAGAATATATACACTATTTCATAGAAAATAAGGAATGTTTCATAGAATATACAAGTACAAGAATATTTACAAGTACGAGAATATATACACTATTTCATAGAATATATACAATATTTCATAGACGTCTAAATTTTTAGAGTTATTTGCAATCTGCTGGGTCTCAAAAATGTAGGTTTTTAGACCATAAGAGGGTGCCAATATCTAAGAGGACTTTAATCCTTAACACAAACCAATTAAATTAAATTATTTGAAAGGACTTTAATTCATACCTAACTAGAAACCAATCAAAGCATCCACACAGTAACAACAAATGTGCCCTAATAAATCTTGCAGATTTAAACAACTTGAAAAGACCACTTTGCAGACAACAAAGCAATAAATAAGCATGAAAATCGACACAACAATTGAACACTGAAAATGGATTATGAGTTATAATGTATCTACTCCATTATATTGCTCAAAATATAAACATACATAACATGAGTTCTTTTGATATGAATAAGTGGATGAGATGGTCTAGTATCTATTCTAATGGATTGAAATGATGATGATATGATGATCAAAATTGAACTTTGGTTTCCCTATTTGTACGGGAAGCAACAAGCTTTAGGTCCGTTCACAAAAGTTACATTATTTTTTAACTAAAGCATAATTAAAATAACATAGAAACTTAAAAAGAGTTTATTGTTGGATGCACCACAGTTCGTTAATCATCAGCAAGTGTCCATGACCACCTAAGATTTGTTCAAGGCTCAAGCACCATGTTTATGCATCCACAAAAACCAAACTCTGACTACATCCTCATATAGCTCATGCAAGGAAAAAATTAACCTTTGACATGTGATCAATGTATTTCTCTTGGGCATAAGTGTTTGCATTATGTAGAGTGTCTATCATTACATTCTCCAATCTAGCAATCCTCCTGAATTGCTTATGCATTTTCCTAAGTACCTCATCCTCATCATTGATGTCATCAAGGATTCCTGGAAAATATTTTGATATCTTATTTTTCCAAGTTTCCTAATCCTTCAAATCTATTTCTTCAAAGAAATCTGGAATGGCCATACATAGTGGTTGGTTGAAGTCACTCAATTCCTGTGTCAATATATTCTAGAAGTTTTCATGTGTATTCATGAGGCTTTGACATTCTTGGAGCAAAGCATTATTATCTCCATCTTTTGCCTTGATATGGGATTCCATTTCCTTCATCCTATCAAGCAGTCTTCCATGCTCCATGAGGGCCTTGTATGTTCCACTATGAGCACGCTAGACACCATCTGCATGTTGGCACATATCTTTGAATTTCATACAAATTATCCCTGATGCTACTTCAAAAGTAGTAGCCTTCAATTTTGTTTTTTGTTATTCTTGTTCCTTTTGAGACTTTTCAAATTTATGCTTACATTGAGCAGTCTCAAACATGGCCTCTAACACTTTTCTTTCATGTTCAATTAAAGGAGAGTAAAGCCTTGGAGAAGTAGGAAACCTATCTTTGTAGTTGGTTAATTCTTGTTTCAACCTGTCATTTTCCTCTATCAGCCACTGGTTATCTCTTACTAGATTTTGGATCTAGGCTTTGGTGAATTTGGCTACATTCACATTCAAGTCAACAATCTCCAAGGGATTTGTATCCCCTACTCTTTGCACTAGAAGATGTCCAAAAATCTGATCATGGTCAATGAGAGAAGGCTTCTTGCTTGGGGGGTAAAGAGCCCAAATTTGCAAAGTGGTATTATCAGGATTGTACCATGACCCTGTATAGAACCTGCCACCTGCTTCATCCATTATTTGCAAAGTTTTATTCTTTCTCTTAAAAAAATTGTCAAACACAATGGTTGAACTAATATCCCACCCAGGAAGGAGCATAACTCCAACTTCTTGCAATAATGCTCTTCCTCTCTCAGCAGTCATGTTTCTCATTTCCCTATCAACTTCATGTTGCAACTCTTTCAAGGCATAAGCCTCTTTCTCAAGGTCAATATCCTTTAACCTTTCTCTTATTAGTCTTCCTTTATACTCATATATAAAGGACTTAAATTCAAGGGTCTACACAAAAGTATCATCTGCAAAAAATTCCTGACTTGCACAATGCCTCACATCATCTGATAGCTCATCAAAGGCTTCAAAGGTGATCACACTTATTTCCAATGGCATCTCATATTGGGGTATAACAGTAGCATTAAAATGTGATACTTCTTCTTCCTCCTCAGTGTTATCTTCTTCCATGGATGGGGAACCAACTAAAAAGCTCACTTTAGGAGTAGGTTGAGGTGATAAGTGATCTAGTGGTGTGATATTTTCTACTTGCCTCCTAGGACCGATGCCCCTTCCTCTTTCAAATGCCACAAGTGGCACATCTCTTATCAATTCTTCTTCATGGAGGATTAACTGTTCAATTCTTTCTATGGGATCTTGTACCTCAGGGAAAGCCCCTATGTAGCCTAGGTTATTATTCACCTTCCAAGCCTCAACCATCATAACCCTACTCTAGGAATTCATTTTCATCATGTTTTGTTTTTCTTCACAATTTCTGATGATATCTTCTAAAAGGAAACTATGCTCATACCCTTTCAATTTCTGAAAAATATTTGCATCACAAATGAAGTGTTCAAGATCAAACTTTTCTCTTTTGTTGCCAACCGGCAAGCCATAATAATCCAGTTTACCACTAACCAAGTCATAGCTTGAATCAGAGATAATAGTGAAATCACCAAAGCATAAAGTGGAAGGCATGAAATTCTGCCTCCCATAGCTCTTTAAATGCATGAAAGCTAAAAATGACAATTGACTTATGATCTCTAAATAAGCAACTCTGTCTGGCACAGTCTTAGGCAGCAAATAAGGTGCAACTTCAAATCCATAAACCCTGATAACAGTACAATCCCCAAACATGTACCAGTCCCCCCAATTGTGATTTATCCCTGCTTCATTACCCATATCTTTTGGTCGGAGAAATCTTAAGATCTCTGGGGAGGTTGTAGTCACATTTGTGGCCTAGCATCTTGTATAGTGGTTTGACAAAATATTCCTAAAAATATAAGTAGTGGGACCTCCCACACCTGCTGTCCCACACAGATTTCCACATTTGTACAGACCTTGAATTTCTATCATTATCTAAGTCTTTTATTCTTAATTCCTCACCCCATATCCCCATCACCTTCCCTTCGTATAATATCATGTGCATGAAAAGAGAATAGTGCTTGAAATTAATGGCTTCACTGTCATTCTTGATGATATTGAGGGAATAATTGATGGCCTCCAATAAATACTCAGCATAATCATAGGTTCAGGCATTATGGCTCTAGATGTTTGTGGCTAAAACCATGGGAGAAATTTTCATGTTCTCAAGAACATCAATTCCCAGTACTTGACCAGCTGAGTAATAAGTGTATTGAAATTATTCTTCAAACAAAGCCACAAAGAATGGGGGCTTATCTTCACTAGAGAACCTCATAGTTTTCTTACCCACACCTTTAACCCTATGTAGAGGAAATTTACACCTCTTGTAACTTGTGTCCATGGTGTGGTATTCCTCCAACAAGTCTCTGATTCGTAATTTTGTTTTCAGGGAAGTGTCTAGCTGAAAAATCATGGAAATATAATATGGCTTTATGACGATGAACTGTGACCCATCAGGAAAATGAATTGCTCTCGTCTTCGGATTGTAATTCTTTTCCAACACCTTGATTAAATCTACATTCACAAAGATGTTGGGTACTACAAGTTTACCCAAATTCAAATTCCATGGGCTTGACACTGGGCTATGTTGGAATTTCTTCCTATAATGATAAATAAAGAGGTCGTAACCCCTACATGGAGTCCATACATCTCCCAGATTTTTCTATTTATCTTCTAATGTCACACACGATGGGTTAAGTTGTGCTATTCTTTTGGATTTTGGCCCAGACCCAGGACACTGATCGATTAAGTCTTGATTCAATTGCCTAGCTTCAGTTTTCTGTCTTTTTGCTTTCTGTTTGCCTAGTGTTTTTTCCATCTCAACCCTACTCATGCAATGCTTTCATCTACTTACTGAGAAAATACTTTGAGCTGATTCTAGACTACTTACTTGGATAAATGCTGCAAATTTCTAGTTGCCTACTGTCGTCCAACTTGGTTCTCCAAATCCTTCAATTACAATTCACAGTGATTTCAACTTCTTTGAGGTTGTATTTATCAAATTTTAGGACACTTCATCCAGCCCTGGTTCATAAATGGCGCTCGCACCACCTTTATGAGCAAGTTCATTAATAGCGATAGTATCATCGATATTTTCGTTAGTCACATCAATCGGACTAATCATCATTTCATAATTGTTGAAGAAACTTTTAATTAAAATGCATGTTGTTTCTTCGATATGCCGGTATGGCAGTGTTTTTCCCTTCCCTTCTACTGTTTACCACACTACCACCTTTCTCAAGGCTTCTTGTTGTAGGGTTGCGGTGTATATCGCTCTACCGCATATGTTGCTCACCTTCCCAACGGTATAGTGGTGTATGCTTTTGATCATTACTTGAAGAGTGTCAATGAGACAATCTTATTTTTCTTACCGATATATCAATGTCTCATCGACATTAGATCTTATGTTCCTTCAATGTTGGTTTCTGGTGTCGATGAGACAAGTTAATGTCTCTTGCCGATATGCCACTGTCTCATCGACAATTAGTTTGTTATATCCAAGAGTTGTGTTTCACCGAGAACTTGTAGATATACCTTGTCGATGTGACATAAGTTATTCCCTCCTCAATATGCCTGTATCTTGTTGACATTTCATTGTTCTACATCATCGATGAGACATATAAATAAGTCTTGTTACCTAATTTCCACCCTCAAGCTCAATCAGGCAAGGCATCTATGTTGCAGGTGTTCATAAGGGCCAAATGGGATATTTCCATTGAGGGTTGGTTCATGCATTTGGTAGCATTTCACAGGGAGCTCAGTTGGGAAACCTGCTTTGTTGGAAATATGCTTCAATAATCACAGACTCAAGCCTCCATTAGAACCAAGTCAGCATGACATCTTCATTGTCTAGCTAACTAGCAGCTTTGATACATTCTGTTTTGTTTATGTTTTGAACAGGTCGTTGTGACCTAGTCTCTGTCTTGCCGAACGCGTTCATTGTGGAGCCTATCGCTATAACAAGAGGGGTTCGGTATGACCTCTTATCACGTGGATTTCTTTGGCAGATAGGCCATTCAATTGTCATTTGGCGAGACTCATGGCGACCACGGGCTTCGAGATAACCTATAGCGCTCGATGAGAAGTCCCGGCGAAGAGTTAAAGTCTCGCCGACAGTGCTTTATTTTGAAGTTTTTAGCATGGCCATTTGAGTTCGCCAAGAGGTCTCGGTGATCCGGGGGTGCTATGGCGACAAGCACGAGTCTCGGAAAAGGATATTGCCTTCGGAAAAGTGTCTTGCCGAAGGATGAAGGACACATCGACTGGACACTTTGGGGTAAGTGAAGGAGCTCGCTAAGAAGTCTTAGTGAGAATGGAATGTCTTGGCGAAAGCATAAAGGGTTCGGCAGGAGTCTTCCCGATGACAGGTGTCTCGCCTAAGGAGGGTTTCTGCCATCGACATAAGATCCGCCTTCGCCATAAAGTCTCAACGACTTCTTGAAGTCTCACCGAAAGGAGGCAGCGTCGGCAAAGCAGGCGAGCTTCGTTGTAGGGTCTCGCCGAAGTCAAAAGGTCACACCGAAGACAAAAAGGAGGCCTCGCCAAGAGTTGAAGCTTTCGCAGTGATGTCCCGGTGATCAAGAATGTCTCACCGAAGGCCGAGGGTCTCGCCCAAGGAAATTCAAGTCGGCGTGATGTCTCGGCGACCGACAAGCGTTATGCCGACAATGTTTCACCAGGGATTTTTCGGCATAAAGCTTCCTCTTCGGCGAGATGTCTTCCCAAAAAGATGGGGTCTTGTCGATAATAAGATAGGCTCGCCCAAAGATTTAAGGCTCGGCGAGAGGTCTCACCGAGATGGAAATGTCTCCCCGACCGAAGAGAAAATAGCTCATCGCTGAAAGATAAGGAGCTCGGTGAGAGGTCTGGCCAATAGGCCAATGTCTTGCCGACAACAAAGGTTCTCGCCAAGAGTCTCCCTGAAATGAAGAGTTCACCGAAGGAAAGGGGATTCTATAAGATGTCTCGGTGAATGAAGGTGTTTTCAGCAACTAAAGCAGGTATCGGTACGACTGGGGGACCTCGCTATGAGGTCTTCCCGACTTGCCTGATTCTTGCCGAAAGAAATGAAGAGCTCGGTAGTATGGAGTGTGTTCGGGGTGACATTAATCAACTCCTACCGAAGATGGAGGGCTTCAGGGTAACGTTTTGCCTTCGGTAAAATGTTTCACCGACACTCAGGTGTCTTGCCAACTGAGGAAGAGCTCGGGGAGATGGTGAAATGAAAAGGAAAAGGAGACAAGAGGAAGCTCGGCGAGAGGTCTCGCCGACCAAAGAAGGATCCGACTGATACAAAATGAGCCCAAGTAGAAGGATCCGACATCACTATGAGATCCTGCTGACTCGGTAGTGTCTTGCCAATGTTCTGAGCGATGACAAAGTTGACTTTGATATAACTTTGGTGGCTCGATAAGAGCTCTCATCGACTGTCACACGCTATGCCGATGGATTAAGAGGAGCATAATCGCATCGGTGAGACACTTTCAGTGTCTCGCCGAGATGCGATTCTAATCAAAGGAGCTTTTGACCGCCCACAGAGTCCGCATGGAATACACTCGACCAACCAAGGGGAGCTAGAGGCAAGTCATGGCAGCTTGACCAGCAGAAAGGATGTCAACGGAATGAATTCAGCACGTATCTGTTGTGAGCTCAGGGCATTCAAAGCGTTCAGCCGAGGTGGTTCGAACAAGACACGATGCCAGGATCGAAATGAATGAGGTGGTTGCGGAAAGATCAGAAGGCTTCTCCAGGCAGTAGCTCTTCACCGACACATACAACAAGGACATGCAGGGGTGCAACATTTAATTCAATTAAAATATCTTAGGATAGATCTTTTCTGAGGACTGATATTTTGTAAGCCCTAAGGGGCCGACACATTTTGATAAATAAGGCATTTTTTGCCTTTTTGTAAGTAGTTCGGATTATACACTTTGAAGAGTTAGTGATTTTATCAATCCTTTCTCGACTAAATGTATGTTTTGTAACTCAACTGAAATCTAGAATGCAAAATAGAGTTCACCTTGAAAATAAGTATTAAGGCTCTTACCACTCTCATTTCTGTATGTTAGCTTATGTATGTATTTCTTTAACAGTGTTTTTCTAAATCTGTATTCATACCACAAAGCTGTGAAGTTGTTTCTTCCTTCTTGAGATATGTATGTAGATCAAACCTGTCAAGAGTGATGCATAAGTCTAATGGGGTTATGTTGAGTAAGTAAAGCAGCTGCAGTCTAGTTTCCTCAGTGTGGTTGTATCTTGTTTTCATTTCCCGATTTCTCATCAACTCGGTGTATCACCATAGGAATAGTTCAGTATAGTTTCATTTTTTATGCACTTCTTCTCCCTTTACCTCACAAGATCGTTAGTTTAGGTGATACCCAAAGGAAGCCAGCCTTCTCCAGAGGTTCATTTCAACTATAGGTGACCCACAGCCTTGAAATGATCCCATGTTGCTCTAGAAAGCTCAGTTTTTGTAAACTTTACATAGGGTGCATTTCTAGGTGACAACAAGTCTCTTCGACATAGGGGTGTCTCATCTACATTTCTGATCTGTGCTTTGTGCTAATGTCGGGGAGACTTTGGAGGGACTCTCATTGACATGGTGTTGCCTTGGCAATATGCTATGAGCAATCATAGGAGCATTTCAAAGGAGGAATACACTTTGATGTTGTGATCAAGGGTTTTATTTGGAAGCTCACGTGAGGTATTTTATTAAATTTAAGATATTATGACATGAATTCTATGCATATGGTGGATGTAAGAGATGAGTGAAAATGGAAGTATGCAAAAATAATTAGGATGGAATTTTGGCTACAACACAATCCATGTTTAAAAAAGGATGATTCTTATGGCCTAAACTTTGAAATGATTTAGTAATATTATTTGTGTCGATACAAATTACCTATTGCAATATCCTTAAATTGTTCAATCTTTGGTATGAATTGTTGGCAGAAAAAATTAGGATTACTTGGATGCTTCTTCCATTCATCTTGTATCAACATATGTTCGTGAAGACACAAAAGTTAATAGCTCAATCAGGTAGAGCTTTTGTGATTTTCAAATGAAGAGTAAGGTACATTTTTATTTATGCTACATTACATTCATGTGCATAAACAAAATCAGAAGATTACATTACTAGATTGCACTTATGTAGATGCATATAATATAGGAAAGATTGCACAATCCTTTCAAAAATGTAGTCTTTATTGATAATGTAAATGTATGTTGTTCCACACAAGCCATGGAACTGACTATTTGAACGCATATAATAAAAAAACTATACATTTATAGATACAAAAGAGAAAAATGCACATAAAGAGAAAGGGGACCCGTCATTGCCTCAATGACGAATCCCGGTTGCTTTGTTTTGCATCATCTTCAGTCTTCCCACTTGTCTAAGCCTCCAAGTTGATGTCTTCCTTGCTGCTCCTAGGTTCCCTTCATTTGAGTGAGAAGAGTGTTGTTAGAGCAATGAAGGATCACCAGTCAAAATATGTGCATACATCTATAAACATGTAATTTGATTATCATGTGCATTCAAATAACTTGCATACCATAGATGTCTAGGAAAACAAGAAAGTTATCAAACATATCTATCATATGATTGGTTTTATCTAACATGTTTTCTCATTGTGCAGGTATAGATAAAATTAGGTTGTTGTTTTGTTTATCTAGTTACAACATGTGGGGTGAAATGTGGCTCCCACAAGGGATGAGCCTAGCCTGCTGCCCTATTGTTTCATTTGAGAAGGATAATCAAAAGTAAACCATCCATGAAGCATTAAAGATCAATCTTTGCAAGGATAGTGGAGTATGTTGGTAAGGGGTAATCTCCTTATTGATAAAGATTTATCCTTATTAATAAGAACATTCCACTATCAACATAGCCATGATTCTGACAAAACTAATCATCAAGGATTCCAAGATAGTTTTCATTAACAGTCTAGTTAAAAGTAAGCAGCCCCAAGCATCATAACAATCACAAGAATTGAACATGAGGGGCAGTCATGAAGATTAAAAGTTTACACAATAGTCATCACTTGCAAAGACAGAGACAACATGTTTCCACATAAAAAATTAAATCAAATGCATGAAAGGTACAATGATGAAGTTCATAATAGTGAATGTTGCTTAAGAGGGATTGAAGGACAACATTTTGTATCAAGGAGAACAAGGTAACCTCAAACTCTATTGTACCTAAGTATGATAGTACCTGAGCTTCTGGTGTTTCTAGATGGAACCTATAACAAAAAAAATTAGTCTCCATCTAAAGGAACCATCTTCAGAGCTCTTCCCTGAAATGAGGGTTGAAAACATTAGAAGAAAAGAAATACCATAATTCTAAAGTAACAATTTGTATCAAGACAAATGTTAGAAAGTATAATTAAAAAGACAAATCCTTACAATTGGACCTCAAATTGGACCAAACATATTTATGATTTTATATTTAGAATGTAGGAACTTTCTCTGTCGGAGCTTCATGACCTGAAATTGGATCTCCAATTGGACCTATAAAAATTATGATTTTATCTTTAGAATACAGGAACTTTCTCTGTTCAATATTCATGACCTCAAATTAGATTAGAAGCTGGATAAGCATATTTATGATTTTATCTTTAGAATGTACAAAATTTCTCTATTAGATATTAATGATGTCAGGTTGGATCAGAAACTGGATAAGCAGATTTATGATTTTATATTTAGAATGTAGGAACTTCCTTTGTCAAATATTTGGAAATTCCTACACACAAGTTCTGCTTCAAAGCGAAAGCACCTGGAAGTGTTTCACACTGGCTCAAGGTACAATCCAACTTGGTTATGACACCGATAACAATCCAATTTTTCCTGAACTGTCCATACCCGAACATTGCATCACAATCTATTCTTCCTACACATAAAAATGCCACATATTAACCCCTTCTAAATAAAACTCAAAATACCATGAAACAATGAGTCCCCTATATTAGTAAGTAAGTAGGCAGTCTATAGGGCATAGTTTGATTTTATACAAGGATGCTCATGAAAGGAATCTTCAAGTGACAGTGAGTGAGTTGTTTGAGATTGCAGCTGATAGTGCAATATCCAGTCTTAAAGGCAGTTAGTAAAGCAGTAAATGTGCAAGAAAATAAAATTGTACACAACAAACAATTCACAATGTTATCTTGCATAATGCCTTAAGTTTGAAGACAAAAATATCATTGTATCTTGATGAAAGTAGTGACCTTAATGGTCAATCATTGGAAACCATGATTTTAAAACATGCTATTGTGCTTATGGAGGCAACATTTTAAGCAAAGTGAGTGGTGGTTTGGAACAATGGCAGGTATGAAGGAGTTTCTTTATATGCATACTATGTAGTCTAGCTTAAGACAACGTTCTTAGAAGAGATTGAAGGTGGATTATGGAACTCAAGGGTTACCATGATAAAGATTAAAGCAAAGACTGAGATCTATTTAAAAGCCACTATCATGAAGATATTAAAGATGTCAAATGCAAAACCCTAGCAGCTAGAGTAATGAACACAGTGCGAAAGAGGACAGTGTGCTAAGGCATATTTATGAGATCTCCACATTATCTAATCACAAGAAAATACATCATTTATTTATTTTTTTAAATTAAAAGAAATTATTCTAAACCCTATATAGGACACATTGATACTTCAAAAGCATCTGATTTATTTTTTAAAATTAAAAGAAGTCATTCTAAACCCTATATAGGATACATTGATACTTTAAAAGCATCTAAAGGAATTTGAGATTATGCAAACATATGTCAATTAAATACCTGGATTACAAACAATAGCACGAACATTGTAACCCTTATTGATCAGAGCAGGAATGAGATAAACAACAATGAATCCTATGCCTCCTATCACACACATCTCCTTACCATTCTTTGTCATTCTTTACTAAAACACTTCTCCATTTTGGTGGGCTACGCCTGAAAATAAGGTTTCAACAAAGGTTTTATTGTATGTTTATTAAAATGAAAACTCCATTCTAGCGGGCTATACCTAAAAATAGGATTTTGATGAAATTTTTAGAGTATCTTTATTAGAGTTTTAGAGTATTTTGGTGGGGCTATATTCTTGATTCCTTAAATGATTTATTCAAATGGATTGTGACTGATGTGATTTGTTGCATTAATGTTGTAAATTGTAATGATGCCATGATTACCATACTACTGTCGTCTCTTATTATACATGTTGTAGTATGGCAGTGTTTTCCCTTCCCTTCTGCTGTTTACCGCACTATCGCCTTGCTCAAGGCTTCTTGTTGTAGGGTTGCGGTGTATACCGCTCTACTACATATGTTGCTCACCTTCCCGACAGTATAGCGGTGTATGCTTTTGATCATTACTTGAAGAGTGTCGATGAGACAATCTTATTTGTCTTACCGATATCTCAATGTCTCATCAACATTAGATCTTATGTTCCTCTGATGTTGGTTGCCGGTGTCGATGAGACAAGTTAATATCTCTTGCCGATATGCCACTGTCTCATTGATATTTTCCTTTAGCGGTATTTCTTTATATATCGGTGTAACTCTGCCATGTCAAGGAGACTCGTGATTATCGTTGCGGTATGGCGGTGTTTTTCCCTTCCCTTCAGCTATTTACCGCACTACCACCTTGGTCAAGGCTTCTTGTTGTGCAGTTGCGGTGTATACCACTCTACCGCATATGTTGCTCACCTTCCCAGTGGTCTAGCCGTGCTTTTGATCATTACTTGAAGAGTGTCGATGAGACAATCTTATTTGTCTTACCGATATCTCAATGTCTCATTGACATTACTTTATTATATCCAAGAGTTGTGTTTTTCCAAGCACTTGTAGATATACCTTGTCAATGTGACGTAAGTGATTCTCTCCTCGATATGCTCGTATCTTGTTGAAATTTCACTTTTTTACATCGTCGATGAGACATATAAATAAGTCTCTTTGACATAGGGGTGTCTAAACTGGCACTAATCCCGAAGCTAAACTCAAAGCTAAAGTCAGAGCTAAAAGTGGTGCTAAACTTGAAGCTAAACTTGGAACCAAAGGCAACGCTAACGACGATGCCACACTCGAAGCTAATATCAGCACTAAAGGCGGCGCTATTTTTGGCACAAATTATCACCTAAATTAGCACTGACTTGTCCTAATCGGCACAAATAAATGCCAAAAATAGCACCATCCTAATAAATAGTGATGACGTTTTCAAAAAAATGGCAAAAAATACATTAAAACAGTGGGTGGAAGCAAAAAACAGAGCAAAAAATGGAGCAAATCACAGGGATTTTTTGTAGTGACAAGGCTAAATATTGCAAATGCAGTGGGATTTTTGAGAATTTATATGAACAATCCAAGTAAAGAACATTAAAAGGTGATAAAGTGGATTCTTAGGTATTTGAGAGGTACTACTACCCTTACTTTATGTTTTTGAGTTTTCAATATTTGTTCTATAGGGATATGCTGATTCAAATATGGAAGGCGGTATAGATAGTAGGAATGTTTTTACTATAGGTGGGACAATAGTAAGTTGGATTTTGAAATTTCAAAAAGTTTGTTGCACTTTCAATAACAAAAGTAGATTATGTTACTATTTATAGAGGCTAGTAAAGAGATGAGTTGGTTACAAAGGTCTATGAGGAATTGAGAATGAAAAAAGAGAATAACATGTTGTACAATGATAGAAAAAGTGCCATTCATATTACAAATAAATCAACCTTTCATTATAATACTAAACATATACAACTTAGTTACCATTTCACTCAATTATTTTGGAAGATGGAAGTTTGAAGTTGGAAAAGATACACACTATCCAGAATCTTGAATACATGTTAATGAAGGTAGTAACTAGGGAGAAACTATTTTCCTACTTAGTTTTAGTTGGCCTTCAAGTATGATGGAGAAGATGAAAAAAATTCTAGGTCTAAAGTTGCAGCATAATCCAATAGGTGTAGTAGTAGTGGAGTTGATATAATCATTCTCCAAGTGGGATATTTTTGGTAATGGAGCCTAATTATCTTCCTATTTCAAAGGTTTTATTTCAGCTATGTTTGGATTGTAATTACTGATGGGGGTGTGTGTGGAGCTCCCCTTTCTGGGGGTTCAAGGGTAGTGCCCCCTAAGAGAATTTAAAAAACAAAACCTTGTAAATATATAGTGGTTATGTATCATGAGATTTTTGTAGATGAGAGAGGAGACTATGAGAGAATGAAGAGGAGGCTACAACAAATGTGATGTAAGGTTTATCCCTTCATTTTTCTAGATGGAATAAAATCATTTATTACTTCTTTGTGGATGTATCCCATATCAAGTGAGTGATGCATATATGTGTCTTTGTGTTATTTTTGTGTTCTATTTTTACACTCCTTTTTATTATTTTTATTGCTCCATGATCCTATTCCTAAAAACATATTAATGCACTTATTAAATAGTCTCAATTAAAAGATGAAATAATATCATGTAGATTAATAAATAAAATTTTCAAAATAGAAAATGATTTAAATATTGTAAATAATTTATGTCTTCCTGTGTAGCACTGTACTCATCATATTGATCCAATTGTATTTTTTATTGATCAAACACCCTATTCCCTAATTAGTATTGACACCTTCCCAAGATTTTATATGGCTCTGTTGTTGTTTTCATTGGATCTTGGACCCATAGTGCAATCTATTCTAAGATATTGTTTTCAATAGGTACATATTTATTAAGAAGTGATGTATGAAAAATATCATGGATACAACTTAGTTGTGAAGGTAAGGCCAGTCGATAGGCCACTAGGTTTATCTTCTCTAGGATTTCAAATGGTTCTATATGTCTAGGTACTAATTTTTCCTTCTTCCCAAATGTTATGGATCTCTTGTGAGGCTTGAATCTTAATAAAATTCTCACCTTCTATAAATTCTCTTTGAATCTTGTTTTTGTCTACATAGCTCTTTTATTTATCTACTTCTTCCTTCAATCTCTATCTTATTATCTTAGTTTCATTTTCCATTTATTTTAATATATAGGGGACAATTATCACTCTATCCTCAAGGTTGTCCCAACTCAATGGTGCTCAACATGTTCTACCATTTAATGCTCCAAATGGATTCATTCCAAAGAAATATTGAAAATAATTTTTATAAATAAACTTGATGCAGGAGCATCCATGGAAAATTGGCAATCTCGTGTCAATCAAAAAGAGGTTAATTTTTGGAAGTATTTTTTATTTTTTGAATAATTTAATTTGGTTTGAATTTCATGTTGAGGGGTGGAAAATAATTTATTTTTGAATGATTAAATTTTTCAAGTAAAATCTCCTTTTCCCATTGAGGTTGACTAGTGGGGTGAAAAAGCAGTTTTTAAAAACAATTAATTGTAAAATATTTGTGAGACAATATGAGGAATTGGGATTTGATTTATGGAGCTTTAAAAAACTCAATAATGATTCCTAAATAATAGTGACTGTGAAAGTGGGCACCCAAGCCTGCTTTTTGTGTTTTGTTTTTTCGGGAGTCAAAAAGAGAAGAATTTAAAACTATTTTTTTTCCTATCTTTAGAGGGTTGTTAGGAATGAATATTTAATTATTTTTAATCATTTTTTGAGGGGATTTAATGAGAAGAAACACCCATGGGTCGTGCTATATTGGATAAGGAAAAAAAAATAATATGAATTAATTTTTGTACAACAAGAGTTAAGAATCAAAAAACCACTTTTCATTGTGGTGGGTTTTGAAGAGGAATTTTGGGAAGAGAGGAAGAGGGGAAGGTGGGAGAGAAGAAAGGAGGTCGTAGAACCTACCTTGGAGGATTTTGGAAGCCATGAATGTTACAGGTTTAAAGGTTAAGAACAAAAAACTAAGATTTGCAAGTTTGGTGAGAGACAAGATTGGCTATAAGAAGAAGATTGCAGGTTGATCTTTGGGAGAAGAAAGCAAGGCTGAAGGAGAGGATTGTGTTGCAGGTTTTGTGCTGAAAATAAACATGTATTTCAGGCCTAGTATCAGGCCCATGTGAGTTTTGAATTGATGTAATGAGAAGCCAACAAGATTGGCAGGTGTTTTGTAAACAGTTTGTAAATTTCAATATAAAATTGTCTACTTTTTCTTACATAGTTTTAGGGTTTTGAATCCATCATATTTGTTGTTTAGATCAGATAGCTTGGGGTTTTTGAGTGTGTTTTTTATATGGTCATTGTGAGGGAAAATAATATTCAAATGATGTACTAAGTGGCCAATAGGGTTGGTACATTGTTATGTAAACTTGGTTCAGATTTCAATACCAAATTTTTGTGTTATTGTTGCTCTGTTTATGCAAGTTTGTGTGAGCTTTTTAAGAAGGTATTTAAGTGGAATTTGAAGGGTGTTTCAGCCTCTTCATCAAAACTTCACTAGTGGGATAAATATTCCCATTTTGATTGTTGGTCCATGGAATACATGTAAAGAAGGTATTCCACCATCTATTTTTTTCTTTTTGTTTGCCCATTTTTTCAAGATGTTAGGATGTACTAAATTTTAGTTGTGTTCCCAAGATTGATTGTAGGGTTTTCTATAACCTTGAAGTGAACCTAACATCTCTATTTTATATGATTTTCTCAAGAATTCCATGTAACCTAAAAATTTAATTCACAATTTTTTATCCAATGTAGGGGCATCATCATTGAAGTTTCTTGGTATGAAGTGATCCACATTGGTAATATTATCAATCACCATCTATAAGGTGTCATAGGTAACACTTATAAAAATAACATGCTAATGACTCACCATTTGTGATGTGGTATATCATGAGGGTAAAATAATCTTGTTGGGTGATTATATTTTTCCTTTACCCTTTGAAATTCCAAACATTTAGCCACAAAAAATATTGTAATTTTTATCCCTTGCCAAAAATATATCTTCTTAAGGTCTAAAAAAATTTTGTTCACCCTGGGGTGTCTTGAATAAGGGGTATTATATAGGCTTCAAAAAAAACTAAAATCCTCAATTCACTAAAGTCAAGAATATATATTCTATTATTATATCAAATTAATTTATCTTCATTAAGAGAGTACCCTTTAACTTTTGGATCAATCGAATCAATTTCTAAAGTTGATTCAAATGACTTGTTTATACCATAGATCACGTTTTGTTCCTCTACCACTTGCTTCTTAAAGGTGGTTTTGAAAGTTGTTATGGTCATCAAGTCTCTCCTTAATCTTAAAGAATTTTCCACCCTATTATTTTTTCCCTTTATATAATCTATCTCAAATTCATATTCACTTAGGAATTCTACGAATCTTCTATAATTGGCATTCAAGTGAGGTAGTGTGAAGATATATTTGAGCACTTGATAGTCTTCAATTCAAAGGTCTTCCCTTATAGAAAGTTTCTCCATTTATATAAAGCATGAACGATGACTACTAACTCCAAATCATTAGGTACATAGTTTACTTCATGGTTTTCAATTTCCTAGATTCATAAGCCACAATCTCTTAATCCTATATAAGCACCCATCCTGTACCTTCAATAGAATCATCTTTTACAACTATGAAATGATAATTTGTATTGAGAACCTTTTGGATAGGCTCTATAGTTAATTTTTCCTTCAAAATTTGGAATACCTTATCATACTATTTAGTCTACAAGAATTTGTTACCCTTTCTTTTTAATGAAGTGATATAATTTGTAATTTTAGAGAACCCTTCTACGAATATCGTATAGCACCTCGATAGCCCCATAAATCTTTATACTTCCAAGACTCATAATTAGCCTTATCTAGTATTATCACATAAGGGTGAACATAAAAACCCATGATACAATCCTCAAATTTGATGCAAAGCATCTAGACAGATTGGCAATCAACATCAACCAAAAAAAAGCTTCAGGTTTGAATTTAGTTTTGGTGTGTGTTTTGGGGTTCATTTGACATTTCTCAGCTTTGGAAAAGTTCTTGGTGTGTTCAAATTTGAATAAAGTTAGTTTTTATCAAATCATTGTTTTAAGGCTTTGCAGGCAATTTTCAAAAAATATTTTTGGAAAACTCATAAGGATTGGAGTAGAATACTTTGGTAGGGGCATTCATGGAGGTGGCACGTAGAATTTACAAAAAGAATCAAAGTCATACATTTTTTGTTTGGAATATTTTAATGCCAGAAGTTGGTTAAAATAATGTCAACAATTTTTAAAAAGTTTAAAATTTTAAAATCTATTTAGTTTTGGGTGAAATCTTTTGCAAGGGTCCATTGGAAACCATTCCAAGATTGCACGCCAATTTTTGTGTGAATCAAAGAAATTTCATTTTTTTCGCCTACCAACACTCGATTATGCACTTCCAAAGCACCAATTTGATCAATTTTATTTTGGAAAGGTATTTATGGATATCATAGAAATTAAATATCAGTTTTTATTCATTCATTAATCATTTATCTATTGCATAAACCATATAGGGAAGTTTGGAGCATAAAAGAGGCTGAAAATCAAGATTTTAAAAATTTTAAAATTCTCATAATAGAGAAAAACGCCCCTTGAGTAAAGGCAGCATTTGGAGGAGTTTTTGGAAGTTTAAATGCTTCATTTAAGGCTGAATAAGCATAGCATATGCAGAGCTATTCTTGGGGGAGATTTGGGAGCCCATTTCGGGGCAATATGGATGATTTTCAATGCATTTTTAGGGGTTTTTGAAAAAAATGTGCGAAAAAGTTTGTGAGGAACAGGAAGGAGAAAGATGACTCTATAGAGGTATAAATGGGGATTTTTTGTTGCATATTTGACCAACACCAATGACGAGAAGATAAGGCACCAATGTGTGAGGAGTGCAAATATTTTGGAGGAGTTGTGTGAAAGTTTGAACAACAAGGAAAGCTTTGGGGCAGCAAGAAGAAGCTATAGGAAGAGTCGAGAAATTCCATTTCTTATGAATATTTTATTCTTAAATTGTATTGAATAAATTTGTAATTGTTTCAATGTGAAAGAAGTTTTCATATTTGAATTAAATGGTTTCTTGAGCTATTTAACCTTTGTGAATTTTTTAGTATGTTATTTGGCATTGGTTTTTGTTTGCATCAAAATGATTATAAAATATATGAAAAGAACATCAATACAATCCAACCCTTTTCACTAGTATCAAAAGATACTCCCCTAATTATTATAAGGTTGGCACTTTATAGTTCATTGCATTTACAAAGCCTTTTCCAAGATGCAATGCTCAGTAGGCTCAAAATAGCCAAAATTATAAATTTTGATACACAACGAACCTGAGAAAAAATATGGAAAAATTAGTCTTATAGCCATGTATTTCTCTTCAATACCTTTCCAATGCCTATTTGTTTCTAAAAAATGAAGTTTCGGGGTGAAATTTATGGCCTATTCAAGAAATTAGCAACAAACAACTTCAACCTGAAATATCTAATACAAAAAGGAAAAAAAAAAATTCAATACTTCTATGGATGGAAATTTCTCATCTCCAGCTTTCTGATGATATCTTATTTTTGAAAAATGATCACCATGGAGAAAAATTATGCAAGTTTGAAAAAATGGCCTAATTTGGCCTATAGGGAGGGCCCTAGTAGCACCGCTCAGTCTGGTGGCCACTGGGTAGTGCTAGGGTGGTGACTCGGTGGTCTTTTGGCAACGGGTTAGGAGATAGCTTTTCAATTTAATTTTCTAGCCATGATTTAGAGTGGAATTGCCACTTAGTCTTGTGGCCACTGGGTGGTGCTAGGGTGGTGACTCAGCAGTCTTTTGGTGGCGGGTTAGGAGTTAGCCATACAATTTAATTTTTTGACTGTGATTTAGAGTGGAACCTCTAGCGGTTTAAATCACCACCCAGTGGTGGTTGAAGTCTACAAACTTTTGGCCACAGAGCGAAAGCCCTTGCACCTTAGCACTAGGCACTTAAGTTTTGTATGCATAACACTCAAAGTGCTTTATTTTTTTTATATTTTTGAAATTTCTTAAAACAAACCCATCGATATTGAAAAATATGCATAATTTTTAATAAAAAATCATACAACTTGCAATTGGAGGGGCGTATGGCTCTCCTGACATTTTTTTTTCCTTGATGATTCTCGACACTGAATATAGTCAAAATTTATGTCAAAATTTGTCTCCTCAACCTCTTGAATGCAATGACGAGGTTTACTTTGGTCGAAAATACTCCTAGAAAAACCTGTTCACCAAATCTAAGCTTCAAACCCTTGTTTGCAACTTTATCAAATGATATCAAATTTGGATGAAATGAAAGCCAATCTTGACTTTCTTGAGCCTCCTGGACATGTTGAAATAGTAAAAAGATGTCACTAGTATAGCCAAAAATGTTGCAATCACCTAGATTTCACAAAACACATATGCAATATGAAGAGGTTATTGGATCTTTGCAAATTCATTTTCATTCTCTAGATCGTTCAAAATATAAGAGAAGAGAATATGGGAATTTACAAGATATTACAAGAAACCTCAATATCTCAATCAGGAATCTATGAACTTAGATTTCTCAAAACAAAATTGTTGATACCATGTTATAAATCTGAAATAGATTTAATAACCGAAGGAACATTTTAAGAGAAAATAAAAGTTACATAAATTGGAAAAACATAAAGAATGCAAACTAGGACTCTGAGAGATTATGCAATGTTGATATGACAAAATTGCATTAAGAGCTTCCAAGTTGAATGATAAATGCACAAGATGCAAATACAAGCTAGGTAGTGAGTTTATATAGAGGATGTAGGTGGAAAATCCAACCAATAGAAATCAACTAGAAAATGTGGAGGATGCCACCAAAAGTGGGAAGTATTCCACCCTTTAAGGAAGGGGACACCACATCACTTATCCCCTAGTAATAAACTCACTTTATTATCCTAAGAAAGCTTAATAGAAGTGTAGGAAAAACATAGGACTAAGGGAAAATAAATTAACCCACTAGGAAAATAAAAACCTACACCAACACAACATGGAGGAAATGATTGTTATTTTGAATATAAATGTTGTGAAATGGGCATTAATATTTTTTACAATACTTATATTAACATCTTTCCTTTTGTGACATAATAAAAGCATAGACAAGCTTCTTTGTAGAACATTAGAACTAAGACAAATAAGTAGGCCATGGATCTATGGAGCATGATATTAGTTTACAAACACTAGTCATCATATACAAGTTGTTTGAACACTAAGGAAATATAAAAAATCCCCCCTAATACAACTTTGAGAGCATAAAAGCTTAAAAAAGAAAAAATCACATCAGATAAATCTTTATGTACCTAGTGAAATTTTTGGAAGAAATGGATTTCATGGCTATGTAGAGAAAAAAAGTAACTTTCCAGCCTATTTGTTTGTAAAAAATGGAGTCTGTATGCCTAAGTTATGACCTTAAAAGTGCAAAGAGGTAGATCTGACTTCAATGGCCTATATGAAATTTTTAGAAAATAAACAAGAAAAAATACCTACAACACTAGATTGGGTTTGGAACTAGCTTTCTAATGATATAAAGTTTTCAAAAAATGGAGATTCGATGCCCAAGTTATACCCGATTTCATAAAAATTGCCCAATCTACCATATAAGACACATATGGGGCTAAAAAAGACCCCTACTCATATGGGCGACTAACCACTTAGGGTTGGGGGGTTGAGGTTTAGGCCTTTGGTCACTCACATGATTGCAAGTGGTGCTGAAAAATTACATGGGGCCAAAACTCGGTGGTCTTTTGGTGGCGAGTTAGGAGATAGCCATGCAATTTAATTTTCTAACTGCAATTTAGAGTGGAATCGCTAGCGGTTTAAATCATCGCCCAATGGCAGTTGAAGTCTACAACATTTTGTCCGCAGGGAAAATGCCATTGCACCTTAGTGCTAGGTGCTTAAGTGTTGTATGCATAATGTTGAAAGTGCTTTTTTTTCATTTTTTTGAAATTTCTTAAAACAAACCCATCAATTTTGAAAAATATGCATAATTTTTAATAAAAAATCATACGACTTGCAATTGGGGGGCCGTATGGCCCTCCTGACAATTTTTTTTTCCTTGATTACTCTTGGCACTAAATATAGTCAAACTTTGTGTCAATATTTGTCTCTTCAACCTCCTGAACGTAATGGCAAGGTCTGTTTTGGTTGAAAATACTCCTAGAAAAGCTTCTTCACTAGATCCGAGCTTCAAACCCCTATTTGCAACTTTTTAAAATGATCTCCAATTTGGATGAAACTAAAGCCAACCTTGACTTTCTTGAGCCTCTTGAACTTGTTGGAATAGTAAAAAGATGTCACTAGTATAACCAAAAATGTTGAAATCACCCAGATCTCACAAAACACATATGTAATATGAAGAGGTTATTGGACCTTTGCAAATCCTTTATGATTCTCTAGATCGTTCAAAATGTAAGAGAAGAGAATATTGGAATTTACAAGATATTACAAGAAACCTCAATATCTCAATCAGGAATCTATGAACTTAGATTTTCATTTAAACAAAATTTTTGATACCATGTTAGAAATTTGAAATAGATTGAATAACCCAAGGAACGTTTTTAAGAAAATCAAAGTTACATAAACTAGAAAAACATAAAGAATGCAAACTAGGACTCTAAGAGATTATGCTATGTCGATATGACAAAATTGCATTAAGAGCTTCCAAGCTGAATGATCAATGCATAAGATGCAAATACAAGCTAGGTAGTGAGTTTATATAGAGGATGTAGGTGGAAAATCCAACCAATAAGAACCAACCATAAAATGTGGAGTATGCCACCAAAAGTGGGAAGTATTCCACCTTTTAAGGAAGGGGACACCACATCACTTATCTCCTAGCAATAAACTTACTTTATTATCCTAAGCAAGCTTAATAGAAGTGTAGGAAAAACATAGGGCTAAGGGAAAATAAATTAACCCACTAGGAAAATAAAAACCTACACAAACACAACATGGAGGACATGATTGTCATTTTGAATATAAATGTTGTGAAATGGAAATTAATATTTTTTACAATATTTATATTAACATCTTCTTTCATTTTGTGACATAAGAAAAGCATACACAAGCTTCTTTGTAGAACATTAGAACTAAGACAGATAAGTAGGCCATGGATCTATGGAGCATGATATTAGTTTACAAACACTAGGTCATCATATACAAGTTGTTTGAACACTTAGGAAATATAAAAAATCCTCCCTCCTATTCTTAATTATAAGAATGTGGAATTAAAGTCATTCAATTTTCTCAAGATTCCCATACACATTGCTACATACTAAATAATAATTATTTTTTGTAATACAATGGTGTCATCAAGAAATCTAAAGGCTCTAATAAAATTCGAAGCAATATCATATTTTGGAAACTGAAACGTGCATTAGAAATAAATGTGACAATGTTGTATTGATAGATTTGTATTTATAAATTTCTTGTAGCATTTTTTTTTTAATTGATTCTTCTTTGTTGTTTGGGTGAAGATTTAGATTTGTATTTGTAGACACCTAAAATTGTCTGAACACATCACACATTCCTAAATCACTATTTTCTATCATATAACTCATTATCTCTTAATTCATCACTTTAAATAAATAAATTTTAGTTATTTGATTAAGTTCACTATTTTCCTCTATTAATTAAATAATTAATATTATTTGATTAATTCAACAAAATTCATCGCAATTCATCATTTTCCTCTAATTCACATCAATTAAATAATTTTTAATCATGTAATTAAATTCAAATTTCTATCTCTCCACTTTGATTAAATAATTTCAATTATTTAATTAATACTAATTTTACCTCTCATACACCTGATTAAATAATGTAAATTATTTAATTAAAAATCCTAATTTCCCCTCACCTCACAATTAAATGAATTCTTAATTATTTAATTAACTAATTTTCCTCCAACTTACACATGGCATATTTCATTTTCAAAAAGGGAATATTCCTTTTTCAATGTGTCTTCCCTCCATAAAATATTCCAAACTAATTCCCTTGAAATGAGGAGATATTTTTAGTTAACTAAAGCTTTCATCAATTCTCCACAATTGATCTATTGATCTAATATCATCCGTTGATATTCATCCTACAATCTCCACCAATGATCAAACCTTCATGAATTCTATAAAATAATCCTTTTCTCCATTAAAAATCATTCACAATATTCATGATCTTGAGCATTCATCATTTTGAGCATTTGAGCTATCATTGTGAGTCAAGATCATCAACAAGATTTTGCAACATGGGCTATGCGCAATTGAGCAATCAACATATCGAATTGGAATAATTTCAAACAATAGAGTACAAGGTTTACATGCTTCTTTGAGTATTTTGATCTTAATTAGAATTACATTCTTGATTTGTGTTTTATTCATTGCTTCATTGCATTCAACTTCATTGGTTAATGGGTTTAATTAATCTTTTCTTTGTGGGTTCTTGATGTTTTCTAAGATCCTAATGGCTTTAATTGTATCTCTAATCATTTCCCATTATTCCCGTTATTCACGGAAACACTACGAAACTTGTTTTTAGAAGCCTTTAATACCATCGATCATTGTCTTAGTAGATTGCATGGTACAATATCATTCTTGAAGTTACCACATACTCTTCTCTTGTTGAGGTGACCTAATTCCTTGTTAGACCTAGTCCTTTAGAGGAAAGGGGTGGTAAGGTAGTACATGACCTTATCATACCCTAATAACCCATTCATTTGAAGGTATTACAATTTGACAAGTGGGCCTCTACTAAGTAAATACACTTATATCACTAGCTAGGTTGTGCATTTTGAAGTTTTTCCATTGTTCAATACTAATCATACCAAATAACATGCTCTTATTGAAGAAGGCTTGTGAAATAATCCTTATTACCTTGGAGTAAGTCCTATATGTTATTTCTCTATTGTATGTTATCTCTTTCTATATCAAACAAATCAAAATTAGTCCTCAAAATAGTTAGATAAATCCAAAACCCTAGAAAAATTTTAGGTTCATTTGTAAAATCTTCCCTCTGTGTCACAATAACGCTTCTAATTTGTCACAATGATGGTTTTGCAATTTTTCCACACTTCTGACTACAACTTGACACTTTTGGAAAAGCATATTGATGTGTCTGATTTGCATCTCGATGCTTCTATGCAACTCAACACTTTTGATACACAAACTTTCTCTCTATCAGTCCCAAAACCTTGATTTTTCATAATGATGCTTTTGTTTAAAAAAATTATTTTTGAATAACATAGAGTAGTACTTTTGAAAAATCTTGATGCCTTTGCCATATATAGTCACTTTTGATAGGGGCAGTTCCACACTTTTGATAAGTTAAAGTGACACTTTTACAAGCGATGCTTTTGATTATCAAATTAAATTACCCAAAATTCCTAAAATTTTAGATTTCAAAGTTCAATAGTAAGTCATCATAGGACTTGAGACTTGTGTTAAACAAACCTATAGCAATAATTAAACATCCAAAACATCAAAAAAAAAAAAAAATCATCCTCATCTCATATCATACTTTAAATTGGATTTCTATAATCATATCCTTTTAGTTTATGGACCTAAACAACAACCTCATCGAAAACAACAAACAACTCATCTATTATTAACCAAAATCAGACATAAGTCTTTTTAGATCTCTTATCCCATCTTCTAGTTTAGCCTTTTTCTTGAAAAATAGTCATTTTCAAGTAAATTGTTGAATTAACATCAATCTTTGTGAGCAAGCTTGCTTAGTAGTCATTATCAACTCCTAAGTTTGTAAAATAATTATCATCTTACTTTTCTTGGACTCACTAGTTTAGGATAAGCAAGGATCATCCTAAACACCAATCAAAGGAGATCTAGTCAAACTTTGTCTTTTAGAGGTTTCATATCCTACACGCATCCAACAAGCATCAACATTAAACTTTGGTACAAAATCTACTTAGCGTGTCTTTTTCCAAGTCCATCTTGAAACAAAACATTCATCCACAACACACCATCCAAAATCACATCTTACAAGGATATCAAAAAGTTGTATTCCTATAACAAGATCTCAACACAAATGAATCATGGAATTCTACCGAAGTAGTTTGAGTGTCGTGACACTTAGAAGTAATTTTGAGACAACTCTTGGAATGCCTAGTGACAAGTTTAACCATCGAGAATATCAAACCCCCAACAAAAATAACAAGAACCAATGATCATTATAGAAGACATCACAAAGGAACAAGAGGGATTTATAGAATTCAATAATGAACAACTCCCAGAGATACAACAAGATCCATCTATGGCTAGAGTACTAGGTTCCTTATTAGCTACTATAATGTCTCATTTTAGGGGTTCAATTCATTTGGTCAAGCTCTCTCTTCAACTTCACTCTCAAATTTCTTTTATCCTTGACAAGCAACACTTCTACAAGTGAAGCTCTGCCGAACTGAGGTCCCTCTAATAGCTACAACTCTCTAGCAAGTGCTCAATGATGCATCCACATGTTCCAAAGGGGGCCAAGGCCCATGGGTAACACTCTCTCACTCTTTCTCTATTTACATCTCTTGTTCATTTACTACTTGGTGGTGCAAGTTCTACTCCTGAAGCGGGTTTTTCTTTCACCACCCCCTTTGTCCATTTCGGTTACACTCTCTTTCTATCTGGTTGTCTGTGGAGGTGGGAACACCAAAATGAGGGTTTGACTGTGGCAAGTCCCTATACAACCCCAACATTTTCCCCTCATTCATTTGTGTATAGGTGGAGAAGCGGAGCTTGGAGTGAAGACTTGAACATTCGGTTGAGGGTATGTTTTCTCCAAGTTCTCCTTGTGCTTTTCTCATAATTTTTGCTTTTTGCTTTATTGTTTTGTTTAGTAGACCTCAAATCTGAGTTAGGAAGTGAGAATCTATTCTGCCCGCCTGAGCTCTTGAGCTTTTTGTTGCTCAAGACGCCAATGCGCCACTTGGACAACAACACGTCGTGTTGGCATCCTGAATCTGCACTGACGTCCTTTGGCCAAGAGCTCTCGATCTGTTGGAGGCAAAAATTTGGATTTGTGTCACTCTCTCAGGATTTGAAGTATTTTTCTCTGAAATTTGGCTTGTATACATTTCCTTTGCAATTTCTTCATTCAGTTTATGTTGAGGTGGATAAGGGCAGTTCGTTCCCTAGTGATCTCTTGAGAATGAAGAGACCCATGTGCAACGAATCCCTCTTATCTCATATTTTGGTGAACTCGACGTGAAGCATGTCATATCTATTTCTACAATGTTTTCATGTCTACGCTAATGCTTGATCTAAGGAATATTTTGACATTTTGGATGATGCTTTAGATAGTTTCTTAGAAACATCATCCCATATCCATAAATCTTCCAAGCAAACTTCTTCTCCACAAGATGAGGAGTCGGTAAAAGTAGTGGTGGTCTTTGTGGCTCCTCCAAGCCCCAAGAGACCCATCATTTACTTGACCCCAACTATCCCTTCTCCAAGGGAGGATAATTTTGTCTATGAAATTTCATATCGAGATGATTCACTAGATTTGTACTCAAGGTTCTTAAAAGCTACAGACTCTACTTCTTATAATGTTGTTGGGCACAAATATAATACAAGAAAAAACAAATAGAACTTGGATCAACAACCTTTTGTTCCTACATCTCAATCTACTCAAGTTCCTACTTGTTTACCACCTTCTCAACCAAGTCTTCCTTCAACACCTAAACCTACGACTAAAGCACTAGGTGATTATGATCTTGTCAAGCAACTTCGTGTTACTCTGGATAAGATCTCACTTTGGGATTTGCTTCAGATTGCTCTAGTTTATCAAGAAATGCTTCAGGAAGCCTTGCAGAAGATCCTCTTTCCTACCTCCACTAGGCCTACAAATGTTAATGCACTGTTAGCTCATATTTATGTGAATTCACTGAATATTATGTTCCATCCACAAGAAATCCCGCCTCTGGATGTGCAAAAGCAAGTGAACCTCTTGATGATTATAATTAATGTTAATAACATTGGAATTAGGTTTACCCTCATTGACACCAATTTGGATCTCAACGTTTGCAGTATTGACCTACTTCCTAAGATTAAAGTTGATTCATCTTCTCTAGCCACTTCTTCTTTGTACATTCATGGGTTCGATAATGCTAGTCGCCAAGCTCTAGGCATGATAATACTGCCTTTGCAGCTAGGCCCTGTTACTTTACCTACTTTGGTTTATGTGATGCCCGACCCTTTAACTTACAATATTCTTTTGGGGAGACCCTGGATTCATGTTATGGGTGCCATAACTTCTACTCTACATCATTCTTTAAAGTTTGTTGCAAATAATCGGGTGGTCACAGTTAAAGCTGACCCAAAAGTTGTTCACCTTTGCAAGTTAGTGGTTGTTGGTCGGGCTTCGATTGTCTCCACTCTTAAGAATTGTATTCCATCTTTAACTGTTGATGATATGATGTGTTCTTCAGCAATACCCTTCGTGGAAGTTGTCCCCAAAGTGAATGCCATGAAGGACAAGTCACCTAAAGCAGAAAGTCCTAATTCCTCCCCGTTTACTTCTTCTTCTTAATAAAATGCTTTCCTAGGTGATGATTAGGGATCCTTAGAATTCTATGAGATCTTTGTTGGAGAGTACAAGGTGAGTCCCACTTGCCTAAAGCTTCTGAAGGCCTTTGAAGAAGAAGTGGGCAATGCTCCCATTGAGGAAAAGAACTGTGATCCTATCCAGGAGACTAGTCCTTCCCCTATTGAGGAGAGTAGTCCCACTAGATTGCAAAAGGGGTTAATGTTTTTGAATCGAGTAAAGGAGATAGTTGTTCCCTCGTAGATGCATTTTATGTTCATTGGTGGAACAAATCCCTCTATGTAGAGCCACTGCCTTCCAAGGTTTTACAAACTCGCTATGGTTTTGGATATCAACTCGCTTCTCAGTATGGCTATGGGAAGAAAGTCCTAGGGCATATTCAATAAGGAATTCAAGTCCCCATCCAGTTTAAGCCGTGAAAGAATTATCTAGGTTTGGGATGTTCTATTGAATAATCTAAGCAAAAACCCTGGTGGAGTATTAATATGATTTCAGTTCAACCAATTAGTTTGGTACACCCTAAACTAATAGAGGATGGGGTACAGGCCGAGAAGGTTCCCTTAGATGTTTTCTCTTTGGATGAAGCACTTGAGGAATTCTTAGGAGCATACTCCCCTTTTCCTCCCTTTCACCACAAAAGATGATTCTTGTATCGCCTACATAAGTGAACATATTTTGGAGAGTCTATCTCGAGTGGTAATGAGGAGGACCATCTATCTAATGTTAGTGATGATGTTACAATATCACATCTTGGATATCATAGTTCTCTCCTTAAGGGAGATACAACTGAAATCTCTATGGATCCTAAGTCTTTTGAAAAGGTAATCAAGGTTGAGAAGTTCCTTTCTTCTGAAGAAGCTAAAGAAAATTTTGACCTCTTGCAGTCTCATCTTGATATCTTTGCTTGGACATATGAGGACATGCCTGGCATTGATGAATCCATAGTGGTTCATAATAGCATCCTATGTGCCGACACCAAGCCAATTAAGAAAAAAATATGAAAGATCAATCCCAAGGTGGCGTTGATGGTTAAGACTGAGGTAGAGAAGCTGTGGAAAGATGAATTTATCCATCCAATTGACTACTCCCCTTGGATCTCAAATATTGTCATTGTTGGTAAACCTGATGGTCATATTCGTATATTCATTGAATTTCATGATCTTAATAAGGCTTCTCTTAAGGATAATTTTATGTTGCCTAATATAGATATGATTGTAGATTTGACTTCAGGCCATGCCTTGTTGTCTTTCATGGATGGTTTCTCGAGTTAAAATTAGATTCATATTAATCCAGAGGATCTGTATAAGAAAACCTTCACTACCCCTTGGGGTACTTTCAGTTATGCAGTTATGCCCTTTGGGTTAAAGAATGCTGGAGCTACTTACCAACAAGCGATGACCCTAATATTTCATGATTTCATTCATAAGATTTTAGAAGATTATGTTGATGATATCTTGGCGAATTCTATAACCTACCAGGATCATGTGAAGAACCTTTGTCTTATCTTTGAGAGGCTTCAACTCTACAAGATGAGACTCAATCCTCTTAAGTGTGTCTTTGACATAGATGCAGCCAAAATTTTAGGATTTATTGTCTCTTATCATGGAATCGAGGTCAACACGAATAAGATCAATGCTATTGTTAACATGCCTCCACCCAGGAACATAAATGAGTTGCAATGTTTACAAGGGAAGATTCAGGCAATTTGTAGATTCATGTCTCAACTGGCTGATCACACCCTTCCTTTCACTTGCTTGTTAAGGAAAGATGTTTGATTTATATTGGATGAAGAGTGCCAAAAAGCTTTTGAGTCAATCAAAGCCTATTTGGCCAATCCTCTTGTATTAATGTCGACTATGTAGGATAGAACCTTTTTACTTTAACTCACAACATTACCATGTGCTTTGGTAGCTTTTCTTGCTCAATATGATGATGTCGGGAAAGAGAGAGCGGTCTACTACATCATCACATCCTAGTTGATTATGAAACTCATTACTCCTCCATGGAGAAGCAATGACTTGGTCTTGTCTTTGCTACACAAAAGCTACTTGGCACTATCTTCTCCATGCTGAAACACATGTCATTGTAAAAAGTGACCTTCTAAAGCATTTGTTCTCTAGTATCGACCTCGTTGGGAGGTTAGCAAAATGGGTGATGTTACTCTCTAAGTTTGGCATAAAGTTTATTACTCAGAAGTCAATAAAGGGTCAAGCTATTGCTGATCAATTGGTAGATGATCCCTCATCTCGCTCCTTCCTAGGTTTATATTTGTTTCCTAATGAGAACATTCTTGCGATCAATTATGACCTTGAATGGAAAAAGTACTTCAATGGGTTGAGATGTCAGATTGGCTCCGAAGCGGGTGTAGTCCTAATATCACCTGAAGGTAAGATAGTCCCTCTCTCCTTTCGACTAGACTTTCCTTGCACTAATAACATCATTGAGTATGAAGCCCTCATTGTTGGCTTGTGTGCCGTAATCACACTAAAAATAAGACATCTCTGTAACTAGGTGATTTTAAGCTTATTGTGAACCAGATTATGGGAACCTACCAGGCTAAGCAAAGTAAGTTGTCTTTATATCGAGACCCCACTATGTCCTTGCTTAAATGGTTCTCCTCTTTCATGATAGACAGTGTCCCTAGGAGGGAGAATAGACATGTAGATTCCATGGAAAGCGTTGCTTCCTTGGTACCTTTAGATGAGGATGTGAAAGAATACCACTTCATGGTTCATGTCCTTCAGACCCTCGCCATTGCAATTCAACCTAAATCTAATGATTTTGTGTGTTCTCATGTAGGCTCGGGAGAAAGGTTTTCTAATATTTATAGCTACTTGAAGACTAGAAACTTTCCTAATGATGCGATGAAAAATGATCACACTTGTATACAAAAGCTTTCATCCCGTTATGTTTTTTTTTTTTTTTCTGATATTCTCTATTGAAAATATTATAATAGCTCACTTCTTCGATGTTTCACTAAAGTAGAAATACCCCTTACCCTTAAAGAATCCCACTCAAGCTTTGGGGGTGGACTGTTTGGCAGTAAATCCCTGGTGAGGAAATTGATACACATGGGGTACTTTTGGAAAATGATGGAATAGGATTCCTTCGATTTTGTTAAAAAGTGCCTGTAATGTCAGTAGCATAGTTGTCTTATTCATGCACCTGCACAAGAGTTACAAAACCAGACCTCTCCTTGGCCACTTGCAAAATGGGGGTTGGATGTTATTGGAAAAATATCACCTCCTTCTTCTAAGGGACATACTTATCATTACTGCTATAGATTACTTCATGAAGTGGGTCAAAGCTATCCCATTCCACTCTACAAACAATGAAGCTATTTGTAGTTGTCTTCTAAATAACATTATTTCCCATTTTGGATTTCCTTCTACACTTGTTTCTAACAATGCTATGCCATTCAAGAACAAGGAAGTAAAGTGATTCCTAGAGAAGCTCCACATTCAACATAGATTTTCTACACCATATTATCCTCAATCCAATGGCCAAGCAGAAGCATCTAATAAGACTCTTGAGCTCATTCTTCACAAAACAGTTAACAAACATGATAAGGATTGGCATATTCAGTTAATGTATGCTTTATGGGCCTATCGCACGAGTGTTCGTAAGGAGATGGGAACGACACCTTACAACCTCATGTATTGTACCGAAGCTATCATGCCTTTAGAGATGGAAATTTTGTCTTTGTGGGTTTCCCTTAAAGGGTTTATTGATGATGAAACTTCTCGAGCTAATCATTTGCATCAACTAGAGATGCTTGATGAGCACTGATTACAGGCCCTCAATCACCTTAAAGCTTATCAAGGATCATTATCTAGGCAGTATAATCAAAGTGTGCTTCCTATAACTTTTAAGGTGGGTGGCCTAGTTCTCTATGAGAATCAGAGAAATGTAAATGTGCCACCAGATCAAAGGGGGAAATTTAGTCCTAACTGGCTAGGCCCGTACATTGTCATCTCTATGTATGGTTTGGGTGCCTATGGATTATTGTCTATGGATGGATGCCTCTAAAATAGCTCGTTAATGCAATGCATCTTTGTCAATACTATGTGTAGTGTCTAATGTGTCATGTGTGTGGTGTTCACTCTTTAGGGTAATAGCACTGCATGTGTTGGAATTATTCATTAACACATTATAAAAATTTCTAGTGTTATGATGTGACCATGTGTGTGTGTGTGTGTGTGTGAAGAGGTATACATACATGTGTTTTACTATGCTATGTATCCATACATTACATTACATATTTTAAGGTAGTTAGATCTTCATTGTATTTAATTAACATACATCCATGTGTGTTCATTAAATTGTGATAGCATCTAATGTAAACATACATCCATATATACATATGACATCCATAGTATCAACATACATGAAAATAGAAAACATATATATCAAAGTACACAATGCCATAATTTCGGAACCGGTATCTCATGTGTGTGTGTGTATATGTATGCCAAATGTCATATACATGTGTCGGGCCACTATCATCAAAAAATGAGTGGCTACTGCATATGTGTGTCAATGTCTATATAAAAAAGATCTAATAAACATATATATATCTCGTGGCTACAAAATTGATGTACAAAATAGGAGCTCTCTATGGTTGGGGCATGTGGCTCCCTGAGCCCTCTAGATTTGGATGTAGTTGTGGTCTAGGAAGGGGTTGCACAGTGGATATGGACCTAGAATGGTGTGAGTGTGATGTGAACATGGTTGTACACATCCCCCTAGTCTCTCCTTGAAGGGAGCATATCTGCATATGGGCCTGCATCAGTTCTTGCTTCGGTTGTCCCACAAGGTTGTTGAGATGGCTCTGTAGGGTGTCACGCGCCTGCTCAGTAGCATCATCCCTCATTATAGGCCCATCTCGCTCTATGAGCACCGTCCACAACTCCCCTGATAGCTACTCACGCTGCCCCTAGAGCGTGGTAATATCTGTAGCCCCCTACACAATCTTCGCCCCCCACTCCTCATAAGCAATCCTCAGACGTGCTATTGGCTTAAACAAATGGGCACGTCAGGGGTCACCTATGATATGCACTAGGCTATCAACCTAGTCCGCCCCGTACATCCTCTTCAACCACAAAAAGAAAGAACAGGATCAATATCACCTGGCATATTTGTGTAATCATCAACAAAGAAAACTAAAGGTATTGAAATATAAATAACATGCTCAGTATACTTGGGTCCCCTGGCTGCCAAGTAGGGTCAGGGTGAGGAGCGATGCTAGGACTTGTGTCGTCGGTATCGACAACCACTCCTAGTGTTGCTAGAGTTGCCACTTTTGTGATGGTAGGTGTTGTTGGTGGTGCCCATGAGATAGAGGTAGTTGGTGGAGGAGATGATCTCCTTCGCCGCTGCCTCAGCCTCGGTGAAGCTACCAAACACTTCTCCTCCTCTTGTGGCCTCTCCTCCTCCTTTCCCTACTCCCACTCACCTCCTCAGCCTCTCCTACTATCTTGTGGTGCCTGTGCTGGCACATCCCCCTGTGGGTTGGGATCCCCTCCGGGGGCATCCTCTACAAACATTGGAAGAGGACGGTGCCTATCCCACGATGCTCTGAAATCTACAGTTATGCCAACATTATCTACCACGACCATCGGTGGTAAATCTGGGTTAGGATCATCATCATCTAACATAACAATTTCGATGATAGAGGGGTGAGGAATATCCCCAAATCTCACAGCACTCCTCACCGCACATGTATACGTGGGGACTATAAGAAGGATGGTTTGTACATGGCCATGTTGCCACGTGACCCGACTCCAATAATAAGGCATAATGATATGATCGTGGTGACCTATGAGAAAATGGTCATGTTGCACATTCCTAAGGTAAATGATGCCATCCACCCACCTGCAAAAATGGTAGGGTCTCCATCTAACCCAGTCACTCAAAAGGGTATCAAACTATAAATGCTAAAACTACAAGTCACCATGTCTCCACTACCCTGTCACCTCGTACCAATGGGCCATGGGGACAGTGTACGGTTTCCTATGTGGGAACCTAACCGGCCTTGTTCACATGATGTGGGTGAAAGCCCACACCTACAACATCGTGCATGTTGTGAGGAAATGGTACTCATAGTGAACGTACCACCCCAACTCCCGGTATAGGTGCACCAACATACTGTGCCCCCAAGAAAAGACTATCCTATGCTCGACCATCTCATGTATGGTATGGATGAGGCCCCCAAGCAGGTAAGAGCCTCACCCATCTATGGTGACCCAGAAGGCCACAGTGACAACCATCACACGGTGCAATAGGGGTGTAGTGGTCTATGCTTGATCGCACTAGCGTGTATAAGTATGCCCCCATGCCATCACCAAGTCCATCTCAAGCAGTAGATGGCACCCTCTGATCGCTCTTGTGTTAACCGGGTGTTGTTTATTGCCACCCACCATTTGTGAATGGGTAGTTCATGAATCTGATAAGCATCCTCTAATGTGATAGTCATCTCTCTAGTAGGAAACTAGAAAGATGATGTGGTGGCATTCCACCACTCCATCAAGGTTGTTAGCATCCACTCACGGTATCACATCTCTAGTATAGTGAATGCATGATAGAGACCGACCTGTTGTAGATGGGTGATCTCATCCTTACTGAGGCAATCATTTGCTCGTGAACCAATCAGTATGCTTGTCCATAGGGATGCTCAAGATCTCAAGATAGTCCTGCAAGAAGTGAAAAAAGTTTAAGTCAAAACATGATATTTTGAGAAAATATGAGGGAAAAATTTACTGTAGACTTTTGCACGCCGCACAGACATTTGCGCACTGCGCATAAGTCCCATTCCACCATTGAACCCCTGAGGATGCCAGTGCATACTCAAGATGAAAATGCATGAATGATACACCATCACATATTTTAGACACCAACACAGAAAAAAAATATTCCTACGTAGCTCGAGAAGGAAAATTTTCCTAAAAACATACTAAAATGCACCATAAACGAGGTTTCAAGACCTACTTGGTCCACCTCGTGACCTTTGATAATATCCTCCCTCAACTACTCTAGCGTCGGTGCCTTGTACTCCCTCTTGCTTGGCATTTTGCTGAATTTTCTCTCACAAAATTCAACAATTTCCTCGTAGTGAATAGTGAAAATGACCCTTCTAGGGGCCCACCTAGCTATATATAGGCCCCTCAGGGCCCATTTTTCCTGGAGTTTGTGGCTCCTTGGTTTCTCTTGATTTTACCCCACCTAGCTGGGGGAAAACTTAAGAGGGGGCATATAGTCACCTGTTTACCATATTTTTCTTCTGAATCATCAAATTTTTCTTGACCATTCTTCTCGCTATTGTAGCTTCTTTCGATTTCTGAAACTGACTTAAATTTGAGTTTTGTAGATTATAATTTTGTGTGACTTTTCACAACTGGTCTCGCACTGCTTGTCAAGCTTAGTTGTTGGGGGCGTCTTCACTACTAGCTAGCTCGACCTCGGTGACCTTTGAGGCACCTTTTCCTTGGCACGCAAATCCATGAAATTTCAAAGTTTTGGTAAAAAAAATTCTTCTCTACTTTAGTGTGGCCGATTTTTTCCAAAATCGAGCCCACTAAAGTGGGGGAAAAATGTAATGTCATAGAATTGTACCTCGGGGAAATTCCACATTTTAGCACTTTTCCTAGCATTTATGACACCTAAACGCATTAATGGAAAAAATCCCATGGGTCAAAATTTCACAATTCTAGCTCCATGTGGACCAGTGGTGAAGTGACAACAATCTAATGACACATTTCCTAAAAATTGATGCCTTGGATGCCTACTCCGCACGCTACCGTCCCATTAGATTTCTGAGTTTGAAATGAGGAATCTTGAATCTTGACTCTTGAAACGTGTCCTAGTAGTCAAGTTTTCAGGTGTAACAGTTCTTTTTAGCCCTTGCATGCAACAAAAACCCTCATTTTTCTCTCATTTTAGGGTTCAATTCATTCGATCAAGCTCTCTCTTAAACTTCACTCTTAGATTTCTTTCATCCTTGACAATAAAAAGTTCTACAAGAGAAACTTTTCCAAACTAAGGTCCCTCTAACAACTACAACTCTCTAAAAAGCATTCAATGGTGCGTCTGCATGTTCCAGAGGCGGCCAAGGCCCATGGGTAATACTCTCTCTCACTCTTTCTCTATTTACATCTCTTTTTCATTTACTACTTGGTGGTGTGGGTTCTAATCTTGAAGCGATTTTTGCTTTCACCACCCCCTTTGTCCATTTTGGTTACACTCTCTTTCTATCTAGTTGTTCGTGGAGGTGGAAACACCAAAATGGAGGTCTGACTTCAATAGGCTCCTATACAGCCCCAACATTTTCCCCTCATTCATTTTGTGTGTAGGTGGAAAAGTAGAGTTTGGAGTGAAGACTCGAATGTTTGGTTGAGGGTAAGTTCTCTCCAAGTTCTCCTTGTGTTTTTCTCATAATTTCTACTTTCTGCTTTATTGTTCTATTTAGTAGACCTTAGATATGAGTTAGGAATTGAGACTCTATTTTTCCCACCTGAGCTCCTGAGCTTTCTGTTGCTCAGGACGTTAGTACGCCACTTGGACGATAGTGTACCGCACTGACATCCTAAATCTGCACTTACATCCTTTGGCCGAGAGCTCCTCTATCAGAGGCAGAAATCTGGAAGTGTCACTCTCTAAGGATCTAAAGTAGTTTTCTCTTAAAGTTAACTTGTATACATTTACTTTGCAATTTCTTCATTTAGTTTATGTTGAGGTGGATAAGGGAAGTTTGTTTCCTGATGATCTCTTGAGAATGAAGAGACCCGTGTGCAATGAATCCCTCTTATCTCACAACTACAAACCCTAACTTGTACTTTCTCAAACTTGCACAAGGTGGTGTCAAATTACCCTCAAACTATGGCGTTACCACACTTAGGGAACAAACCCTTACAAATTCCATAACATCTAGTATACCAATACATGAGAACATTCCTATATTATATATGTCATTGAAAAAATACCACCACAACCCATACAAAACACACCAAGTCAACCTACTATCACACCCTTTGATGCATATCCATTACCATTTTTGAGACAATACATCAATCCACTATACCACAATCAACTTGTAGGTAATAAAAAAAACTCAATTTCCCTAAACATGAACATCCCACCATCCTCAACACACAAAACAACATAATGAACTATACAAACAATCCGTTCACAACATCAACTCCTCCACCTTACATAATCCTAATATCCCAAACACTATACAAACATTAAACATAAAAAATCTTACTAACAACCCCAATGTCTCAAATTACCTTCCCAACTCACAAAATTCCTTGCTTACTACCACAAGAAAAGATCCCACATTGGATATAGCAAGAAATTATAACATCTCGCATATTTCACAACAACAAAAGCATATCCCCCATCCTCAACAACAAGTCCCTCAACAACACTTACCTCAAATACAACAACACATCTCCCAGTAAAAACAAACCCTTCAACAATAAGAATCTAGCTAGTATCAACAACAATACATCTCCCATCCTCAACAAAAACAATAAATTTCCCAATAACAAACTCCACAATAACAATAAATTTCCCAATAACAAACTCCACAACAACAAATCCCAACACAACATCAATACAATCCATATAACTCCACTCAAACACAATAACATATTCCTCAACATCAAACCAACCCTCAACAAAACATACCATATAACATGTACAACATATCTCCTAACATTTAGTCAAATAAAAATCTATTATATAACTCATCATCCATTCTTCAACACAACACATGCATTCCACTCAATCAAACATCGAACAACCCTCCTAAATTCAAAATTTAAATAAAAAAATCAATGACATGCAAATCAATGGCATGCAATTGGGACATACCAAAACTTAAATTCAATTGGGAAACCAAAAAATCATATGCTCTTGAAAACCTATATCCTTATTTGTTTGACAAGAACATAGCATTGATGCCTTTTCCTCACAATTTAGATATGCCAAATTTTGATAAATACAAAGGACATGGTGACCCACACAAATATATAAGGGAATCCTATGTAGCTTTCTTAAGGTTTCATATAATGGTACATATCTAATGCGCCTCAATTTTACTACAATATAGAACATGAGGTTACCATGATTGAATTGTACATCACAAAACAAAACCAAGGAGAAAGATTTGCATCCTTTCTAAAAATATGGAGACATAAATCTATTAAATATAAATAGCCCATTCCAAAAAATAACTTGTGGATAATTTTTTTCAAAATATCAAAATGGAAATTGGTTTTCACCTATGCATACAATGTGCCTATACATTTGAAGAACTTATAGAAAATGATCTAACAATTGAAAGGGCTATCATTGCTAAAGGGCTAGTCAAGATCTACAAAGACAACAAGGATAATCCTTTAAGATCTTTAATGATAATCCACACCTATGGGATAAAAAAAATATATCACCAACGATGGAGTGGTAGATAAAAAATTTATGCAAAATGTACAATCCCCATATAATAATCAACCAAGTAATCAAAATATAAATCCTCCAATAGGATTACCACCAAGACTTAATAATACTATTTGATGCAAATTTACCCCCTTAGGAGAACCTATTGAAATGGTATTGAATCAATTGAATCAATTGAACCTTATGTAGCTTCCTGAGCTTGGGAATTATGAAGAACCATAGATCAAACCCTCACAGTATAATGACAATTATTATTTTCAATACCATAGAACAAAAGTTCACAAGACACAAAACTGTGTAAAACTAAAACATCTTATACAAGACATTATCAACCAAGGAGAGGTTAGAATTGATCATCTTGTTGGAACTTTAAGAAACAATGACTTAGCAATCTAAAAATATCCAATCCTAGATCATGAGAAAGTAAATTATTTTGGTACAACCAAAAACTATGATAAAGTCAATTTTTCCTATGATAATGTAGTAGGACATTCAAGAATCCAATAATCATGTCAATATTATTCATCACTCACATAATGAGGTATTAGACATAAGTCAAGATACTGCTCCAAGGTGTGATAAACACCATCCACTAATGTCTAGCAATGTCTCACCTCAAAATAATTGCATCAAATACATCTCAAATCATAACATACCTCCCTCATTCGACTTTATGATAGGTCATATTGAATAATTTTATCCACAAGAAGCCTCTACCTCATCTCCAATCTCTTCACAAAATCAACTCATACCATATCCATAAAACCACTCACCTAGTAACAATAGATTTTAGGATTTTCGCCAAGGGCTATCCACAATAGATAACCATGAGCTATAAGCTAATCTAGATCTTGATACAAATACACTCTATGATCAAGAAATCCTAGTCCAAACATTTTTAGACCTCCCAACACCTATCATACCCACTCAAAATCTATTACCATCATACCAACAATTTGAAACCATTCCAGAGTTGTTCATTCATATTCCATTATTAAACCTAGATCTATGTCAAGAACATAATCCAAAGCATAATAAAGAAAGCTTTGAAATAAGTTAAGATCAAGCTATCCTTAATGATCCCATCAATTTGTTCCATCCCCTTCATGAGCCAACACTTGAATCTATCCATATGTCAATACCTTCCACTTCCCCAAATGAGACACTTTATTTTAGTGGACACATAGATGATCTCCTTCTTGTTTATCCATAACCAAATTCTCCCACTTTGGATTTATTTGAAAAATGTTGAAGCTATAGTTGCACTCACAAGACTTCATGATCACATTCCAACAAATGACCATGAAGAGGGTTTTTATATCGACTTGGATGAAACAACATCTTTTGAGGAACAATTGAAGTTTCTAAGTTCTCAAACTCATGTCGAAGATAATGATAAAAAAGTAACTATAGATCCAATCAATATCCCATAGAATAATGAAGCATCAATAACCTATCAATTCATATCACTCACTTTTTTTAGAGAAATATCTCTTACTAATGAGAATATAGCCATCATTAGTGGTTAACACTAACAAAAAGAAGAATTAGCACCTTGTTTCCAAGATAAATCATATCATGTTGCCAATAAAATTTATCAACAAATACAACATCAAGGAAAAGGATTAGGCCTACATGAAAAAGGTATTCTATAACCAATGCAATTTATCAACAATCCTAAACATCAAGGCATCAGTTATTCAGTAATCAAGGAATCTAATCATGTTAGCAGTACCTCAATGATACTGGGGGAAACTTTATCTAATGGAAAAATCAACATAGGAGGCATGAATATTCCTCATCATGAGGTTTCTGCCATCTCTCCAACTATCCATATCATAAACTGTTGTCCTAGAATCTTTCCACCCACTAATTGTGACCAACAAAAGATAAATCCTTACAAATAAAAAATCAAAATCAAGTCATTGAAGCTAATACATCAAAAATTCAAAGAGGGCATGTGAAGTTAAAATGGATCCCAAAGAAAAATGGGTCAATTCAAGAAAATATAAATCAAATATTCAATGAAGCTCTGAAGCCAAAAAAAGGGCCCTCTATTTACCAAAAATATCCACCAATTCAAAGGAAGTCTTCAACATCTACTCACAAAGTGTATGAAAAGGTTGGTTTTAAACCCATTCAAAATTCCATATCCACTTTGCATCCCCCACCATATCAAGTTTGGAAAACAAAAGATACACAATACAAACTATCAAATAATTCATTCACATTCCATATCTCACATCAACATCTACCATCCTTCCTAAAATCTAAAATATCTAAATCCCACATTCACCATGTCATGGCAGCAACACTTTATCATAAGGACTCAAATGGAACTTTATTGTAATGTGTGTACTTAGATAAGTCCAACTTGGGTATCACTAAATATCACAAGAACATTCATGGGATATATACAAGTGCCCTTATCTTGGAAAAGAAACTCCTCAAGGTACAAAATCACTAGCACACTATGACAACATCTACATCAACACCACTAGGTGGTTCCATATTGTCTATGATCACTCCAATTTGTTTTAAAAGTAAAGATAAAAATATCCTCTTGTGAAAACCATTCTTATGGAAATTTAGGCAAGTACCATGATGAAAACCTGGAAAATAGGTTTCATGTGTAAAATTGGTCATCTATGTGCACCATTCTAGTTGGGAGCATCTTATCTCATCTATCATGATATCTTATCCTAATGCCCCTATCTATCCAATTCATTCCATTTTCATCCATCCTCCATACGTAACTTGATCTTGATATAGACTAGGGGCATATACATCAAAAACTTGCTTTCGGAAAATGGTCATCTTCTTTAGTCATATCATATACCATGCTATACTATCATCTACTATCTAGCCTCATCCACATAGTCATACTGCGTAGAACACATCCTATTGCAAGATAGTTCCTGGAAGTAAAATCTCTTATCCTAGATTAGTTTTTCTATCCTCCTCATCCTTCATGTATCCATCCATCATGCTAATCCATTCATCCACCTTGCTAGACACTAGGGGAATGCATATACATCTTGTTTTGAAATAAATCTTGATATACATCTTTCATCTCACTTAGTGATCTAGATACCTTTAAATAATATCAAAGTTAAAAAAACATCTAGATAATATTAAAATTAAAAAATATCTAGTTAATCTCAAAATTAAAAAACATCTAGATAATATCCAAAATTAAAAAACATCTAGATAATCTCAAAATTCAAAGAAACATCTAGATAATATAAAAATGCAAAAACATCTAGAAACATTCAAAAATTCTAAAAATGTCAAAAATAAATCATTATAACTCACTAAGGTAGGTGCATTTTCTTGGTTGTTAGTGAAATAATTTTGACGAGTATGAGATTGGATCGCCTTGGAATCACTCCCCTTTTCCCTTGTGTTCTTTGTGGTAAGGCTCTGGAATCAATTAGTCACCTCTTGCTCACATGTGAATTTGCTTCCTCCTATTGGTATTGGCTAATGGAAAAATTGGGGTGGTGCAGTACCCTTGATAGTTCTCTCTTCAGTCAGTTTCATGCTTGGCCTACTCTGTTCAAAAAGGCTTATTTTGCTTGCATCTGGAATCTTAGTTTCGATTTTGATCTGGAACATTTGGTTTGAACACAATAATATAATCTTTAGAAAGAAATCCTCTAACAAAAATTAGGTTATACAAAAAATTGAAGCATCCATCTCAGAAAATGTGAGGTCTTTTGTTCTCAAGAATTCACAGGTTGGGGTCCCTTTTTCTTCTTGGGATACTTGGATGCTTAAGTCTTGGCCTTGGTTGGATCCTCTATTGACTAGGGGATCAATTCAAATTGTCAAACCAAGGGTTAACAAAAATTTGGTCAAGTGGTAATTGAATTTTAGTGGGGCCTCTCAAGGTAACCTCAGAGCTTCTAGTGCACGCATGATTTTGAGAACTTATGAAGGTAAAGTAGTCAAGGAAAAATGCAAGATGTCAAAGAGTGGTACTAATAATGTGGTTGAGCTCAATTCCTTAATTTTAGGCCTTGAGTTGGCTCTCTCAAATAAAGTTTATAAGTTTATCATTGAAGGTGATTCTCAAATTGTTATTGGGGCTCTCTCAAGCAAAATTTCTCATGCTTTGAATTTAAATTACTTGTTACAACATGCTCTCTCCATCTTGTAGAACTTCATGACTTACCAGATACAACATTGCTACAGAGAAGTGAATATAGCTACAGATAAATTGGAAAATTTGACCATTGATAATTCCCTCCCTTTTACTATGTTTTATCTTGATGAGTCTAATATTTTTCTGGACTAATGTTCTTGGCTTCTTGTGGCAGCTTCTTAGTCTTGTTACACCACTTTAGTCTTTTTCCTGCCTCTATACTCTCCATAGTATTTGGTAGTCTTTGTACCTCTTTGTTTGATCCTCCAAATAGTCCCCTTGACATCTTGGTTGGTTTGTCGGATGGTCTTCATGATGTCTTTGGGGGGTCGAGAGGGTCCTCATGACCTCTCTACTCTCAGCTATTTTGTATTTCTTTTGACAGTCACCATGACGTCTTTGCTTGGTTGTTGGATGGTCTCCACAATGTCCTTGATGGTATGGAGTTGGTTTTCTTGGAATTTGGTTCCCTATGTGGATGACAGTATTCTCAATGTCGGTTGGCATGGATCTGTTGATTCAACATACTCTTTTGGCGGTCTTCTTGACACCTATCACTTTGATTCTCTTCTTGTATGGTTGGCACATGATAGTTTTTTCTTTTGTGGTGGTCTTCTTGATGTCATTTTCCTAACTAGTTCCACTGATGGTCCTCTTGACGTATTTTTTGGCATTGGTTGGATTATTTGTGGTGGCCTCCATGGAACTTTTTGGGATGCCCCTCTTGGTGTCCAACTGGCACATTTGATACACGATGGTCTTCATGACAATGTGTTAAGCATGTTTTGATCTGGCTCACTTCAAGGATAGTCCATTTGACATCTCTACATTTGATTGGTTCTTTTTCTGAGGTAGTTTTGTGATAGTCTCCATGATGTCGGATGACTTGGAAGTTCATTAATTGTACATTCTTTGTTCTCCTAAGTGATGGTCCTTTTGACATCATTGGCACACACAGTTGGTACTTTATTCATGTGGTTGGGCGATATCACTCTGGTTCTTGCATGTTTGGAAATGTCTTGGACTTCATAGCCTATTAAAGGTGGATTCCTTTGATGGTGGCCTATCAAGTCCTGTGCCTAATTTGAAGTCCTTTCAATGCTTTTGTTATTGAGGTGTCTTCATGCTCGACAACCATCTATTCTAAGCTCCACATGCATTTTATGTTTCCACCATTTCTTTTAGTGGTTTATGTGCCTACTTTTGCATCTTGGTACAGGTCTTAATTTCTTACACATTTGGGATTTTAATGTGGATCTCTTTAAATCCATGTTCCAATTCTGATCTATTCTGCATTTGGGTAAGTTGGATGTCTGCTTCAATTTGTCCCACATGGATAGCCTTTTTAAAGTTCTAATTTTTCCCATATGCCATGAGGTTCATGTTCAACATAATTCTCCAGAATATTTTTTATGAACCACCTTTGTAATTCATTTCCCATAGGTGGAAAAAGCTATTATGAGCGTCTTGGGTCATGAGTGGATTGAAATTCACCCTATAGCTCTGCCTCACGAGTTAGCCTCTCTTTTTGTCTCAAACTTGATGGATGTTTTATGGTGTAACAAGATAGTAAGGTTTGTTACTGGATTTTTTTGTTACCATATGTTTTCCCAATGTATATTTCGGATACAAACATGGAATCCTATGATCTTCATGTTGGTACAAATCTTCTGGGTGGGGTTATTTGCAAGGTGCTCCTTCAATCCTCACATGCCTTGCAATCTCTTCTCTGTGTTATGGTTCATAACTTGGTTATTTCTCATTCATCCTCATTTCATGCTCACCTTCAGGACCTCAGGCCGATCTTGGGTTGCTGCCTTGCGAATAGCTTGCTGATTTTGTTTCGTGCGGTTCAATTCCTCTTCAAGCATGCTCTAGATGATCCATTTTATGAGCCTTATTTTTCCCTACCAATAGACATGGCCTCCTCTGCTGTGAGTGGGGTTTGATGTGTGGTATTTTTTCCTTTGGCTTGTGTGAGGAAGGTAACTAGTTTTTCTTCATTCCTTTGTTGGTCTATTGCTCAAACATTTTGTTGCCTCCTATGGTGGTTTTCTCTCTAGGTTTAGCTAGTTTTGGCATTTTTGGCTCTGGTTCTTCGTTGTCCTATGGTTTTGCTATATAGGTATCTTGGTTTTTTAGACCCTTGAAAAGGTTCTCTATATGCTATTGTAAATGTTGTACTAGGTATTCCTACTATGCTCTCTTTGATAGTTATGTTCTTGCAGGAATGCTTTGAATTCTCGTGCCTCTGCATTTTGTAAAAATCCTTTTTCATGAATGAATATAATATTTTTACAGTGGCTCAACCACTTTTATAAGAAAAAATCATTATAACGCTCATTCGCAATAAAAATGGCCATCCATAATAAACCTATTTCCACACTCATCTTTGACAAAGTAAGAAAAATAAAATATGGCAACCTTTGAAACATAAACAATAATGAAAAATTATAATTCTTCATCATTTTCAAAACAACATCAAAACCTCCATGTCAATTGCCTAAACCATCTGCTAAATCAACATCAACATCCAATAACTTCCATATAAAATATATCTTTCCTATAGTAGGGATCATTATGGATAACAAATAACAATCTCCCTGGCAAGAGATATGATGCCTTTGATATGTTTTTGTTAGTCATTTTTTTCTTTCAATTTATCTTTTGTTTCATTTCATCTCTCACTCATTGCCACCTTGATCTTCAATATCTTGGTGTGTCTAGAGGGGTATGTAAGGGGGCATAGTCATTTATTTTGTCTATTTTGTTTGTGGGATGTTCTTGTAATACGACCATGGTGAATACTTGCCTTGTGTGTGTAGGGATAGTCTCAAGCAACACAACAACCTTTACATATATAGTTCTTTATACCTTTTATTAACTAGCCTAACTTTCTTTGAGGTTTCATTCTCTCATATTATCAAACAAGGTTTTTGTGTGTCAGGTATCAAAAAGGATACTCCTATTGTTTGCAAATTCAAATTCCATGCAATAGATATGATGCCACCCTGGTTCTTCATACCTTGGTGTATAGTGTCTACTTTCTATATCAAAATAAGGATTGTTTTACATTCTTTAGCATAACATAAAGCAAAAGAAAAATAATCTATCATATCTAATCACATATCCAATAAATTAATCATATCCACTCCAATTATCATAGATTTCTTGATATTTTATCAACATCATTCATTCATCATATTCTATAATATTTATCTATCTAATCATCTATCCTTTCTTCTATCCTACTCATCATGTTGACATTTCTATTCAAGTAGCATGACATAAAAATAAATATTTATCACATCTTGCATCCATAAAGCATAAATAACATCATATATCCATATATTATAGCATCACACATCAGCCATCCTACATAGCAATCATATAAACATAACTTCATACATCCTACATCCACAGATAATTAGTATCATCATAAAATCATCACATATATCTATGGTATAAAATCATCACATATCCATAGCATACCATCATATATCATCAAATCATTGAATCATTAAAAGCATACATCAAATCATATAAGAATCATTTAGAAGTCACAACATCACATGCATCCATAACATCACATAAGTCATAAATCATATCTACATCAAAATATCGTCTCATATATCATCAAAATATATGTCATGATATAATTATATACAATAAATGTGTGTACAAAGTGCTATCAATAACCAATAATACATATACACATCATTAAAAATGTGTGTCTACATGAAAATGTATTTGTACATCAAAGAATTGGAGACATAATGCAGTAGGGGCATCCTTTGATGCACCATTATTGCAAATTGTTTTCATGATGATAAACTTTGGTTTTTAATTTGGTTGGAGTCAATAAGGCCATTTGAGACCATTTTGAGTCATTTGGAGTCATTTTAGGATGTTCTAGGATGTTTTGGACTCATGTAAAAAGTTGCAAAATATTGTCAAAAATGTTGTCAAAAAGTTGTAAATGTTGTCATTAGAGTTAACAAAGGTGTGGATGGTCATTTTTTCAGTTGCAAATGATTGGGACATGTTAAATATGCCTTGTAACATTGATTCCAAATGTTGGAGAGAAGTTTTGAATGAGAAACCAATTCATTTTGCACATTTTTTATTGCATTTTTTTGTGAATAGCAACTGTAATTCATGTGGTACGGAATGGTACAAATAGGTACAGTCTTGAAACCACTTGGAGAAGTTGGACGGTCTTAGCTTTCAAAAAAAAAATTGAGATATTTTCATCAAGTTTTGGGCGAGATATTGTATTTTTGGTGATTGCAAGTCAAAACCCTGCCTAGGGTTTCCAGAAAGAAAAATTTAATCATGGGCAGAGTTTCCACCATCCAAAACCCATGATAATTTGTGGAAAGCTCAAAAACCCATAGTTTTTACGTGTGAAGGAGATATGTTTGACATAAAATTTAAATATGCAGTGAAATTGTCCAAAAAAACTCTAGTTCTTGGTTGTTTTGAATGATCTATGCATTTTTTTTCATTGGAGGGGTGTAGAACCATAATGGCATGTTGTTAAGGGCCTGCATAAGTCTTAGAATCCATATGAGAAGCATTCTTCCCTTTTTTTTAAATTCATTTCGTAGAAGGCACCTAGGGGTAACAATACTTGATTTGCATAAATCATTTCATTGACCACTTGGTTGGGTCATGAGTGCTTAGAAATCCCATAAGAGGTGTTGTAATAGGTCTGAAAAATTCAAATACATCATGTTAGATTATGTCCCCTTTTTTTTCCTTTTTTGTGTGCCATTAGGCTTTAGGGGTAAGTTGCCAAGAATATATAAAGGTGTAGATTTGCATTGTTTTCATTGATTCCTTGTTTGGAATGTGTCAAGGTTTCTGATAGTGACTCTTATATTTACATCACATAATCACATTGAACTCCCCCTCTCCTCTCGACTAGGAGAATGGGGAGGAGCAACCACCTACTATGCTAAAGGCTAATGCTAAGCCCTAGGTGTTGACCCTCGATATCCCCGATCCCTTGACCTCTATGGCTACTGAGAAGGTTGGTGTAACTATGAAGGATGACCCACAAATCCTCCATCTGACCTACTTGAGGCTGTTATGGCACTCCTAAAAATTGAGGTTGTCTCCTACTTGCAAGTACCACTACCTCATAGAGGGTAGGTAGTAGGTAGCCTCCTTCTCTAAGAGTCTCACCTCTCTAATATGATCTATCATTAGGATCATTGCCTCTTGCCTTGCAACCTCTAGCTATTATCTAATGGCCCTCTTTGTATCTCTTAATTTTAATCTAGCTAATTTGTGCCTCCAAGTACAATCTTCAAGAAATCCTAACATCTCTTTGAAGTTTGTTGGTCCCTCTCTAGAGTCCTTTGTATTAGCTTAATAATGAGGCCATCCCTCTTAGCTCAGTACCCATCCCTCTCCCTCACCTAATATCTCTCATCGAGAGTGACTTAGAGTCAGATGTCATTTGGGTCCACTCCCTAGGGCATATCTCCATAACCTCCCCATTGCTCCCCCTCTTGTACAAGTACCATTGCTGGTACCCCCACTTGTTGTCCTTTTTCCTCAACCATGGGGATCTTGACCTTGACCCTCTATCACTATCTATGGGAATTTCCTATCTCAACATCCCTCCTCCTCCTCCTCCTACCCGATACCACTTTGTCATCAGGATGTTTAACCTCAATGGTCTTCAAGGAATCCACCAAGCATCATAATATGTGGTAACTCGTAGGTCCTTAGTCTCATCTTCTCATATCTACTAAACAAGTGTTAAGTTTAGAACCTATTCCACTGTTATCTGTGGCACCAACATGGGTCTCTAAATGGTTATCTCCCTCTGAGTCTAGTATAAAAGTGTATGATAATCAGGTGTCAACACATCCTATGTCTCCTTGAACTATTGTCTAACCCTATATGGTAGATACCTCTCTAGGATGTAGGGTGTCCTCCTGATCAACCATCAAACTTGTTTGTAATAGGGCAAGTGGACATCATTATCATCCCATGCCTCAAAAAATAAAACCATGATCACCACTTGAACTCAAAAATGTCATCAATGACCCTCAACCAATAGTCCAAGTCTCCTAGTTAGCGTTGTGTGAGGAATGTGTCATATTACAAAAGGTTCGCCTGTTACTCAGACAGCCTCCCCAATTGGTTGGGTCACTATAATGTTCTCTCATGCCTAGATATGGAGCAATGTAACACCCATTAAGAAACTGGTGGCTAATTAGTATACCATTTGATGCATATCATGGGACAAATGCACTAAAATGTAGGGCCCCTATGCATAAACCTTGCCATCCTCAATAATCCTCTTAAGGACTCGACCCCATCCAACTGAGAAACCCCTAGAACATTGATTGGGCATGATATTCCCATAGATAAGACCAACTACCACTATGATAATGTCATCAACGACCTTGATGTACTACTGGAGGTTGATTTGGCAGTCATTGATCTCCAGCTCATCATCTAAGAATACTCTCTCTAGAGCCTCTAATTCAAAGTTAAGCTCATATGATACCCTTGTTCTATGAATAGGGATCTGCAGGATGTACCACACATCCTCCGGGGTAACTATAGCCTCCCTTGTGAGGAATTTTAATGTAGCAATCTCTAAGTGCCATCTCTCTATGATAGTTGCCATAAAGGCTTGATGATCCCTAATCTCTAACATATATGCAATGTGAAAAAGCTCTATCACACTGAGAAACTCAACATCCATCTAAGTGAGGTGAGCCATCTGGTCTAACACCCTAGGTAATTTCTCTTGTGATAGGATGGGATCAAGCACTGCTTACAAGCATAACATTCACAATGATAATTTGCCAAAAAAATTGAAAAAAAACTAAGTTTGCAAATCCCTAAATCACAAGCGATATTTTTTGCAAAAGCATCATTTTATCATAGTCATAAGCAAGATTTTTTCAAAAGTTTTGTGTTACCAATTCAAAAGCAAACCATTTATCAAACGTATTGCTTTACATCAGTCAAAAGAGAACCAAAATCTTAAACTACTTGCTTATGCAAAAGCATCGTGCTAAAATCAATAGTGTCATGTCAATGTTCAAACATGTCATGTCAATTTTCATAAGTGTCGATTCTAACTCGACATATTTGATACCTACTTTAACCTAGCATTTATTATGCCTAGAACTATGTAAACTCAAGAATGGTTTAGGTATGTACCAAGGGGTCTACTCCTGTGGTCCATTCGAATTGTCGGACTATGTTTGTGCAATGTGGGGCACATTGAATGTGGGCCATCTCTACAAGGTGTCTATGAAGGAATTTAGCTCTTATCTCTAAAAATATCTAACTCTCAAGGTTAAAATAAATTGAAAATGACCCCAAAAGAATATATGGCCCCCAAAACCATGGTTTTCATCCTCACAGTGGAGCATTAGAGATTTTTTAATTTTTTCCCTAATCAACAACATGTCTTTGAAACAACGTAATAGGTACATTGTATCAAAGAGGGTTAAAATATAGATATCCAAAATTGATTAAATAATTTCTAATTATTTGATTAAATTCACCATTTTCCTCTATTAATTAAATAATTAATATTATTTGATTAATTCATCAAAATTCATCATAATTCATCATTTTCCTCTAATTGACATTAATTAAATAATTTTGAATTATTTAATTTAATTCAAATTTTAATCTCTCCACTTTGATTAAATAAATTCAATTATTTAATTAAATATTAATTTTCCCTCTCACATGTACTTGATTAAATAATTTGAATTATTTAATTAAAAATCCTAAATTTCCTCTCACCTCACAATTAAATAGTTTCTTAATTATTTAATTAATTAATTTTCCTCCAACTTGCACATGGCATATTTCATTTAAAAAAAGGAATGTATTCCTTTTTCAAAATATATTTCCTCCATAAAATATCACAAACTAATTCCCTTGAAATGAGGAGATATTTTCAATTAACTAAAGCTTCATCAATTCTCCACCATTGATCTCTTGATCGAATCTCATCCATTGATATTCATCCTCTGATCTCCACCATTGATCAAACCTTCATGAATTCTATAAAATAAGCCTTTTCTCTATTAAAAAGCATTCCTTTTCTATCAATTAAACTCATTGTTGATCATGAAAGCTTGCGCTTCTCCCGAAAAGCCTTATGGGAATTCAGTGAATGGGGAACCTTTTTGCACTTCACTAAATGATCTCCAAGATTTTTATAGAAGCTGACTCTTCCTTGTGTTTTGGGGAAAAGGGAGAGAGAAATGAAAAAAAGAAACTAAAGTGATGTGACACAAAGTTTTTAGAACATTTCAAACCCTAGCAGGCTCTTATTTCTAATTGAATGGACACAAAATGCCACAAACACTTCATTGTTGGAAAGAGAACAAACAACTAAGGCCCATAGGAGCACATAGGATTCATTCAGATCTCCTTGTGGGAAGCACACATTAAGGTCCGACAAAAATAAAAAAACCCAATATTAGGAGAAATACCTCGGATGTTTACAAAACCATCTTGCTCTTACAACATAATATGAAAATCAACTTAACTTTTACAAAAAAATGAAAGAGTACTACAACATGATTCAATTTTTGAAAGATAGAATTATCTAAACATAGAAGCTAGTGGCATAGAAAGAAATTACCAAGACTATACTTGAATGAGTTGACACAGAGCATTCAACGTACAAAATAGAGAGAAAAATTGTGACATAGGTCGTAGATGCACAATCTCATATATTTCTTCCTTCTATTACTTGTTCTTGCAAGAATAACATAAATGCAAAGGTCAGATACCAATATGAGCAATTGTCTTGATAATATTTTAACATTATATAGAGTAAAACAAAAGTTTATGTAAAAATCCCTTCCTATCTCTCCTCTAACAAAAAAAAACTTTTATCTGATGATGTTGAAACAAGCTATAGAAGCTTCCTTTTATATGGCCATAAGACACACTGACACTGAGTATTCATTGTTGATAGAGATGAATTCTTAATAGGTGTCCTCGTCTAATGACTCTGTAATCCAATCAAGGATCTGATTTTATCATCTCAATCTTTGCTAATGAAAGTTGAGATTCTCCAATAATGGCTCTTAATGTTGTGGGAACTATCGCGAAGATATTTCTGTCAGAAGAGGATCTAAATTCATAACTGCTTCAAAATATTCGATCTTATCAGTTATAAGTAATAATGGTGCCACCCAAAAGAGACTAATCCTAAAAGTGTAAAATCCATCATGCTACCTGACAAACTCTGCCAAGGAAATAATATGCTCACGGGCGAAACAACCCGCCCGAAAAAAGATGAGTGATGTGGCATGCTAGTGGGAGATTTTCAAGTCCATGTGAGCAACTTGTGGAAAATTCACGTGATGCAACCGTGTGCCCTGCTTTGGGCCTGAAAGGAAAGTGATACCAAAAAAGTCGCATAGCCACTATGTGGTGCATTGTGCACCTTTTCTTGGGAGTAACTATAACCTTTAGGACGAGGTGCCATCAATATGCACAAAAAAGAGATAGAGCTAAAAAGAGAAATGTAGGGACCAAATCCAAAAGTGAAAATACCTAGAGAAAAATTGCTCCACATTTTTTGGCGACTCATAGGGGACCTTTGCTTGTAGAGGCATGAACCTAGATAAAAATACACAACATAAAAATAGAAAAGAATCCTCGAAGTTTGAGAAAAGCAGCATACAAGGATTCCCAGTTTGCATTGGAAGGCAAAGCAAGTACGTGTAATATTTCATAGGCCTGGTCAAGATCGAGGACCTCTTTGAAGGAAACTTCACCCCATTTTGTTGAAGTGGCTCTGATGTGGTAGTAAATTTGGGCTGAAGGGAAAATTTCCTTTTTGATATCTTTGGCTGAAGGCGAGGAGCCCAAACCTTGGAGTGACAAGAATTCTTGTTGTTTGAGTCTGATAGACTCATTTATTTTTTCTTCTATAAGCACCCCTCCATCCGGCGAGAATAGGGAGGGTAATCCCAAATGGATTAAAACCTCAAAGTTTTCCTTTATTTCTCTGACCTTAGTCAGGGCCAATTGATAAGCCTTGCTTTTCTAGGTGGCTTGGTTGCAGATGATGAATTCATTTTCTTTTCTTGCAATTTCCCTTCAGTTTGGGATTCCAACACCTTTTAAAGCCTCCTCAATTTCCTTATATAATTTAATGATCAAATTACCCAACTCCTCAAAACAAGGGGTGATTGTGTGCAAAATTTGGTCAATTGTTGGACCAACCTTTGGATCCAATTCCTGTGCATCTATCAAGAATCTCAAGGCCAATTTTAGGGCCACTACTGCAACTATGATTCTTTCCCAATGGGAAGACCACAATCTATGGAGTATCGGGAGGATCTCAGATCTTTGTGCCATAGCTAATTGAGACTCCTTAGCCTTTATATCTCCCTTCAATCTATCTGTCTCATGGAGGGCACTTGAAAGTTCTGAGCATAACTTCTCCACCTCTCTGTTGTGAGTCTATAAAATAGACTCGATGTCCTATTTCTACTGTCTCTCCTTATCGGTCCCCGCCTAGGATTTTTGAAGAATTTCAACTACTGAAGATCAAATGTTAGCCAATTCTTCCTGCATATTATCCCTTTCTTTTCCCATCTCCTGTAGCTCTCTTTGCAACTCCACACATATAGTGTTTTGTTGGATAGTTATGTCAGTAGACTCATTCAGCTTCTATTGATATCCTTCAATGACTTCTTGCATTTGGGTCTTCACATTTTCTATCATTTTGTGCTTAGCTTTGACCTCACACTTCAATCTTTGCACTTCAACACAAAGTCGATCTCTTTCATTCTGAATCTCCTCAAATGACTTAGCCACTTCTCCATGTTGATCTTGTGCCTATCTAGCAGGTCATATCCATATATTTTCCCCTAATTTCCACGTGTAGTCTATCCATCGTGGCCTTCACAATTATCAACTTTGCTTCCCACTTTCTCAATCTCTTATCCAACTTCTTGTAGTCAGTGTATACCACTTTCTATGTTGCTTTAGTAAGGCCTATTTTTTTCGTGTGGGAGTGCTTTGCTCAAGTTTAGACCCACAATTTGGATTTCATAATCTTCATACTACATCGCTCCCTCTGGTTTGGATACCCGCAACCTCATAGTCAAAATCATTAGAGAATTTTTCTCTTCATCAAAACAAGTATCTATCTTCTGGGTGGTTGGGTTTATTGTGGCCTTTGCCTACAACTTCTATTTTATTTCTTGTCGGGCCTACCTAGTCAATTCCATTTGGGTCTGGAGGTTCTACAGGGATTCAATACTTTGTGCAATAGTAGAGACACCATAGGGAGGTCATATAGGGTAACAGTAGGTGTGCTTTTGGTCGGCTGAGTTTGGGGGGAAGTAAAAGGAAGCACTATTGGTGAGAAATTTGGGATGCCATGTATGACTTGAGAGGAAAAATTGGGGTAAAGGGGCTAGTGGTAAGAAATAGAGGCATATTCCTAGAAGTAGGAAAATGTGATGAAACCTATAGCATGGGTGATTCTATGTTTACAACCTGTGCCTGAGATAAAGCGATCAAAGTGTCAATTGTGACTGCGGTGAAAGATGCATCTTCAACACGCGGGGTTTCCATATGAGGATCACTATCAAATATAGTTGGGGGTATGTTAAGGATAAGAAAATTATAGTTGGTGGATGGGGGATTCTATTGTGCAGATGAGGGGACAGAAGCTACTAATGATGCAATGGACGAAAGAATAGCGGGTGTGAAACTTACCTGGATTGTAGGGGCCAAAGATACTTGCAGAGCGAAGTCCACTTCTTCTTCTCCTTTGTTCGAGGATCCTGGCCTACCCAGATCTTGGATTCTCCTTCTCTTCATAGGGGGTGCATTGGTTGCTTTCAATTCTCTGACAACTAACCTCGACAAACCTTCGGATTTTTGAACTGCCGAAGACTTCCTTGAAGACCATCGATTTCATTTTCCTTTTGTGGGAATGTTGTCAGAAGATGAGATTTGTGACTCCTTGTGTTGGAATACTTTATTCTTCCCTTTTTTTGCTTCAGCTTCTTGGAGTGGTGAACTGAAACCTAGTGCATGCTCTTGTTCAGGTCCCTGATTAGACCCTGGGTATGAATTGGATTTGTCCTCCTTATAATAAATCTCATCAAAGTACTCAGCTATTTTAACAGCTCCATATAAGGGGCCTAGCTGCTTGATTTCCTATCGGTACCTCCAAAAATCAATCACTTTTCTTTCTAACCACCCCTTATTATTTAATTGTGTCTTGAGATATTTTTCCATTAGGGTACTTTGTTGGTATTCTACAATGATTGAGTAAAAGGAGAGCCATAGGGGTCACACAAATGGTATGAAAGCTAGGTTGACATAGATCTTTTCCCTCAGCCAAGTTTATCCTTTCCTCCTAATATGGCCATGACTCATGTTTGACCAACAGATGCCAATCCGGATTGTATTTCCATTTATCTCAAATGAGAACTAGGTCGAGATAGGCCAACTTGTTGGTCAAAACATCTTGCTCTTCCCTTCTTATGAGCGTTACTTGGCTTTTGGTGACGATGAGGGGAATTGAGTGAAGCTTCTTCTTGTGCCTCTTGGCACCATAAGGATTGTTTGTGATTGTCAATTGATGGCACACCTCTAGACAAGTGTCCTATCTATAACAAATTTTGGCAATCTAAAGGACTCCTCTATAAACCCAGGGCATCTAATAAAATTAAAATCAACTCCCATAAAATAATCCAATGGGGTTAGGTATTTCTTTATCCATTCTAAACCCTCAGGAGAAAACCTATACAAATGTTTTTGGGATAAATCTTGGAGCACAGGTTTAAGGAAATAGTCGATAAATGCATAATAATCCCATGTGATTGAAAGCACATAGGTCTAGACTGAATTGGCTTAAATAACCGTAACACATCAAAAATAATTAGTGGAAAATGACTACTAAAGAGCCTGTAAGAGTTGCTGATAAACTCAAGCATCCAAGATCACCTGCAAAACCAAGATTAACCTTCTACACAAGAGAAACAAGAATATGAAATGTTGGAATATGGTGCAATAGTTGAATAATGATATTATCACACTCAAAATGATACAATATGCATCAATACTCCCTTGAACTGGTTGATTTGATATGAACTCATTTGAACTAGCTAGAAGGGAGAAGTGAGTGCTAATTATATAGAAAAATGTGAGAAAATAATTCCAAGAGGGGTAATAACTCCCAAATAACCAAATTAGGTGGGAGTTATAGCTACTTGGAAAATTCCAAATAGGTGGCATAACCTACTTAGAAAGAGACAAGATAGTGATTTTGTGAGGTGGCATAAAATGCCAAAAGAGGGTGTGAGACTCAAACACCCAAGTGTAGGTGAGAGCGACACATGTAATCAATGAATTATGCCACGTTTCCTCACATAAGCCATGTCTCATATAACCTAAGTATGCTTAATAATGTGTGGGAAAAATAAATATAAAAAAACCTACACCAACACCCCCCTTAAGCAGAGCTTAAGTGGGTGAAAGGATGAAACAATGTAAAGATGGGCCCCGACTACAAGGCCATGTTAAGTACCCATGTACAGTGATGAAACCTCTCAAAAGATGAGAAAGAGAAAACCCATAGGAAAAAAACTCCCCCAAGAGAGAAGAAGAAGAAGAAGAGAGACCATACAATCCCCCAAATGTAAAATCTCTTGCATTGTTGGTGAATGCTTGAAACAAGAAGCTAAAGATGATTCAAAATCATCGAACAATATTCCTCCCCTTAGGAAGAAAGAAAACCAAGGATGTATGCAGGATATCTTCCCATTCCTGAAAGGAATATGTAGGAGGAATGATGAAAATGTATGAAGTATCTGAACTCTACTCAGGTGTCCCCACGTTGATGTTGAAAGTTGTCACCATCACATCAGGTGTTCTAGGCCACATTGCAAAAGATGACAATCCAAAACCTAGTGGAGATGGATGTAGAACAAAATCTGAAGACAAAGATATCTCCTTTGAAGACAAAGGCGCCTCCTCCAAATGTTGCTCAATAGTAGCCATAGTCATGTCAATCTGTGAAGAATGATCGTGTGGGTAAAGAACAAGAGGCTCAAAAGGTTCCCCCTCAACATCTGAAGAAGATGAAGAAACTTCATCAAAGAGAAAATGTATGCACTCAATTGTGTCCTCCAAGTTTGCAAGATAGGACTCACAAAACAAACCTACAATGTCTATGAAGTAATCATCCCAAGTAGCTATGTCTGGAAGACAATGAATCTCCTGTTGTACTGATTCAATAGAAGCCATGGATGTAGCAATACCAATAACTATAGCCGATGTAGAAGATGGAGTATCAACACATGTATCTTGATCCTTAGTTGAAATAATACCAAGATTCACTTGACCATACTAATTCTCCTTGAAAATGTTCACACTAGATGCCCGAGTGTGTACATCAATCGAAGGAACACTAGAGGAAAAATGTGAGAAGGTGTATAGTTGAAATTGATGATCTGCCTCCCAAACTGCAACAATATCTCTGCTATGCAAATCCCAAATAATCACAGAATCTGATGTGAAATCAACACTATTTCCTTCCCCACCATGTGTGATCTGATAGATAGAAAGGATATTTGTTGACAATGAAAGAACACAAAGGACATTATTGAATGATCGTCTATGTAAATAGATCCTTTGCCACAAACACACATATATGTGTTGTTAGCCATCAAAATGTTGGGTGACAAACAAGTTTCAAATGAAGAGAACATACTCTATGATGAACCCATGTGATGTGAAGCTCCGGAATCAAGGATCCATCTCCTTGACTCAAAATCTACAATTGTAACAAGTCCTTTCCCCTTTTGTTTCTCTGACTTTGGTTTAGAAGAGGATGATGAATCCTTTGACATAGTTGAAGGAAAATTGATTTTATTCTTTGTTAAAAGATGTTTCAACTCATCAATTTTTTTTAAATAACATTTATGTTCATCATGCCCATATTTCTTGCAATATGCACATGTGGGATTCTCCTTTTTAGATATTCACCTTTTGAAGAAGAGGATTCAAATTCTTTATGTGGCTTGTTCTTTTTCTTCTTTTATTTCTGATCAGGATGCCCTGATTCTTTTTGTACCTTAGGCTCACTAGCCACCAATGCTTGTGACTTGGAAATCTTGATGAGACCCATTTGAATCAGCTTCACTTCCTCTTGGATTAGAAGATCTGAAAATGCATCAAATGTAGGCTCAACATATGTGGTTCCCATAGAAATCCTATTGGTGTGAAATCCAGAAACAAACACTAAATACTCAGGATCAAGCTTGGATAACACATTGAGAATCAACTGTAAATCCTCCTTAGTAATCTTGCAATCCTTTATCTGTGTTCTTAGTTGCTCAATCTTGGAGATAGAGTCTTGGATGTGGTTGAAACTTTTTGGATCAAGATTCATCAAATCATTTTCAATTTGATAACCCCTAATCTTATCAATTTTACCGTACAAATTTTCAAGAGTCTCCCAAGCCTCCTTAGGTGTCTTGCATGACTCAAGATAAAATTATAAATCAAAAAAGACAAGTGAACAAATGTAACCAAGAGCTCTCTCATGATTGATCTCCCATTTTTCCTTAGCATCAACAACAATAGGTTCAGGAATAGATTCTTTCACATAGCCTGTACAACCTTTTTCCCTTAGATAATTCCATACTGATTTTTTCCATGATTCATAATTATATCAAGTTAGGAGTTCAATTTGAGTTTTACCCATTGTACTAATACACAAAAAAGAACTAAAAGTACTCAAAACACCACAAGATCACCCCCCAAATTCACTCAATCAATGATCCTCCCCCCAAAAAATATGATGGTGGCGCTTTGTAATTAGTGTGTTTACAATTATAGAGTTGTTATTGAAGTTTTACAATGTCCATAATTGGACCCAAATACTAAAAGTACAGAATAATCTCAAAATTAGAACCTCAAAGTAGCACCAATGTGTAGTGCTTATAAAAATATCAACTTTCAAAACAAGAATCACCTCGATTTGAGGTCGTATGTGAAAGTTATAGTCGTTTGAAGTTCCAAAAATGAGAACTGTCCTTCAGATCTGCTAAGAAAGCTGATTTTATGGAAAATATAGATCATTTGAGCAAAAATGGATTCCTCCACTACCAAGCCTATTAAATTCTACTCCAAATAAAAAAAAATTGCTCACAAAATGGAGCTTAGATGACAGAGTTAGAGGGCTTTGAAGATCAGGTGCAAAATGCAAAATTCCAACGGAGAGGGATGCCCAATTTGCAAAAAACCCAATTCCACCAAATTTAGTAGTTTCTCCAAAATAGAATTCCACCAATCAATTTAGTAACCGCCAAAATTAGTTAACTGCCAGCTTGATTTAGAACTGCTCCATAAATAGCAAACCGCCAACTTTCCCACCAACTTTAGCTAGGGTCAACTCTGGCACAAAGGTCGAGGCTGATTACGTAGAGGCCGAGGCCAGTACACATGCTTTATGACTTTTTCTGAAAATTAAAATAATTGATGGCATTTATTGGAACTTTTTCTTGAATTATTAAATAATAATAAACTTTTAAATACAAGAGGGGGCCCTTTTTCTAAAAGTTCACACCCTTTAAGGGGCAGGGGGGCCTATGGAGGACCCACGTACCCTTAGGTACAACGCTCTTTTTGACTTTTTTTATTTTTTGTTTTTGTTTTTCTATTTTTCAAAAATTATTTTTTATTTTTTTTTTAAAAAAACTTTTAGAAACTAAAAAAAAAAAAAATTGAAAAGAATTTTTGTTTTTCAAAAAAAAAATTACCCAACCAAATTGAAGAGCTGGGAAACTAGGTGGAGATTCTTCTGCCCAGGTGGTATAGATTATGTTTGGAAAATATAAAATATTCTACAAAGCATCAACCTTTCGGATCACACTCCATGATCCATCATCAAGATAAAAGAGAGCATAAGGAGTAAAATGAATAGCTACAAACCAAGAGTTGAATAAAAAGGAAGAGAGAAGGGGGGGTTAGAGGGGATGGCATAGGAACCAAGGGAAAGAGAAAAAACAACAATTAATAACACACAAGAGAAAGAAATTAATAGCAAGATAAAAATATATATTTATATAAATATTGCTTTTTTCCTCCTAACTTATAATAAAATAATAAAATATAAAAACAAGCAACTATAATACAAATAATAAAATATAATACACATAATATATAAATAATTAAATATAATACAAGCAAGCCAATAATTATATATATACATATGCATATAATATGTGTATATTATATATATATATATATATATATTGAAAATAAAAAAGAAAACAAGTTATAAAGAACTAATAAAGAGAAACAGGAATATATATAAAAAATAAAAAGAACCAAGCTAAACATATAATAAAATAATAAAATATAATGCAATAATAAAAAATAATACAAATAATAAAATATAATAAAATAATACAATTAATAAAAAAGAAATAACATAAAACAAATAATAAAATAAAGTAACAAAATGTAAATAATAAAATATAACATATAAGAAAGGAGAAGGAAACAAATAATAAATACAAATAATATATAAATAATAAAATATAATACAAGCAAGCCAATAAGTAAAAATATGAATATATATAATATGTATATATATTTATATATAAAAAATAAAAAATAAAAAGAAACAAGCTAAAAAGAAATAATAAAGGGACACAATAAAATAAAAGACAAGCTATAGAGAACTATATATAAAATTAACTAAAAAGAACTAAAAAAGAGACCCATGACTATAAAAAAAAAAGAACCAAGCTAAAAAGAACTAACAAAGAAACACAATAAAATATATATAAAAGACAAGCACTAGAAAGAACCAAAAAACAAGTAAAAGGTTAACAAATACACGAAGAGATAATCAAGAGCTATAAACCAACAAGAAAATAAAAGTCAAAGAAAATAAGCAAAGAAGGAAAAGACGAACAAGGAACAAAAGGAAAACCACAAGAATGGAAAATGCAAAAATAAATAAAACTATCTAAAAATCAAGGAGGAGAAAAAAGTGAAACGAAGAAAAAACAAAGAAACTCAATAATGAATTACAAACACAAAATAGACAAAACCAAAACAATTCAAAGCAACAAAATAACAAAAAGAGGACAAGAATGAAAAACCAAAGATAAAAAATTCAAGAAGGAGAGAAAATTACATAGAGACACATTCAAAATAAAGACAAAGCAACTCACCAATGAAAATTACAAAGAAAGAATACGACCAATGAATAGAAATGAAAAACCACTCAAAAAATAAAATTAATAGAAGGAATCAAGAAGCAAGAAAGAAAATACAATAAACAAGGAGAGATAAAGAAAGCAACAATTAAATAAGAATGAAAGCCCAATAACAAAGAAAGAAAAACTAGGGGACAAACTAGGAACGAAAAGAAAACCACGAGAAAAGGAGGGGATAAATTAAATTAAACTTACAAAAATTATCCCAATGGGAACAAAATTAAAAAGGAACAAAAAAGAAACCGAAAGACCAAATGAGTTAAAGGGGAGACGAGAAAGGAGAAGGAAACAAAGCAAGGAGGAAGAAAGGAGAAAACGAAGCCGAATGAGCAAGGCGGGGAAGGGGGAACTAGAGCCAAGGAAGGGGAAGGAGTGAAATAAGGGGGCGAGGGAGGGAGGAAAAAAACTAGTGGGGAGAGGGAAGATGATGGGACCTCGAGTTGGAAAGCAACGGTTGTCAAGAAAAACTTAAACTCCAACCCTCATTGCGGTTAAGGTTCATAGGATGATGGTTGATTTCAATGGCTTCCTTAAGCTTTCGCTTGATGAAATTATCTTCTTTGGATAATATTTGGGTACTTTCAAGACAAATGTGATTCTTGGTGGAAAAGGAGTGGTTGACAAGGGTGGATTTGGAGGTGTAGTCGTGCCTAATGTCAACACTATGCTCTTTGATTCTAGTACTAAAAGAACGTCTAGTTTCCCCTATGTAAGGAAGGCCACAAGAACAGACGATCTTGTAGGCACCTGAGTTGATAGTGTGATGGATTATGCTAGGATTATATCCCTTGAGACATTGTAGGTACAGGCCACGACTCTGTCATACTTAACACACAAGTCTCTCAACCTCTCTTTATCTTCCTATAACACGTTCCTCCAGACCTTCATCTTTATGCCATCTCCGATGTCAAGGTCCTCATATTCCTCCTCATCAGCGGTGAATCTTTGTTTACTATTTATTGCGTCCTCACAGTCAAAGAGATTCTTGAGAGTGATTAAGCCTCATGGGAGGTTATTGCTTTTGAGTTGGATCACTTGTTCATCACCAACCTCTTTGGATCTGGGCTATGGTTGATAAAAAAACTTCCCCGATTTTCATAAGAAGGTATCAATCTGAGCATCATCTTCGAAGACTTTCCATTTTTGGTCATTATTGGGGATAGACAGTCTCACGATGGTATGCACCGCATGTTGTCTCTTGGATGATTCGGAAGCTGGCTCAAATTGCAAGCCGACATAAGCCATTTTATCTGCAAAAGAGTTTTGAGATCTCGGGATGACCTACATATTAAAAGCCTCAAACCTTTCAATTAGGTCCCATACTTTATGTCGGTAGGACCATATTCTTATATTTTTTGCGGTCGCCTGTCCTTGTATCTGGCTTACAACTAGCTTAGAATCTTCGAATACATGTATCCCTTTTATGGCCATCCACTCCGCTAGAGTCGAACCATGAACTCGTCCTTCAAATTCTGCATCATTGTTTGAATACGAGAACTAAAAGTGGAAAGCTCTGAGGGTCTCTGACCTGGTTGGAGATACAAGATGGATGCCAGTTCTAGAGCCAGCCTTGCACTTGGCACCGTAAAAATGTAATGTCCATAAGCTATTGTCACCTAGTTTGCTTGATTTTTCTTGCTCCTTGACCAACTTTGGGAGGGTCTGCTCCTCATCAAAGATTACATAAGTTCCCAAACCGGTAGCATGAAAGTTCTTGAAAGGGTCAAAATCAATAAATTGATTGAGTAGGACCTCCTCTTCGGGGGTCCGATCATTTGTGGCCTCTTCATCTTCCAATATCTCTACGCAATACATCTCCCTCTTCGAAATGGAGGTATGTGTTGCTTCAAAACTCAGTACTGCATCTCATGCAATGTGTTCGGGATGCAAAGGCTCATAGAGGATCTTCATGTTTGGCTCAAATAGGAAAATAAGGTCAAAGAGAGGTCTTTAATGCGATCGATGGTTGGGACCTTCTTTCCATCTAACTACATAATTCCCTTGTCGAGGGGCTCATATTTCAAGTTTAGAGCATCAACCACAGTAGTTAGGGTAAATATCTTAGGGAAAATGCATAAACAAATTATAATGAAACCCTAACAAGCACAATAGAGTACGAAAAGCATGAAAATCAAAATAACAAGAAAATGCAAACCCAAATCCATGCTAAACTCGATTTATCTTCATTGCTCTTCTCCACCTCGCATGAGAATGCAAGATTTTGAAGGTTTGATTGTTGGAGGAATGTTGGTTGCTCACTATTTTAGCATAACATTAAGACGAAGATAATAGATTGTAAAGGATAGATAGATAGACGAGAATTTTGGAAGAGTTTTGACAGAGTGAGGATACTAGAAGAAGATCAATCCAAATGGCCCGTGTGAGGCTAAATTTATAGGTAAGAGTTGATTTGATTCGATGGCTAAGATTAAAAGTCAATTGTGTGATGTTTATGGCTAGGATTAAAAGTTGATTTTAGTGCCTATGATGTACATTAAGTGGGTTATGACATGAGGCTAAAATTAGGATGTGAGGAAATAAATGAGATTCTTCTATTTATTTTGGAGAGAAAAGATGCCCATGACACACAATGAATGGGGATAAAAATAGGATGTGAGTGGGAATCTCATAATTTAAATAATAAAATTATTTAAATTATTTGTGCATGTGAAGAGTTGTAGTCATGTGACACATGTTGCAATGTGGTAATAAGTGAGGGATTAATTCAAATATTTAATTTGAATTATTTTGAGACATGTGAAGGGGAATTAATTAAATAAATGAGATTTATTTAATTAATTGGGAAGGTGATTAAGTGAAATAAATGGAATAAGTGGGATAATGTAATGACCTAGGGTAAAATATTACAAGATGTCTTACAAGGTCATGCATCGACTAGGTAATGTTATGACATGGACAATTTTGGGTGTCTACATTTTTCCCCTCTTTGAGATGATGTTCGAGATGATGAGATTTATGTCGAGTAACATCATTTCAAAGAAGCTAAGGTATGGATAGAGGGAAAAAAATGATGCCCCAGCCACTTGAGGAAGTGAGGAGTAAGATGAATGATGGAAAGGGATGACAAAAGAATATGATGATGCAAAAGATATGAAGAAATGGGATGATGATGTAGAAGATATGATAATGATGATGATGCCCCCTTGAGAGGATAGGCAGGTTGGGAAAAAATGGATATGCTCTCGAATGAATGAAATGATAAAGGAGGGATAAGATGAATGATACAAGATAGGAAGTGAATGAAAGAGAAGAATGACACGTTATGTTGCAATATAGTGAGAAATCATATGTTTGATGTAGCACTAGACGTTATGCACCAAGGTATAAAGACTGAGGTGACAATGTGTCTCGTTCCCCAACATAATACAACCTTGTCTAGATACAAGATATGTATATTAGCTGGGAGTGATTCGGATTTGATGCAAATGCAAGATAAAAATGATAGCACACACCAGCAAGCAAGCAAGCATGCACAAATGATACAAAAACAAACAAGGTATTACCCCTGTCAAGCTATAAACTGATGATTAATTTATTGATTGATGATGATGATAGTGTTGTCATTGTAGGGAATGATATGTCCCTAGATCAACACAAGGATGATTGATTGATTGGGTTTACAACAAGGTGTTGTACCCAAAATAAATTTTTGACATTTCGCTTAAATTGAGTTAAAACATATAAAATTGTTGTCAAAAGTATGTTTTAGGTCAAAGAAAACATAAGGTTTTTGTGGGTTTGTGTCAAGGAAGATTCTTGCAAATTTCTAAAAAATTTAAAATTAGGGTTTCAAACCCCTGTTTTTAAGAAAACCCCTAAAAATAGGACCTTTCTGAAATTAATTGAAAATGATTTTGATAGGATGAATTGACTTCACGATCACACTGGTCAAGTCAAAAGCACCAAAAATTTTGTTTTACTATGGTGGGTCTATTTTCATTTTTTAGGAAGAAAGTTGAGACCTTTGCAGCCATTAATGGTAGAATGGGCAGTACCAAGTGGTGAAATCTAAGCCTCGAAAGCTTCAATGAAGAAACCATGGTGAAAATGCTTGAAAAGATGCTCTGTGATGGAGGGGATTTTCAAAAGTGAAAAATGCTGAAAATTGACTAAGTCCGGAGAATGCATGCCTTGCTACCAAGAGGAGGTCATGCAGTCAAATGCCTTAGTCAGTTTTCCAACACCCATACATGTAGCACAGTGAAGGTGATTTCCAAGATACGCATGTATGCATCATCAATGACAATGCTCAAAATAGTCACGATGCACGACGAATGTCAAACATGAAGAGATGAAGTTTTTCAAAGGAAATGATGGAATTGTGGCTAAAAGCGCCCTTGCTGGCTAGGGGCACCCTTGAATCTAGAGGGTCCAAAATAGTCATCAACCTTCACCAATGCAGTCATCTTCTTCATGTTTCTAGTGGCTTTCTGATGCATCGTCAAGCATGGTCACCTAATTCCCCAATCACCAACAAACGTAAGCGAGGTCAGGAGATGCTGCAATGCAAGTGCTATCAAAATGATAGTCAAACATGAGAAAAAGAGCCCCTACTAACCATGGGTGCCCTTGAATTAGATGGTCTAGATGTCAATTGTTGAGCCAACCTATCTTTAGGTGATCTCTCTGACATCAGCCCAGCTTCACAACAAACCTGTTCACCAGTCTATGAGGTGCATCAAATGACGAGAGTTTTTGATCATTCAAGCATGTAAAATGGAGGATAAACTGATGGTCATCAAGGAAAAAGAGGCCTTGCTAAGAAAAGGCACCCATCATTCTGGGTAACCAAAAGAAGTTATTAGTAGTTGTTTTCTTCAAGGCATCTACTCAACATCTTTTCAGCTTCGTGATCAATCTAGTTGCACGTTCACGGGACCTGTCAAGCATTCGCAAATGGAGATAAAGCATAAAACACCAAAGGTGGAAGCTGAATGTTGAATATGAAGAAATTGGTTAAGTGTTAAGGAAAAGCGCCCTTGCTGGGAAAAGGCGCCCATATTTTTGGGTAGTTAGATGTTGTCTGCAAGCTTGGTGACCTTCAACATGACCTTCTCCATTTTGATCAATCTCAACAACAAAACCATCAGCGAAGACAACAAACAAATCAGAAACCTGACGACAAAGATCAAAATGGGACCATTCTTGAAGGTTTGCAACATGAAAATCATGAGTAAAAAGAAAAAAGTGCCCTTGCAGGCTAGGGGCGCCCATGTTTTTGAAGGACCTAAACCAACTTTTAGAATCCACAAAGCTAGTCATCCTTTCCAAGACCGAGTTGGTTATCCATCCCATGTTTCAACAAGATCATCAGACTCACCAGTCAGTGGTGATCTCAGATCAAAGCATGGATGGTCAAAATGGAAGAATTGAAGAACACTCAAGAAAATTGACTAGTCTAGTGAAAAAGCACCCCTGCTAGGAAAAGGCGCCCTTGAATTTGAGGTATCAGTTTTAGGTTTTGAGCTTTGTAGATCCCAGGCACACTTAATCAGAGTTGTTCCATCTCAGCAATGGATCTATTAGCAACAACTCAAGATCAATGGAGCGACCAGGAACAAGGATTCAATAGAGGCACTTCACCATGAAAAAGAGTGAAAATAACGTCAACTCCTCAAAAGGGACGCCTAAAATTCAAAGCCACATATGTGACTGAAGTTAGATATTTTGAAGGCCTTTCATGTCTAAAACATTCCACAATCAGTGGAAATCACTCTTGAGAACTCCAGATCAGGAAAAAAGACTCCTCAATCATGAGTTGGCACCCAAACTTGATTGATTCAAGATCAAACACCATGTATCAAGTCTAGGCTTCATTATTCATTGTTTCTCTTTGCAGGTTGAACCTCAAGAACAAGCATTTTTCCTCTCCAATGTCTTTTTGAAGATCTGACAGAGGGGTTTTCATTGTTCTTCATATTTTTGAAGATCAGTTGCACAAAGGGACAATTTATCAGAGCTTGCATCTAGAGGCATGATTTTCTTGAAGATCTAGAAACACAATTGATAACTTCCAATCTTCTTCTTGTATTTTTCCTCTATTCTTGCCTTAGATCTTCTTGCATGTCCAAGAAAACAACAGATAATCACAAATCTGACCAAATGGGTATGATCAACACAACTTTTTCAACAAAACCCACTTGTTGAATTTTTCCAGAAACAGTAACCTTGTTGCCCCTATTTTTAGGGATTTTTGAAAAAAGTCACAAATTTTAAAATCAAACGAAATGTGTTTGTTCAGCATTGAAGCACAAACGATACCCATGTGTCAGATTTTTTCTGGAAAAACACTTCTCGGTGGGTGGCTATTTTTAGGGGTTTTCAGAAGTTGTCTAAACATATTCATGTTTATAGTCAATAGTCAAGTTTTTCAGAATATAGTACTCTCAAGTTGAAATCAAGACCAAAATGGTCCTACTTCATGACTTTTTGAAAACACTCGACACAAACATGCATCAAGTGAAGCCCGTAGTCAAGTTGGACTCCTTGGAAGGCATAAATGAAATCATCATTCAATGGATTGCCAAATGTGGAAGGTAGTCATTCCAAACACAAAGTCGCCATCGGTTACTACCACAACACTACCTTCCACATTTCATGTCAACGAGGCTAGATGATGGAGCTGCAAAGTGCATAGAATTTATTAGCAACTTGTGAATGGTGAAGAGATTCATATGAAACACCACGTCATCATCCTACAAAGCATTAATTCTCTAAAGGCAGAAGAAGTCAACGACTGGATTGAGGCACTGTTGATTGGAGGTGGTGAGGTGTAAAGCACCCACAAAGGACATCCTACCCTCCAAAATAGAATTAATGGTGAACAAAAGTTAACTTGATGCCCCTTTCCAAGTCAACTCACTATCCCATAGATCATGCATGTAAGATCCCACCAATTATGGATGTCTATCTCAAATCTCCACTAATTGTGGATCTCTATTTTGGAGGCACATTTTGTAATTTAAGTTCACTTTTAGTTTAGTGTTAGTCAACTGAAGTAGACTTCTAGTTGATTGTTTGTTTAGTTTCAGTTAACTAAAGTAGATGTCCAGTTAACTGTTTGCTCACCTACTTTTAGACATAGGAATAAATCTTGCTGATTGGCGAGAACTGATTGTTAACTCAAGGAGATTTTAGGGTTGCCTACTCCTTTGAGTTTCGATAAATAAGAGCCTTGGGCTCATTATTTGTTAACCTTTATTTATTATGCAAAAATTTTGTGCCATTGTTTCCAACAAGTTTGAAAGTGTATATTTGTTCACTCTTGGATGAGAGTTAATTGGTTTGATGAGCAATTATGTATGATTTCGTACCTTTGCATGTCCCAATTCTTTGTAATTCGTTGATAAAGCTTGAAGAAGGAAATCAAAAGGTGCATGTAGTTTGATCTAAATATTTGAGTCCTTTCAAAAACGTCTTGTTCTTATCAATTGTTGTTTCAATATCCTCCTTGGGAAAGGGTTCCTCATCCTTGGATATTTTGTTGTTAACAATTATCGTTTGATGTTGTGTAATGAGTTGTCTTTCAGCCTACACTTTGGACAGGTGTCGTCACCTCCTCGAGAATCTTGTTAGCCAAGTCATCGTAATTTTTTGTTTCTAGTGAGTTGTTTCCTAGCCTATACCTTGGATAAGGGTTCCTCCTCCTTGGCAAGTTTGAGATCCATCTTACCGTAAAGAGTGATTTCTTGCATAAAGCCTTATTCCAGCATAGATATGAGAGTTCAGAGCCTTAGACTCATTCTGGTGAGACGGTCGACCCAAGTAATCCAACCATCCATTGCTGCTCCTATTCCCTCATGCTCTATTTATCTTGAGGAGATAGGATAGATTAAAAGGTAGTTTAGTTGTAGTTAAGATCTGTAGAAACCAGAGAAAACCTTAGCTACAACACATTGTGTTTATGCACCCTTGTGTCCTATCGCTGAGTAAAAAAGATAGGAACCTTAGTTTACTATACTTTTTACACAAAACATCAGCAAAGAGGGATCTTCCTCTCTATAATTTGAAGAGCAGTTACTAAAACACTTGCAATAGCTATCTGTTTCCAATAAGCACTCCAAAGGTGCTAATTGAAATGCCAACACAAGGCTAGGATCAAGACCAAAGGATGTGAGTGGATAATTTGGTAAGATCGATTAGCTTGGTTGGTATGGATTAAGGATTGACTTGCATTTGGATTATTGCTTGGAATGATTTAAGTTGGAGCGATTGATTAGAGGATTAATTGATTGATAATTTGAAGATTGATTTGAAGGAGTTGAATTGATGCGTTGAATTGATTGGAAGAAGTGATTTGGTTTGATTTTATTGCTTGGATTTTTGTTGGCTATTTGATTTTTTTGTCTTTTTTTAGGACCTTTTTCCATTTTTTTGTATTTTTTGGGATATTTTGATTTTTTTGTATTTTTGAAATGTTTTATTTTTTATTTTTTGGATTTTGAGAATGTTTTGATTTTGGATTTTTTTGATTTTTTGGATTTTGGAAATGTTTTGATATTTTTTGTATTTTTTTTCAAGACCTTTTTTCAAATTTTTTTGTTTTTTTTCAGGAATTTTTTGAAATGTTTTGAGATGTCAATGGATGACAATTTGGGTAGTCTTTGTGCTAGATACCAATGACAAGGGAAAACCAAGTCTACGTGCAAGGAGATGGATGAGATTGATGGTTGAAAGGGTGGGTGATAGGATAAGGGATAAAAGGTTCATGATGGATGGATGGATAAAAAGGATAGGTCATAGTGAATGTAATGGATATATGCATCATAAGAGAGCAACGATGTGATCTCCAAAGACTATTTCACATAGGAATAACATGCCCCATTTTAGGTACAATACTTAGGATTTTTATGACAATGCTTAGAACAATAGGATGGTGATAAGTTTGCACTGGAAAAGAGGAGATATGTCAAGAGATACCCAAAAAACATGTTTGAACATTTTTCCCCTATGTCTTCATCATGATCAAAAGGAGAAGGGTGGATAAGTGGACTCAATATGATAGGTATGTATGATGGATAAATATGGTAGGTAGGATGGAAATGATATGATAAGAAGTGACATGATAGGATAGATAGTGTGGATGAGACAAAGTGCCCCCAAGTGTAAGTGACAAAGAAGATCAACCTACACATGACACCTGTTTTCTAGGTTTTCATCATGGTACTGATCTAGGGCACCTGTTTACCAGGTTTTCACTGTTGGACGAAGGGGTTTCTCTTCTTTTTTTTGAATTTTTTTAAAAAAATTGACATTTTTGATTTTTTTGACCTTTTTTTTTTTAATAGGAGAAGGATAGGAGGGACTCAAGTATCTAGTTCCGTGAAAGGTGATAGTCCCGCTAAATGGATTTCATCGCATGGACCATGTCAAGTGTGCTCATAGATGTTGGTAAGGAATTGCATGATTGTGAGATAGATTAGATAGATGGTGGATTATGAAAGGCTTATGCAAGGATGGATGGGAAATAGTAGATTATGATGTGGATTGTATAGGACTTATTAGAAAGGATGGATGAAAGGTTTATGCAAAATAATGGACCATAGGAAGGTGATTGGGAAGATATGTAGGATAGTGGTTGAAGGATGGGGAGATGGAGGTACGTGGGAATGGAATCATGACCAATAGTTGCACACACTATGTTAAACATTGAAGATTTTGATGGAAAGGTGGTGTAGGAAGCAATGTAAATGTTTTCTTAGGAGATGGTTAACAAAGTGCTTTAGGTACCCACATAGACTTAGTATTTTTATGATTTTTGCTTTGCTGGTGGGATTTTTGGATGGAAGAGGATGGTTGGGATTTTTTTGATGTAGATGCCTCGTTTGACTTGATTTCTTTTTGCTTAGGTACCCAAACCATTCTGTTTTTAGAATTTTATTTTGAAGGTATGGGCTTATATTGCTTTTTGGATGTACTTGGCTTTGAATTTTTGCAATTGTATGCTAAGGCATTAGGACCTTTAGGATTTTTGACTTTATGTGTAGAGGCATCTAAACATTTATTTTGGAATCCCTTGGGTTTGGTGGAATGAGTGGAAGCTTTATGTTTAGACAATGTGTGCATTTTTTGGCCATGATTAGGATTTTTAGAGGATTTATAGGTAGGTGGATAAAGGGATTGAATAACGAGGATATTAGGTGTTGGGAGTAGTGTAGGTAGATTCGATGGAGGGATATTAGGAGTTGGAAGCAATGGCACGATAGAGTGGATGGTGGAAGGTGTACGGTCACATGCTTTTGCAATTTGTAGGATGATGGAGGTGGAATGGCAACATATTTTTTGGGTGTGTGATAGATCTTATGATGAAAGGAGGTGGACTTAGGATGCATGGAGGAAATACCAACATCTTGAAATTGGTGTCCTTTGGGTGTATATCCAAGGCCATAAGAGCGTGGAGGGACCTTGACATGGATTGGCTCCAAAATACCTTGTTCATAAAGGCCTAAGCCTTTACCTTGACAGTTCATGTTTTGAAGCATGTGATGGACAATGGGACTAGGTGTGTTTTGGACACTAGACTTGAGTTCATTATTAGATGAAGAAGGTGAAGTGGATAAAGGTTGTTTTTTTTCCTAAAGAAGAACACTCATGGATGAAGGTGGATAGACCAATAGGATATGATGGTGGACTTGAGGTGGGATTGATAGTTGATGTGGAAGGATCATTAGGATCTTTATTATGTTCATGTAGATCTAAGTTATTTCTTTGATCTTCTATGTGTGCTTGGGAGGCACATGTCTCATCATGAAAATTGGGAGTTTGTGCATCATGGATAGGGCTAGATGGAGGGGAAGTTTCTTCGCTTCGAAGGAAGGCCATGGAACGGGGTGAATGTCAAGTAGGTCAACAAGACTTTCATTATGTGGATCTTGGGTGTCTTGTTCATGAATGGTAGTGGGGGTATGGATAAGATCAAGTTTCCCATGGATAGGTTCTTCATCATGAATAGTATCTTGATCATGGAAAAGATATATGTTATGGATAGGTTGAATGAAAATGATTTGATCTTGATTAGTATGAGGGATTGATGTTTCCCCATGTTTAGGATTAGGCTCTTGACATACCTATTGGCTTGCTTGAATGGAAGTGGATGAGGAAGGCTCTTTGAGGGGCTCAACATGTTCTTGATGGTCAATCTTATGAGGGCATGATGGAGTTTGACTTGGGCTCATGGGGGGAGACTCTAGAATAGGTTCAAGGGGTTGTGGGTGACATGATGGAATTAGAAGACTAGGCATGGTGTTGGAAGAATTTTTTGTAAGCTCAAGGATGGGAAATGGTTGACATGGTTGACTCCTTCCTAGTAGCCCTTGGGTCACATCCTTTGTAGGTGGATGGGTGGATTTTGGTTTGATTTTATAATGTTTGAACTTAGGGCATGGAATTGATGGAGAATTGGATGATGGTGTGGGTAATTAAGGGTTTGATGGGATGGAATATGTGGGGAACAATGGATTTGGACTAGGAATTGGTGGCTTTAGGATAGGCCTTTGATTAGATGGTGGTATAATATATTTATAGGATGCATGAGCTATATTGGTATTTCCATTGTCAAAGGTTATTAGGTCTTGTAGCATAGGTGGACTTAAGTCTATTACGTCTTGCTGCAAAAGTGGACTTGGGATCACTTGATTTATGTACAAAGGGCCACTTGAACTTGCATGTGGTTCTTGTGAGGACACTTGGTTTCCTTGTGGATAGATTTGATGATGAGGCAGAATGGTAAGGTATGTAGGTAAAAGGCTTTGTGATATGGGTTGTTGTGGATAATGTTTGATATTGGAAGAAGTAGGGTATGGTGATGTGGCATTGTTATGGGAAGATGTGAGATAAAGTTATGTGGGATTGTTATGGAAAGATGTGAGATAAGGTGATGTGGAATTGTTATGGAAGGATGTGGGATAAGGTGATATGGAATTGTTTTGATAGGTGGATGGATTAGATTGATATGGAATGGATGGAGATGCCACATAGGAATGAGGTGGAATTGATTGGTGTTGAATGAATAGAGGATGATGTTCTTGTTGGGTTTGACAAGTGGCTATGAGATATTGGGCTTGCACAATGAGATGTTGCATTTGAGGTGATTGGCTTGTTTGAAGTTTTTGGATCATGTCATGGATTCTTTGAATGATTTGTTGGTTTAAAGGTGATTGGATTGTTTGAGCTTCATGAAGTATGCGAACAAGCTCTTGTGCTAAGTCTTCTAATGTTGGCATGGTGTCTCTTTTGGAAATATTTGATTAAGATTACAATGATGATTTAAAATGATGCAATTGCTTGAATGAATATGATGATTTGGATTGGAAATATTGGATGATGTGGAATATGTTTATTGAAAGTTTGACTTGGGAAATATCAAACACAAGATCTGACATGTAAATGCATGAACACACACACCAAACACAATGATAAATTTGTCTTTCCAGATTAAATGTTATGATTAAGCAAACATTTTAATACACAACAACAAGCCTAATGTTAGCCAAGTGGGTATGTCCAATTAGGTCTTAAGCTAGGATGCACAAGGTTGACTAGGGATGATTTGAAAGAAAAATCCTGCCACACAGCCGGGAGAAAGGGGTAATCCACCCTTCACCTTCACTTCCCAAAGGTATAAAGTTCTTTGGGGCTTAGCCAAGAGTGATAAGATTGCAACTCCCAAAGGAGGGTGTATTTTGATTCACCACTTGATTGAGGTCGTCCCTTAGAGTGGTGTGTTCTCCAAGCGGGCCTCTTAAGAAGGGTATGAAAAAAGTAAACCAAGTGAGGTTTTTTTTATCACACACGCACTCGATTCACACTCACAGTAGTTAATTTCCCTTTAGAAAATTGAAATGTGTGTAAAATAGTTCAAACACTTGTTATTTTTAGATCCAAAATCCAAATGTGTAGGAAGAAATTTGTTCATTTTAACCCAATTTCAATGATGTGATGGAAAATAAGAGGTTCTTTTTAAGCCCAAAATCCAAGTGTGTGATCAAACAAGTTTTTTTTAAGCCCCAAATTGAAGTGTGTTGACAAGCAATGATTAGAGATGAAAGATGGAATGTGTGTACCTGATTATTTTCGTCCTTAAATATGTTGTAGATGCTAATGCCAATGTTATTCCAGCTCCTTAGATTCACCTACAAAATCATAAAATGGTATTATAATGCATTCATTAAAAAAAACTCATCAAACAAGGAAAATTGTAATTTCAGATACATAGCCGAATTATATTTGATTATTTCAAGAAATTTTTTATCTGAAAACTAAAAAATCAAAGAAGAGACCCCTACTAATTTTCTGAGAGATTTCCAAAAATGTAAAGAAGTAAAAAAAAAATCTCTATTTTTTTCCCAAAAATGCAGATTTATGAAAACCCTAGAAAAAATAAAGATCAGATCATTTAGCACCTTATTTGAACTCAAAATCAAATCTGTAAAAAAAAAAAAAAAACCCATTAGAATTTCAAGAGATTTCTGAAAATGTAAAAATTTCTAGAAAATTCATTGATTTGTGTCGAGAAAGTCAATTTTATGAAAAACATAAAATTGTGATAACTCCTTCAAAACTGGTGATAAACCCACAATTTTTCTGTTGTAGCTTCCTTAGATGATGGAAAAGCTCCTATGAAAATCTTGTAGAAATATTCATAGTCGTTTGGAAGATATGATGAAATATTTAAAACCTAGTGTTTTGTCCAAAAAATGGCAGATCTACAACAAAAAGTCAATAAAACTTGCAAAAAGCAAGCTAGATCAAAGAATTTCATGTTGGGTTCACCAATGTAGTTAGGGTAAAAATATTAGGGAAAATATATAAAAAAATTATAATGAAACCCTAACAAGCACAATAGATTATGAGCAAGCATGAAAATTAAAATAACAACGATGAATGCAAACCCAAATCCACGCTAAACTCAATTTATCTTCATTTCTCTTCTCCACCTCACATGAGAATGCAATATTTTGAAGGCTTGATTGTTGATGGAGGAATGTTGATTGCTCACTATTTCAGCATAACATTTAGATGAAGATAATAGATAGTAGAGGATAGATAGATAGATGAAAATTTTGGAAGAATTTTGATAGAGTGAGGATACTAGAAGAAGATGGATCCAAATGGCCTATGTGAGGCTAGGTTTATAGGAAAGAGCTGATTTGATTTGATGGCTAAGATTAAAATTCAATTGTGTTATGTGTATGGCTAGGATTAAAAGGTTATTTTAGTACCTATGATGCACATTAAGTAGGTTATGACATGAGGCTAAAGTTAGGATGTGAGGAAATAAGTGGGATTCTTCTATTTATTTTGGAGAGAAAAGATGCCTATGACACACAATGAATGGGGCTAAAAATAGGATGTGAGTGGGAATCTCATAATTTAAATAATAGAATTATTTAAATTATTTGTGCATGTGAAGAGTTGTAGTCATGTGACACATGTTGCAATGTGGTAATAAGTGAGGGATTAATTCAAATATTTAATTTGAATTATTTTGAGAAATGTGAAGGGGAATTAATTAAGTAAAAGAGATTTATTTAATTAATTGGGAAGGTGATTAAGTGGAATAAATGGGATAAGTGGGATAATGTAATGACCTGGGGTAAAATATTACAAGATGTCTTACAAGGTCGTGTATTGACTAGGTAATGTTATGACATGGACAATTTTGGGTGTCTACAGCCACTAGCTTGGGCATGACTGTAGTACTGGCCCATGAATCGATCATATTATTGTGCAATAGCTTATCCCCTATGATAAGAGTTAAGAAGAAAGGGGTGGGCTTTGGCTTACATACCTCTTTTTCATTTTTTTTGTCCCTAGTATTCACAAATGTTGTGGGTCTTGATGATTTTGGGTCCAAATCAAGCCTCTTTCCTTTGTCTTGGTTATGCAGTGGAACTGTATCTACCTGCCAAATCTGCTCATCATTATTGAACGCCTCTTGAAGAAAATTATTTTTCTTTAGTATTGATAGGACATCCCACAGAGATATGTTGACGTGGGCTTTCTTCAATTGTTCCACCACATTGAGCATTTGGGTCGGCAGGGCCTTTGGTTTAAATGGGGGTGCTTCCCTTGCCATAGGGAAAGGTCGATCTATCATTGGAAATCTCGGGCCCCTATCTATGTCTTTTGGCAGAACCAATCGCGCTTGTGATGGTTGAGTTTGTTGTATTTGTGGAGCCTACTGTACCTACGGTTGTGACCATTGCATATGTGGCCATTGGGGAGTTTGTTGCACATATTCCTTGGTAAGTCTTCTTTTTGATTGAGTATAGTAATATGAATGCACTTGCGGGGCACTAGTCATTGGAACATCATTTATGAATACTAAATTCTCCTCCTCCATCCAAGAGAAAAGCACTTGGTCTGGGGAGATGTTTGATTCTTGTTCTAAGGACATGCCTTGTGTCTGTGTACTGAACCAAGAATTCTTAATTCTGAGGAACTGATAGTCTTCCATATCCAAAAATATTCCCTAGATCCTTTATTTTGCTACCCTCTATTGAAGATTCCCCCTCACAAAATTTTGAGGCATGTGAGCATCGTTGCATGGGAAGCACCATGTGTTCATATCTTCTGCAAGATTGTTCTGTCCTGGGACCAAGTCCTTGTTTGGGCTATTCTTAATGGTCTGGAGTGGTGTGGTGATCGGGACTATCTGGCCTATAGATGCATGTTGTCGATTGCCTCCTCTTGGAGCTTCTTGGTACGTATTATGCTAGTAAGGTGGTTTTCCTCCTTGATAATTCTGGAAGGGAGGCTTTAGAGGTGGCACTTGTTGTTGTTTGATAATGACGAGCTCATTTATGAAAGTTTGCATTAAATTCTTCATGTCATTGAAATCTGCCACCAATGAGGAAGAACCGATGTGCTTGTTTTTTCACTAGATACACATACATTGAGGGCAATGGGGACGCTAATGTGTTGGGAGTGGAGCAGATGTACTAGGGGTTGCTTCTTTTCGTGTGCCACTAGGTATTTCGATGAATATGGGCATCGACAATCGTGGCAGAAGCTTCCTAGTGTTAATCAAATTATTTTTTTCCCTTACAACCCGATCATATGCATTGGGTAGAGTGTCACCTCCGAGAGATTCTTTGCTAGGTTTTGTGAAACCTGGTGTTAAAATCCATCATAGCCTCTTGTGGGGCTCTTTTGATAGTTATCAGCTGCTGAAACGAAGATGAGTGATCTCCTTTCTCTGCAAAGCACTCAAAGATTTTTTTTCCCAAGTTCATACCAAGAGTGGATAGAGTTGGAGGCTAATGTCCTCTACCAATCCCGAGCCTTCCCTTTAAAAGATGCAACTAATAACCTAAGGGAAATATTTTTCTCCATGATGTTATGTAACCTATAGACATCGGCAATGTCCTGGAGATGTTTGTATGTTGTTTTAAAATCTTCCCCGGTGAACCTCGGGGTTGCTTTGAGAGAAATGTGGGGATATTGGACCACATATCTGGAGGAATGGGTGGGGATAATGGGTTTCCTTTGTCCCAGGTCACAAAGTTTCTTAGGGCTCCTTGGACAGCCATAGGGAACAGTCCTCTGTGAATATGGTAGAAAGGAATTCTAATTTGAAAGGTTTTGTTGTCTGGGGGGGTAGATAGGGCTCTGGCTTTGGGGCTTATGCTTTTGGATCTATCTCTTCTTATGGGTGATATAGAACTACTCACATGTCTCCTTCTAGGTACAAAAGAGGGTAATTGAGAGTATTAAAAATTACCTCTTGAGAATGCTCTTTTTTAAACCCTGGGCATGGGTTTACTAGCCTCTCCTTATCTGATTTGAATGCCTCTTCTAAGCCGACTATTAGATCATGTGATAGATCTTGGTCCCATCAAGCATTCCAGAAAAAAAACTGTTGATCATGAAAGCTTGCGCTTCTCTTGAACAACCTTATGTGAAATTTAGTGAATGTGGGACCTTTTTGCACTTCATTGAATGACCTCTAGGATTTTTACAGAATCTAACTCTTGGGAAAAGAGAAAGAGAAATGTAGAAAAGAAACTAACTAAGGCGATGTGCCACAAAGTTTTTAGAACATTTCAAACCCTAACAGGCTCTTATTTCTAATGGAATGGATACAAAATGCCACAAACCCTTCATTGTTGGAAAGAGAACAAACAACTAAGGCCCATAGGAGCACAGAGTATTCATTTAGATCTCCCCGCGGGAAGCACCCATTAAGGTCTGACAAAAATAAGAAACCCTATATTAGGAGAAATACCTTAGATCTTTACAAAACCATCTTTCTCTTACAACATAATATGAAAATCAGCAAACTTTTACAGAAAAATGAAAGAGTACTACAACATGATTCAATTTTTGAAAGATAGCATTATCTAAACGTAGAAGCTAGTGGCATAGAAAGCAATTACCAAGACTATACTTGAATGAGTTGACATAGAAAATTCAGCATACAAAATAGACAAAGAAAAAATGTGACAGAGGCCATAGATGCACAATCTCATATATTTCTTCCTTCTATTACTTGTTCTTGCAAGAATAACATAAATGCAAAGGTTGGATACCAATCCTAGAAATCATCTTGATAATATTTTAACATGCCATAGAGAAAAACAAAAGTTTATGTAAAAATCCATTCCTATCTCTCCTCTAATCTAATTCCTCAAACAGACAAAAAACTTCTATTTGATGATACTGAAACAAGCTATCGAGGCTTCCTTTTATATGGTCAGAAGATGCACCGACATTGAGTATTCTTTGCCGATAGAGATGAATTCTTAATAGGTGTCCTCGCATAATGACTCTGTAATCCGATCAAGGATCTAATTTAATCATCTCAATCTCCACTAATGAAAGTTGAGCTACTTCAATAATGTCTCTGGATGTTGCAGGAACCATCACAAAGATATTTATACCAGAATCTAGGATTTGAAGTCATAACTGGTTGAAAAAATTTGATCTTATCAGTTGTAAGTAATAATGGCGCCACCCAAAAGAGACTAATACTAAAAGTGTAAAATCCATTGTGCTTCCCGACAAACTCCGCCAAGTAAATAATATGCTCGTGGGTGAAACAACCTTCCCGACAAAAGATGAGTCACATGGCACGTTGGTGGGTGATTTTCAAGTCCGTGTGAGTAGCTTGTGAAAAATTCTTGTGACGCAGTCATGTGCCCAGCTTCAGGCCTGAAAGGAAAGTGATATGAAAAATCCGTGCAACCACTACATGGAGCATTGTGTACCCATTTTTAGGATTAACTATAACCTTTGAGACGAGGTGTCATCAAAACATGCAAAAAAGAGCAAGAGCCGAAAAGAGGAGAATTGCAGGGATCGAATCCAAAAGCAAAAATACTTAGAGTAAAATTGCTCCACACCCATTAATCAATGAAGTTGAATATCTCGTATGATGGTTGCTTAAGGTAGTTTGGGTAGTTAATAGAAAGAGGCTTTTACAAAATCAATGCATCTGAATATAAATCCATCCAAGTGAATCAAATATAATTGAATATTTATATTTATTTTTACAATGTTGTTATCCATAAATTTAATTTTCTATATGCTCTACCATTCTCAATCACTAATACTAGTTTCCTTCTAGTACCCAAAACTAGTTCTATCAAATGTGACATGCACTCCAACATCATTAATTTTATGAACCACTATTAGAAAAATGTATCTCAACCTTGCATTCCTAATATTATTTTTTAATAATTTTTGTATGCACTTACTATTTCATCTTCTAGTGATTTTATTTTCTTGTCAATATTTGGCATCCCACTTGGAGGCTTACTAGAATTCATATTTTAGTGAGTTTTCTCTTCTCATGAGGATGTAGCTATTACATTTTGAGGTGACATGGCTTGGATATTTACCAACATCTTGTGGTGTATGTAAGGTAATCATGAAGGGAGTTACATATAATATATTTTATGATGTGTAAGAGCATGTGAGGAGGAGGCTACAATAGAATCTTGAACAACATTATGACATGTTGGTACACTTATCATGGAGCATCTTTTAAATTTTTAAATGAGAAAAATTTTGGGTTCCCACATTTGGGTGGTCAAATATGAAAAGTATGATAGATGCAAGGTGTATCAAGAATATGCAAAATAATGTTAAGAGGATCAAGACCAAGAATATGGTATTGGAATTTAGACCCATGTTTTGGCACCATACTTCTTGTAGGTTTTTTTGATGGTTTTTAGTTTATACTTCATCTATTCATTTTTTACTTGGAGGTTTATTTTGTATAGTCAAGTTGTCGGAACCATTATGCTGCCATATTTTTTATGTTAGTGAAAATCCTATAATATATTTATTTTCAAGTACATTATATTCCATTGGTTTACTAAATAATATATTGAGCTGGTTTGGAGTGTGGGGTTTTCCTTCCAAAAGGAGTTTCCCTATGTACATCTTTTACTATGGTATATAATATATTTTATGTTTATATGTATTTCTAATTTTTATAGTTAAAAATAGACATTAATCTTATTAGGTTGGTCTAGGAAGCATTTCATTGTACCTTGCTTCCATTCAACCAAAAGTAAATTTTATGTTAAAACTTTAATGTACAACACATCTATGAGAGGTTTTACTCTCCCACCAATAAATACAAGTTTTACCTCCTCTTTGTTAACATTTTATTTTTATTGCATCATACCAATTGATTGTTGGTCGCTACCTCATAACCAATCGTTGATTATTAGTAATTGTTGGTATTTGGTGGTAAGTTTATTTTAATAAACTTCTCATTGATTTTATATTACCTACTTATTATGAATAATATTCACTTCCTACTCATCTTTATTATGGTATCAGAGTAAACAAAATCATAAACAAATTACAATATGAATCTAAATGAATCTAAATGATTTTGAATATCTATAATTTATGTAGAATCTAGTTGATTCAATTTCAAATATTTTTTAATATTTATACAAATAATTGATGTCTAGATAATTTGAAACATAATTCATAATAAAATTATGATTTTATAGAATGAATATAAAAAAATTGAGGTACAATGTCAATCAAAAGGCTAAGTTAATCATTCTATTTGGAGTGTCTAATGAGGTACAACCTCATATAAGAACAACCACTACTGAAAAATATGCTTGGGATCATCTTAAAATAATTTATGAGGAAAGAAATCATAATCAAATTCTTCACTTGCAATGCTAGTTACATTGCCTTCAAATGCAACATGAAGAAAAAATAGAGACATTCCTTAGAAGAGTGGCAAAGATTAAGACATCTCTACAAGAGTTAAGGGAAAAATTTATAGATGCATCTCTTGTATCCATAGTCTTGAGAGCACTACCCCCTTATTTTACACTTGTCTCAATGTGGTAATTAAAACACCACCCTTTGAAGATTTGGTAACATTTCTTCAACAAGAAGTAATCCATGGCGATAAATCAAACCCCCAAGTGATGCAGAGCAGGGGTGGATATTATTTTATTAGACACAATTCAACCAACCTTGATCAACTTTTCACTCTGAGAACCCTAACTTGGTGTTTCTTCACAAATTCATCAACCTAGCTTGTAGCACATCAAACAATGAAATTTAAGCATATCTTTTAGAGAAGGCCTCAAACCCATGAATTGGTTACCATTTTGAATACCCTTTATGGAATTCTTCAACATATCAAATATGTGCTTAGGGTTGTTTCAGAACATCACCTCCAAAATCGGACTGCTATGCTGCCCTTAACCCCAATTAGGCCTCTTTTACAAAGCAAGTATATGGTAAACCTTCTCCCAATCACCAATCTTCACTTCACAGTGTTAAACAGGTCACATGGAGTTTGGAAAAATATATTTTCTCACTTGAAACATCCACCAACTCACCTAACAATAAAACCCTACCTCTAACTATCTAAAACTAGCCTAATACATTGAGATATTAAGCTAGGGCTTGCACAAACAAGGCCCTAACTCCATCCCCTGCAACTACAATCACTATCAAACTAAAAATCATCCTAACTAAATCCATTCCACCAATTTGCAAATAATTTCACTGGTGGAATGGTTGTTTATTCCATTTTCTTGTTCAAACCCTCTCCACCTAGGGTTTTCAGACCTACCTCAGTAATTTGCTTATAAAATCCTTCAAACTGTATAGAATTGACTCAAACCAAAACCAAATTACTCTTGACTCATGCCACCATCAATTCCAATTCACCTTATGTCATTTAGTGATTGTACGGAGCCGTACCAATGCCTGTAGCAGTAGATTTAAACATCAACCAACACAACCCAATGGTTCCAACCAAATTTTGAACTACATGATCGTTCCTCTTCCTTAGATGACAAAAAAGTGCAAAGTTGCAAAGCAACTTTTGACAAAATTTGCAAAACATGACAAAATGTACTCAAACTGACCCCATGAGACCCAATAAATTGAAAATGGTCTATTATGACCTTATTACATCTGACATGACTCAAAACACCCAAAATTCCAACATATGACCCTATTTACACAAGTTGACTAGGTGCCCCTACACCATACACCCGGGGAGAAAAGAATCTCAACCTCCACCTGAGATCAATTCTTGAACAGTTGTTCCATGCCTTTTAATGTCCTCCTCTACCATCCATGTTGCATCTTCAGGAGGGAGACCTTTCCATTTCACAAGATATTCATTGTATAATTTGTGCCTCATTCTCTTCACCTCCTTTGTGTCCAAAATACTTTCAAGCTTCAAAGGTTGAGTTGGCGATAGGTCCTTGACCCAATCTTCATCTTGAGCTCCAAATGTACCTGCTTCTTCACCTACAAACACAGATCCTTTGAAAGGATAAGGGTCAGAAACATTAAATATTGGAGAGACAACAACTCTAGGAGGGAGTTCTATCTCATAGGCATTTTCACCAAATTTGTGGACCACCTTGCATGGCCCAATCTTTTTCATCTGTAGCTTTGTATAATTCCCCTTTGGAAACCTTTCTTTCCTCAAATGTGCAAGTACTAAATCTCCCACCTTGAATTGAACATCTCTTCTCTTTAAATTTGCATGTTTCTTTTATTTTTCAACACTTTTTTGAGGGTTTCCTCTAACTTGTTGGTGTATTTCCCTCATGGCCTATGCAAATTCTTCTCCCTCAGCACTCCTTTTCTCCATTCCACTCAAATCCATGAGCTCAAACAAACCTCTAGGTTTCAATCCATACACCACCTCAAGTGGTCTTTTTCCAATGCTTCTAGTGATGGAGTCATTATAGGAATACTCAGCTTGTGGAAGAACCAAGTCCCACTATTGTCCATGTTGCTTTGTGAGACACCTAAGCAGATTTCCAAGTGACCTATTGACTGCTTCATTCTTCCCATATGTTTGTGGATGATAGGCAGTACTAAAGGTCAAGTTTGTTCCAAGCTTCCTCCAAAGGGTCCTCCAGAAGTGACCTACAAACTTCAAATCCCTATCTTATACAATAGTCAATGGTAGCCCATGAATTCTGACCACCTCCCTAAAAAACAAGCCTGCAATGTGTGAGGCATCATTGGTGCTTTTACATGCTATGAAATGTGTCATCTTACTAAAATGGTCCACCACAACAAACACAATGTCATAACCCCTCTGATTTTTTGGAAAACCTAATACAAAATCCATATTGAGAGACTCTCATGGTCTATTAGGTACTGGTAAGGGCTGGTAAAGACCTGCATTTGAACTAGAACCCTTGGCTCTTTGGAAAATTACATAAATTTCCACAAATTTTTTGACATCCACTTGCATCTTTGGCAAATAGTAAAATCTCCTTACATGTTCCAATTTTTTATCCACCCCAAAATGACCTCCTAAGCTGCCACAATGTTTTTCTTTTATCAAGTTAGTTCTCATGGAGCACTTTGGAATACATAACTGAGCACCCGTGAACAATAATCCATCTTGTAACAAAAATCAGAATATTCATCATGAAAAGCACCCTTAAACTGATCACAAACAACATATACATTATTAAATCCCTCATCTCCTTCGTACATACCTTTCAAGGCATCCATTCCCACACTTTAAAGTTGAATTTCTTGCACCAACATTGACCTTCTGCTCAAAGCATTTGCCACCTTGTTTGATTTCCATTTCTTGTGTTTTATGCTGAAAGTATAGCTTTGTAGGTACTCCACCCACTTCACATGTCTATGGCTCAACTTGTGGACTGGTTGTTCAAGAAACTCAAAGAATGATTGTCAGTAAAAATAATAAATTCCTTTGGAAGGAGGTAGTGTATCCACTTTTTCAATGCTTGGACCATTGCATACAATTCTAAATCATATGAGAAATACTTATTTTTTTCCTCATTAAGCTTTTCATTGGAAAATTCTATAGGTCTACCCTCTTGACTCAAGACTACACCAATTGCATACCCACTTGCATCACATTCTATGGTGAACACCTTGTTGAAGTCAGGAAATGCTAGGATGGGTTGTTGAGCTATCTTTTATTTCATAAGTTGAAAGCTTCTTTCTGCCTCTTCAGACCACATGAACCTCTTCCTTTTATCTCCTTTTATGGTATCAATGATGGGTGAGCAAACATGACTCAAATTTCTTACAAATTTTCTATAGAAACTAGCAAGACTATGGAAGCTTCTTACCTCACTAACTAATTTTGGAGTAGGCCAACTGAAAATTGCTTCTACCTTGTTGGGTTCCATCTTCAAAGTTCCTTTAGAGATCACAAAACCAAGATAGATTAGTTCCTCTTTCATGAATTCACACTTTTTCAAGTTAATCATCAACTTTTCTCCATTCAGCCTTTTCAACACCATGTCCAAATGCTGCAAGTGATCTTCTTTGGTCTTACTAAACACAACAATGTCATCCAAATACACAACAAATTTCCCTATGAAAGGCTTCAAAACTTCATTCATTAACCTCATAAAAGTGCTTGGAGCATTTTACAATAAAAATGGCATTACCATCCATTCATACAACCCCTCATTGGTTTTAAAAGCAGTTTTCCACTCATCCCCTTTTGTTATCCTAATATGATGATAGCCATTTTTAAGGTCAATTTTAAAAAAATAACAAGCTCCTTCTAAACAATCCATCAAATCCTCCATTCTAGGTATTGGAAACCTATACTTATAGTGATTTTGTTGATTTCCCTTGAATCGGTGTACATTCTCCAATCCCCGCCTTTTTTAGGTGCCAACACTGTAGGAACAACACATGGACTTAAACTTTCCCTTATGAGACCCTTATCTAACAACTCTTGAATTTGTTTCCTTATCTCTTCATTTTGTTGAGGATTCATTTTGTATGTAGCCTTATTGGGTAAGTTTGCACCTGGTATAAAGTCTATATGGTGGCTCACATCTTTGATGGGTGGAAAAGAACTAGGGAGTTCATCAGTAACTGTGTCTTGATACTTATTCAACAAAATTTGTACTTCCTTGGGAACATTTTCCATGGTTGTTGTTGTCAAGAAAAATTTGGGTCTGATTATGATTGCATACCTCTGACCACCTTCCTCCTTCATGTTTTTCAAGAATTCTTTCTCCCCAACTAACATGACACTTGACCCAACTTGTGTATCTACATTGTCATCTTGCAAAGGAGTGAGGGTAAAGGACACACCATCTTTTTCAATCACATATTTGTTTTTCTGCCCATCATTTTTTTCTTTCTATTATACTGACAGGGTCTTCCTAGCAACAAGTAACAAACATCCATGGAGATGATGTCACACAAGATCTTGTCTTTATACCCCCCATTGTTAAACTCTACCCATGTTTGTTCATTGACCAAGACTTGTTGACCCTTAAACCTTATAAGGTGTGGGGTGTGGAATCCTTTTCATCCTTAGTTTTTCAACCATCTCCAAATAAACTAAATTATTAGTTGAACCGGAATCTACAACAACCTTACATTCCTTGCCTTGTGATTTGCAAGTTGTTCTAAATAAGGACTTTCTTTGTGGAGGCTCCTTCACCACAAGAACCTTGAGTAGTGTTCTTCTCATCATCATATTTTCTCTAACCTTTGGAGCAACATGCTGAGAAGGAGAGTTAACACTCTCACAATCTTCCTCTTGCACCAACTATTTTCTCCTTTCACCACCATGGGATGTTGAAGGTTGTTTCTTTGGAAACTTTTGTGCTTGATGGCCAAATTGGTTACATTGATAACATCTCCCAAAAAATGTGTTTGAATCTCTACCTTGTCCTCCAAATTTTCCTCTACCATTAGGTCTTCTACTTTTGAATCCACCTCTTGACTCTGAGCCTTGTTCTTGATTTCCACTTTACTCTCCTTGTGATTTTTGTGTTTTTCCTCTTCCACCATAGGATCCTCTGCCCCTGAAGTTATTTCCTCTGCCTCTACTTTGTTTTTCCTACCTTCTTTTCAATTTCTCTTCTTCCCTAACAACCAACTGAAAGCACTCTTCCACCATTCTAAGGGTGGCAAGACTCAATTCATCCTGAATGTTGAACCTTAGTCCATTAATATATCTTGCTATCTTCTCAACCTCATCTTCAACATGACCTTCTCTAAGGCTCAATTTGTGAAATTCCTCTATATAGGCCATGACATCCATTTCCTTTTGCTTTAAGTTTTGTAACTTCCTAAATGTTTGAATTGCATGGTCATCGAGCAAGAATTGGCTCGTCACCTTAGACACCATCCTATCCCATGCATTTATTTTTGCTTTGCCCCTTTTCACTCTTTCTTCCTGTACATAGTTCCACCAAGTTAGGGCAGGGCCTTTGATTTTGGTTTTAGCAAACTTTACCTTCTGTTCTTCTGCTACCTCCTTGTATTCAAAGTAGTTGTCCAGTGCATCAATCCAATCCAACACTTCTTCACTATCCATTTTCTCACTATACATGGGAAATTCCATTTTCACTTCAGTAGTCTCTCCTCTGATAGCCTTCAGTATCTTCACCATCCTTCTTTCATCGAGGTCCAACTCATCATCACCTTGGACTCCTCTTTGAGGGTTTTCATTATCACCCTCTTCCTCTTCCTCTCGGTCACTTTCCTCTTCTTTGATTTGTTTCCAATGCTGCAAGTGTGGATAAAACTACTTCTTGAGACTCCATCATCCTTATTTCCCTAGAAATTACTGCACTACCTTTACGAGGCATCTTGTCCTTCAATTTGCAACCTTTCCCTCTTCAAACTTCAACCTTTTTCCTTCAAAAGATAAAAACCTATGATTTGATACTAATTTGATGTAGATCAAGGGTGGAGATTGTTTTATCAGACATAATTCAACCAACCTTGATCAACTTTTCACTCTGAGAACCCTAACTTAGTGTTTCTTCACAAATTCATCAACCTTGCTTGTAGCACATCAAACAATGAAATTTAAACATATCTTTTAGAGAAGGCCTCAAACCCATGAATTGGTTACCATTTGGAATACCCTTTATGGACTTCTTCAACATATTAGATTTGTGCTTAGGTTTGTTTCAGAACATCACCTCCAAAATTGGACTGCTAACTCATGGTAAACCTGCCTCTTTTACAAAGCAAGTATATGGTAAACCTTCTCAAAATCATAAATATTCACTTCACAGTGCTAAACAGGTCACATGAGGTTTGGAACAATATATTTTCTCACTTGAAACATCCACCAACTCACCTAACAATAAAACCCTACCTCTAACTATCCAAAGCTAGCCTAATACATTTAGATATTAGGATAGAGCTTGCAAAAACAAGGCCCTAACTCCATTCCCTAAAACTACAATCACTATCAAACTAAAAATAATCCTAACTAAAGCCATTCCATTGATTTGTAAATAATTTCACTGGTGGAATGGTTGTTTATTTCATTTTCTTGTTCAAACCCTCTCCACCTAGAGTTTTCAGACCTACCTCAATAATTTGCTTATAAAATCCTTCAAACTATATGGAATTGATTCAAACAAAAACCAAATTACTCTTGACTCATGAAACTATCAATTCCAATTCACCTTATGTCATTTAGAGATTGTACGGAGCTGTACCAATTCCTGTAGCAGTAGATTTACACAAAAAAATTATAGAAAAAACAAAGCTTTTATTATTGTTTGCACTTCAAATCAACCTTAGAACCTTGCCTCAAAGTTTTTGAGGCATATCTAAACATCAACCAACACAACCCAATGGTTTCAACCAACTTTTGAACTACATGACTGCTCCTCTTCCTTACATGACAAAAAAGTGCAAAGTTGCAAAGTAACTTTTGACAACATTTGCAAAACATGAAAAAATGTACTCAAACCAACCCCATGAGACCCAATACATTTAAAATGGTCTATTATGACCTTATTACATCCAACATGACTCAAAACACCCAAAATTCCAACATATGACCCTATTTACACAAGTTGACTAGGTGCCCCTGCACCACCAAGACAGCTAGGCCCTCACAACAAAGCATAAGGGGAAACAACTTGAATGTCAGAGTGGTCCAATAAGATTATAAAAAAAAATCAAGAAAACTCTTCCATGAAAAGGAAATGTCTAATTTTTGGAAGAAAAGGACCTTATATCAAATAATATTTGTTCAATTCATATGCCAATAGTGAATCCAGTCATAAAAATCCACATAAGCCTTCTCAAGGGGATAAGAAGAAGAATTCTCATTGGCAAAAAAATCCAAATAGTCAAAATGGTAATGTTGCATCTATAGGAGACTCAAATGAAGAGTATTTCTTGTATGTTGTTGAAACAAAGGCCTCCACTTCAAATAGTTAAGTCTGATATGTTGATTCTGATGCATCTAGATATATGATAGGTGAGCAAGAGTGGTTTTGTGATCTCACTCCATCCACCTCCTATGGGAAAGTATCCCTTGGAAATGACTCATCATATGAAGTTAAGGAAACTAGAGATATATCTTTGCCCCTAAATACTCACAAATGAAAAATTACAAAGGTTCTTTATGTTCTAGGGCTCATAAAGAACCTTCTTTTAGTTAGTCAGTTCTTGAGCACAACTTGAAAGTTGAATTTGATTGTCACAATGATGAATTTTTTTGTCTCATTAGAGATAAATTAAAAATGGTGATTTTTTTTCTTGTGCTTCAAGGGTTGGCAAGATGTTTTGAAACCTATTGATGCCACACATGAATATAAGGCCCCTGCAACAAAAACTCGTGTATCCACAATTCTTTGGCATCAAAAATTTGGCATCTTATTTTTTACTATCATATTACATTGAATAAGAGAGATATGGTGCAAGGATTTCCCCCATGCATAAATAAGTTCTTTTTTCACATTATCTTTCTAGTAAGAAACATCAAGCTCATTTTCCTACTATACATAATAGAGCCTCAAGTCCCTTAGAATCGGTTCACATTGATCTATTTAGTTTGATGCCACCAAGTCATAATAATCTAATGCATTTTATACTCTTTGTGGATGATTTTTTATGAAAAATGTGGGTATATTATTTGGCTCACAAAAATCAAGCACTTGAGAAATTCAAAGAATTTCAAGCCCTTGTAGAAAAATCATTTGGTCATTCCCTTAGAGCCCTTCACTTATACTGAGGGGGGAATTTCACAAGTAAGGAGTTTTTAAATTACCTTAATGAACATGGGATCCATAGATAGTGGACCATTTTTTACATGCCTCAACAAAATGGTGTTGAAAAGAGGCGTAATTGTACTATTTTTGAAATGGTGTGAGGTATATTGAAATATGCAAATCTTGCTCTTGCATTTTGGGTTGAATTAGTTCATAAAACAATGTATTTGCTAAGTCGAGAACCCACCAAAGTGCTTGAAAATATCACACTTGAAGAATCTTGGAGTGGTAAGAATCCCTTTATATCATATTTAAGAGTGTTTGGATGTACAACTTACATGCTTGTTCTCAAGGTATAAAGGAAAAAATTGAATGGTAAGTCTTTGAAATGTATTTTCGTCAGGTATAGTCCTGAGTCAAAATGATATCAACTTAAAGATGCATTAACAAAGAAAGTGTACATTAGTAGGAAAATTTTTGATAAGGAAATAAGATACAACACCTCTTCCTTACCATCCTACACTAGTTCTCAAACACCAAATATTGTTGAACTTGACAATGAGGATCATGTTGAAGAAGCATCTGAAGAAGGTTTGTTCCCATTTGATCAATTCCCCCTCTTTCACCGCTTCCATCCTCATCTCTTGCACACAAAAATATTCCTAATTGGTATCAAGCCACATCAAAGGATGATAAATATGATGCAGTTATGAATACATCTCTCACTGGGCCCCAAACTCACAACAAGCCTTGTGAAGAGGTAAATATGACATTTATTCATAGTTCAGAACCAAAAACAATTTAGCAATATCTTAAGTCACCACCTTGGATGAATACCGTGAATGTAGAATATCATGCCTTATTGAGGAATAATACATGGGAACTTATTGATCATCTACCTAGGAAGAAGGCTATTGGATGTAAATAGGTTTTTTGAATCAAGTATAAAGAAGACAATAACATTGATAATTATAAGGCTTAATTTGTGGCTAATGGATATTCACAAAAGGAAGGTATTAATTATGATGAAACCTTTTCTCCCACTACAAAAATTAAGACTATTGACATGGTCTTGGTGATGACAGCTCAATTTGGACGGAGGGTTCATCATATGGGTGTTAAAATTTCCTTTTTTAACGAAGATATCAAGGAGGAGGTCTACATGACTCAACCTAAGTGATATGTTGCATTGAGCTCTTTTCCTCAATCTTCCTTTGCCTAGTCATAATCCTTTTTTTCTTGACTAATCTCCTTTCTTTACCTTTAGCTCTAAGCAACTAAATATCATAGGTATCACTTCCCAATATCTCTTTAAAATACCTTACATAATCACTTCTTTCTCTCACTTTCTCTTTCCTAAGCAAGGATTTACTAACTTTAGAAACTCTTCTTGATTTTGATGTCATGAGAAGTATGTTTTGGCCTAGAAGGGGGTTCATTTCCTAATAGTATCTCATTAGCTTGGAGGATGCATCAATTAAATAATCATCATTAGTAATTGATTTATCTTTAATGGGCCTTGATTTATTTTCTTCCCCAACTTGGGGATTTCTCTCATCTATTATCTCCATATTTTCCTTAAAAAACTCTAAACTTGTGGTAACTTCTTTCATTATATTGCTAAATATTTTCTCCCCCTCTTGACCAATTAACAAATTATTTTATTCCTCCCATCTTCATATTCATTCATTCTTACTTATTTTAGTATCTACATAGTCTATGCTAATATTTTTTATCCTCATCCAAGAAATTGATTTTACCAAGCCCTCGACCCAATTATTTATTGTAAACCTTTGATAGAACCAATCTAAATATTATCAATTAGTGGTCTTGTCATTATATACATCCTATCTAATTGAACCTCTATAATTTTAGGCCTTTTCTTGAGTTTTTATTTTTATGTTTGCATTCTTTTTCTATTTTCTCCTTTTTTGTCAATGAAGATTCTCCTACTTTGTATTTTTATTCTATGTATAATTCCTTGTGTCATATAACACTTTATCCCTCTCCTTTAGGTATCTTCATTATTTCTTTTGCATTGTAGGTTAAATATGAAACTAAAATTTCTTCATGTTTTAATCCGAGTTCCATCCTATTCTTATACAACCATTTAGCTTTGGGAAAACTAAAAAGATCATGTAAGTTGTCACTATAAAATCCACATATGGATTTTTCCTCCATTTTGCTTCTATAATCATTAGCATAATGTATTAGTTTACTCCAATTGTAACATGCCAACCTTTTGATCCTTCATCTTGCTTATTCACCTCTATTTTTATTTTAGTAGCCTCCCCTACCACATGCTTGAGAGGATGGATCATAATGACTTGTGGAAGTATTTGCATCTAAAATTTTGATGTCGCATGGTGTATAGAGTTGACTAGTCCTGTATTTTTACTCCATTCTGGTTCCTAATAGGCATGATTTGAATGCCCATTCAATTATCTTGTAAGAAAACCATATATTGTATCCTTATTCCTATCCATTAAATACTATTCCAAATTCATTCCATGAACCATTGGTTCATATCTATCTTCTTCATCAAGTAATATTGAACAACTAATATTATCATGTTTCTCCTATTGTGTATATATTCCATAGTATACAATTATTATCTAAGGGTTTTCTAAAGTTCTACCATTAGTGAAATAACCCTTCTAGTGCTTTTCTATCATTGGGAATTTATTTCTTAGGTACCTTTTGATGAGAGCCATTCATACTCCATTTTATACCATATTTTATCCTCTTTCCTATACCATTTAACCAATTGCCATATTCCATTTCCATACATTATCATACCATTTTACCACCTTTTTTGCTTATGGTTAAATATAAATAAGTATTATTTAATTTAGTTTTTAGATAAAATAAGTGAATGATAGTTATTTGATTGTATCTATAGTATTTGATTCTATCATGTTAAGAAAATATATCTTGCAACATGTTGATTAGAGGAGAAGAATGCAGACTTCCTATTGCCCGTGGGTACACATATTAGAAAATTAATTCCAACCATAAAATTATTTTCTCATAAAATAATTTGGTTATTTAGTTATAATCAATTAGTATTCAATTTTAATTTTATGGAGGAGAATGTCCTCACATTAAAAATAATATTCTATTTTATTGATTGCAACCATGAGCTAAACAAGATCCTACATTTTAGGGTGAGTTGTTTCAACACATCAAATAGCTAAATATGAGCCACAAAATAATAGCAAAGTGGCATAAAAATAGGAAATAGCTTGCACATATATTTATTATAAATATGAGCTACATGAGAGAAAATGAGATATAGACTTTGTATTATTTTTGATAAATAAAAAATCTTCACATGACTCAACTAGTGTAAAGGAATTTTATTTCAACATCAGACGAACTGAAAAGGAAGGGCACCCTCTTCTAGGAATGCATGTGATTTTGTAGCTTTCATAGTAAATGTGTTTATTTTCAATTGTGTTTATTTTCAAAAATGTGTTTATTTCTATTATTGTTTGAATATTTTTACTATTTACTATTTATTGCTTATGATTTAATTGTGGGATCTAATGATTATCTTTTTTAATGATTGTTCATATTATTTACAGCTGTGAGTTTAATTTCCCTGACATGAAAGCAAAACAAAAACATTAATTTGATTTTCAATTTAGGTAGTTGATTGAGTTTAGTAATGTATTTTTATCCCCACTCACCTCACAACTTGTAGCCCTTATGCATATAGCCACAACATCTTTCACAAGTCCACACCCCGAATTGACAATTAGACCAAGCTAAATCTTATTATTAAACATTAAATCATTTTTATTATTTACCGCAGTTTTGGCCTATCACCCTTCTCTACTAGTGGTGAGCACATGGATTTTTATTTCTTCCAAGTGAGAGAGAAGTCCCACTCTTCTCACTTTTCACCAAAATTTCCTATTATATCAATAGCCTTTCCCTCGGTGGGAAGCCCTTGTCCGCTTTGGGGTTGGAGGCCAAAATCAAACCGGGGGGGGACGACTAACTTCATGACATTGATTTTGACCATTTCGCCATTCAATCCTATATTCTATACGTAACATGCGATACTTCTGCACCACCCACAGGCATGTTACATATAGAATCGATGATTCCATACGGTCGATCACCGATTCCTCCTTCTGATGGACTTACGGGAGAACAACTCGGTCGAGTGGGGGCTGACCAAGACGACGCAAACCCAAACATGACTGGTGTTTGGTCCCCCAGTCCTCTTAGTTTTTCTAGCCCTAATTTATTTTTTCAATTTCATATTTTCTTATTGAATCATTCTCCTATTATCATGAGTAGGCTTCTATTCTAGTGGCCAATTCTACTACATCATTATATGAAGAGAAAACCTTTCTCTCCACTTTTTCCTTAATGTGAGAGGTTAACCATAAAGTAAACCACTCAATTTATTTATTTTTCGTCAAGAATTATTCTAATTTTTTACCACACTTTTAAAGCATTGGTAATATTTTTTCTCCCATAAATTTTGACACTTTTTGTTGGTACATTAGGTGACTAGGAATTTAAAAGAAATAAATATCTCATTTATTTCCATTTTTTCATCATACTTAGGGATTTATTTAATGTACCACTTGAGTGCCTCATCCTTCATGGTTTCCACAAAATCATAAAATTGAGTTTTTAATCATCAATACTAGTCCTACCATAGTGAGATTCCAAGATAAAAAAATTCTCATTAGCATCCTTGGAGTCTTTACCAAAAATAGAGAGCTTAGTCTTATGTGTGGCCATACTTGCAATAGGTGAAGGTGTTTTTTATATAACTTTCTATAATATAGATATTATCCTTCATGTTGATTTATTACCCACTCTTAGATCACTTTCTCTCTTTTCCTCAAGATTTGTTTGCTTAATTTCTTTCATTTTTCTTAACTAATCTTCTTTCTCTACCTTTATCTCTAAGAAACTAAATATCAAAGGAATCACTTCCCAATATCTCTTAAAAATATCTCACACAATCACTTATTTCTCTGACTTCATCTAGCCTAAACACTTGTATTTACTACTTATATTTTCTTTAGAAACTCTTCTTGCTTTTGATGGCACATGAAGTGGATTTTGTCCTAGGGGATTAATTTCATAATATCTATTTATTTTGGAGGATGCATTAATTAAATACTCACCATTATATTAATTGATTTATCTTTAATGGGATTTGAGTTATTTTCTTCCTCAATCTAGGGATTTATCTCATCTACGTTTCCAAGTATTTCTTGTAAAATTATTTTATTAAATTACTAAATATTCTCTCCTCCTCTTCACCAATTAATAAAAAATTTACTTACTCCCTTCTACATATTACATCATACCTAATTATTTTAGTATCTATATAGTCCACATTGATATTTGGTGTGCTCATCTAATAAATTGGGGTTACCAAATCCTCAACCCATTTATTTATTATAACTCTTGCATAAATTTAATCTATACTTTTGGCAACTAGTGATCTTGGCCTTAGATACATCATCTCCAAATAAGCATTTATGCTTCTTGTCCTTCCTTACCAACCACATCTATAACATCCCTACAAATAGGTTTTAAGTCCTTTGAGTTCACCACTACCCCATATTATTTCAACCACCCTACCATTATGGTAATATTTTTCCTTTTAGTTCTAATTTAGGTTATGAAACATTTTGGTTCTTTTTATAATTATGAGCACCATGTCCATTGAGAATTCACTTGCTCATTACTATGGATCTCATTAGTCACAACCCTCTTGGTAGGCTCTCTCGATGTTTGTCACACATTCTCTATCATTTTACAATATATTTCCTCTCTTTCCGAAGTCTATTTTACCCTTTACTCTTCTAAGTTATTTTTCTCAATCACGATCATGTTCTAACTCGCTTCCAAACTCATCTTAATCTCAATTGTAAGTTCTCTTTCTCTCTTACTATCACTCTTTCCCCTAAATTTTTTGATTGAGTTTTATTCATCCTTAACCACCATTTTATTTATCTCCAAGCATAAATATATTATATAAGTAATCAAAAAAATTCAAGATCCACCCCATTCACCATCACCTCATAGGTTACTAACCCCCCTAAGAGTTAGGACCTAATATGTGATATTGTATATCTCCATAATTAATATAATTTCTATTAATAATATATTTATCTGGAGAATTATTTACTAAAAAAATTGGTCTCAACAATTGAACCAAATATTGACAGTAAAATATAGACCCAAGATCTAGATTATTTATGTCAAATAAATTAACCCTAGTATGATACAATAAGAAGAAAAAATAGAACAAATTCAGTAGATTAACGTATAATCAAAAGAAATATTATGTTTGAATATATAAATAATTACCTATACAATCATTCACTTTTTATTCGTATCATATAGATCAATTACATTCAATGTTCTCTTATACCACAAATCTTGATATACACATCATTTATGATTGGTTATTGTATTATTCCCTAATATTTATTTTCTCTATTTATTATTCTATTATATTCTCTTCCTCTTATTACATCTATGGTGTATTATATTACTAAGATATCTTATATATAAGGACATGTTCCTAAGCACTTCATCATCTACTACTATCGAGATGTATTATAATACACATGATACTACCATGACTTGCTTTCTCTTACCTATGGTGAACTTTATCTTATTTTATACTCTAATAGGATAATTCTACAAGACTTGGATTCTAGTTCCCTTGTAGGTTTTCACCATCAACCTTCATTAGGATACAATTTTAGGCTTTTAACCTAATGGAGATAGATCCAACTAACCTTTTGGGTTTTAAATTTTTATCTATTGATTCCTTAGATAAAATCTATAACCTATCAACACATCCTTTCCCTCTCATCCCCATACTTCGCTTATATTATATAATTATTGAGAGTCAATGTTTGTGTTTTGCAAGTGGGAATAAAACTAGGAGTTAATTGCACAAAAAACTTCAAAATGTTGGAGAGGAACTAGAGATAAATAAACATGCTCCCAAGAGGGTTAGGCATACCCACCAACACTATTGCAACACCCAAAATTGGGACTAACACCCACCAACATGAATACAATGCTCATATACTCTATAGTAGTGCCCAAGTTCCTAAAATTACTCTCAAGTTAAACCAAAAAAATCACTAGTTGCATTTCAACCTTTCTTGTCCTTTCCAACATAAATTCATCAACTTCTAGGTGTGTATATTGTATTTTTAAGTGTCTTTCATGAAATAATTTTATTAGCTCTTGTATTATCTAATATAGATTATATTAGCATAGATTGATGATATGTTACATTTATTAAATAATTTATGTTAATAACAAATATAATATAAATTATAGTAATATCATAGGTACATATTGAAAAATTAGGAGATAAGAAAATATATCTATAAAGAAGGGGGATTTTCTACTCACGAGTTCTCTTCATTCAGAGAACCTCACAGGGTGAACAACCCTAAACTACCTAAAGGACCAGCGGTGAGAGTTCTAGAATCAGAAAGAGCAAGTCACAAAGATTTTCTAGACAAACTGACAAGCTCTTGACCAAAGGACGATAACACAAAATACAGATGACAGCGCAGTGTGTTGGCATCTCAAAAGCGCATTAGCATCTCGTATGGATAAGAAAGAAAGTTTGTCACAGAAAATAGCAAGTGGTTGCTTCTACTCTAATTGCTAATAAATCTTAGAATGTGAGAAAGCAACAAAATGTAACGGAACTAAAAAAAAGTGAAACATAAATGATAAAGATAAGGAGAAGAAAGGAAGTGCTCACAACCACACAAGTGATGAAGTATTCAGCATGTCAATGTCTTCAATACCTGCATGTGTAATATCTAGAGAAAGTGTTAGGGTTGTATAGGGGTTTGCCTTAGTCAAACCCCCATTTTGGTCTTCCCACCTCCACAGACAGCCAAATAGATAGAGAAAGAGAGAAATGAACAAAGCGTGTGGTGAAAGCAAAACCCGCTTCAGGAGTAGAACCCACACCACCAAGTATGAGTGATAAAAGCAATCCCCGCTCAAGGAGGAAAACCCGTATCACAAAAGAGGTGATAAAAGCAATCCCCGCTCGAGGAGGAGAACCCGTATCACGAAGTAAAGATGCAATAGATAATGGATATGGAATCCCAAGATGCTCACAAGCATGAAATAAGGGAGATGAAGCTGCAAGAGCCAAAGGAGCCAAAGGGAGAGAGAAAAGAGTGTTGTAGAAGCTTGAAAGTGTTGTAGCAAGTTGTATGGAGTTATGCAAGCAAGAGTTGGAGAGAAAAAGGTTGAAGCCAAAGCTGGAGAGAAGTTAGAAGTAGAAGAGATTTGCAAATGAAGTGAAAAGAAGCTTCCCAAGCCGTTTCAAGGCATCTTGAGCCATTACCACTGACCAAAGGAGATGACAAGTGGTAAGCATGCACAAAATGGTCATTTGAATGTTGAAATGTTGTAGGATGCTAGCACGACATGCAAACATCTGCATGGCACGCTAGTGTCCGAACACGTCATGCTACAAAACAACATGAATGGGAAAGGCATAAGGTCTAACGCAAATCTGACACACAAGGGTAGCTGCTAAAAAGGTGCACTGGAGCATCCTGAGAAGGGAAAAAGGCTGATGCAGGGGCTAAAATGAGCCTACACAAGTGCTAAAGGAGCAGACACTAAAGCGGGTACAAGAATGTATGTGAAATTGCAAGGGGTGCAATTTTACAGCTATACATTTTTCCCCCACTTTAGTGAGCATATGAATCTACATTAATATGCACGCTAAAGGAAATCTACTAAACATAAATAACATCATATGCCAAAAGGATACTGTAGAGGAAGCAGACAACCCTTCGACCACAAAAGCATGCCCCCAAGCTAAAGACCTGCAAAACAAATGTATTAGACAAGAAAAACTTGCACCAAACAATAGTGTTAGAACATAAAAAACTAAAGGATTCGAGTCAACAAAGTAAAGAGACCTCGATGTAGAAGGTTGTCTCAGTACTATGCGTCGTCCCAAAATTAAGAAATAAAATACTTAGAAGAATTCTAAAATGAAGAGAGGAAGGCAATATACTCAGGATGAAGAAAATGCAGATCTTCGATCCAGTATATACAAGTTGAGAAGAAAAAGAATTTAAGAATGTAAGTGCCTCATAGGCTTGCAAACCTATAAGGAAGGTGTCCTCCAAGATCTCTCACATGAAGGATACCCGAAAAAGTGTCTTACAGACCCGCAAACCTATAAGGAAGGTGTCCTCCAAGATCTCTCGAATGAAGGAAACCCCAAGAAAATGCCCTACAGACCTGCAGACCTGTAGGGAAGGCGTCCTCCAAGATCTCTCACATGAAGGATACCCAAAGAAAGCACCCTACATACCCGCAAACCTGTAGGGAAGGTGTCCTACAAGATCTCTCATATGGAGGATACCTAAAGAAAGCACCCTAAAAACCCACAAACATGTAGGGAAGGCGTCCTCCAAGATCTCTCACATGAAGGATACCCAAAGAAAGTGCCCTACAGACCTACAAACATGTAAGGGAATGACCCCCAAGATCTCTCGCATGGAGGAAGCTCAGAAAAAGTGCCCCACAAACCTACAGGGAGGTATCCCCCAAGATCTCTCACGTGGAGGAAACCCAAGGAAAGTAGACTCCATAGAGTCAAAAAGCAGCTTAACAGGAAAAAGTGGCCACGTAGGCAAGTAAGCGGAAAGTCACATAGACCGTCTATAGATTGGAAGGCTTTCAAAGGGGTCCCTCGGGAACCCTTCAAAAGAAGAGCGGTCCACTCAAGGGACATGCTATTTGAAAAGCGAGGTCTATTCAAGTTACCCCCAAGCTAGATGCAAAGATAGGAAATAGGTCTAGTCAGGCTACCCCCAAGCTAGACACCATAGAATTCATTTGAGAGAAAATATTTCAAATGGGATCCCTCGAGAACCCTTCAAGAGAAAAAGGGGTCCACTCAATGGATTCTTCAATTGAAAGACATGGAAAAGAGAGGGGGTCCTTAAGAAGGAAACACACCTCTTGAATAAGTTATCATTGCCCCTAGCATATAGGGGAGAAGAACCATGAAAGATATTTAGAACATACAAGATAGAGGTATACCTTGATATCACTTGTTATTTGAAGAAGAGGAAGATGCATCAATCAAACGGGAGTTCGATGGCACTTGAATCAAGAAGTTGTATTTTGTTCTTCAAGGCCTTACATTCACTAGTGGAATGGCCAGACAATCGATGGTATGCATAGAAAGGATGTTTCTCTTTGTCATGCTTATGAAATTTCTTATGTGTAGGAGGAGGAAGAGTAATTAAGCGGGCTTTGATAAGTCACAACAACATACGCTCATGCTCAGATAAAGGATGAGGAGCAGGAAGCAACCCTTTCTCTTGTGGAGAAAAGTTTGACTACTCGCAAGAAGAAGATACGAAGATGGAAGACAATGGAGGATCCTCATGGAGAGTATTATTCTGGATAGGGGGATCATACTGCTTTACGGGATCATCATCATCCTTCTTGACAAGACTACCAATATTAACCTCCTTAACATAAGTGTGATCACCTTCCTCAGAATGAGGAGGATCAATATCAAGGACATTACAACTGTTGCTCACACTATCCCTCGATACAAAATGGTAATCATCTTGATAGCAGGTTTGGATGATGTTATCAAAAGGTCTAAGTGGATTGGGTTGACTTTATGCTCTCCAACAAAGGATTTTGTAAAGTCTAAAGAACCCAAATCATCACCAAGACATTCATTTTCTTGAAAAGAGGTAGAAGGAGTAGACTTAAGATTTCTCACTTCAAAAGAATCTTCCTCAAGGACATTTATCTCAAGAGTACCCTTTGTAGTAGGTACTACTAGAGTAAACATTGAAACATTGGAAGACACTATTGGAATAAGAGTAGGTACAACTGAAGCCTGACCAGCAGCTACCATCTCACATAGGTGCATAGTATCAAGGTCAACCTTGACTATGACTACTCAATTATTGAAAATGAACTTAATTGATCTATGCAAGGTAGACGGGACTGCACCCATAGCATGAATCCACTGTCTACCAAGAAGAAGGTTATATGGTAGCTTTTCTAACATAACATATACAAGGGTAGGTAGAGTAACGGATCCCAACCTCAAAGGCAAGACTGTCGTGCCTAAAGGTTGCCGACCAATATTATTGAACCCATGAATGACAATAGAAGAAGCGTTAAGAGAAGATGAATCAATATTAATCTTAGGTAATAAGTCAATGCTACATACATTAAGTGTTGAATCGACATCAATAAAAGTACGTCTAATGCCAATCTTATTAATATTAATTATAATCATTAAGGGATCTTCTCACTTTTGTATTTCTAGAGGCGGGAGTTCCTGTGGATAGAACGTGATATTCGGCGAATCTGCACAAATATAATCCATCAACGCATCAACATCTTTCGGCCTAGTGGAAGAAGGCAAGAGGATATTTTGCAATGCTTCCTGAAGCATACCTTGATAAATCGGGGCAAACTAAAGCAAGTCCCACAGTGAGATCTTAGTCGGAGTAACTTGGAGTTGCTCAACAAGATCATAATCACTAGGTGCTTTAGTTATAGGTTTAGGTGCTTGAGGAAGGCTTGGTTGTTTATTCATTCTATTCTCATAAGTATGGGCTACCGCTCTATAAGAGGGAGCCTTAGAAAGATCAGGAGAACCACCATCAAATGGAACACCATCAATAGAAAAAATCCTTTTAAGAGAAGGACTAGTCGGAGTCATGTAAATGATTGGTCTCTTAGGCCTTTGAGGGGCATCAGAGACATAGACTACATTTACAGAATCATCACAACTAGTAGAATAATTATTTGAAGACATATTATCAACATCGATCTAAGGAGAATCGGATGTGGAAGGAGGTTCATCATTCACTAATGCATCATCTCTAGAAGAGAGTGCATCAGAACAAAGATGAGATTCACTATTCACTAATGCATCATCTCTAGAAGAGAGTGCATTGGAATAGAGAAGAGATTCATCATTCACTAATGCAACATCTCTAGAAGAGAGTGCATTGGAATGAAGAGAAGGTAGAGTAACACTAAGAAAGGTATCAATGATTTCATCTTCTTGCAACAAAATATCCTCCAAAGCAAGAGGACTTTCGTGAGAAGGATCAAAGATATCAAGTGACATAGGCAAAGCCAAGTCATCATCACATGCATGAAATAGAATATCATTATTATTTTGAATAAAATAAGATATAGAACTAATAAAAGAAGATATTAAACTCATTTTGATGAAAGAACTAAGAAAAACCAAAAATCTAGATTTTCCAATTTTTTTGGTATTTTCTAGGTTCTAGTAATTTGCATTTTCAGAGGTCTTCAGAGTGGAATTTGAGGTCAAAACTTGCGTTAGTCACTAAAATTTGATTGTTGAAGGCACTTGTATTTTAGGGACTGAACTAGTTCTCTAGGATACCTTTGCAACAGTGCAAACGGTTTTGAATTCCGAGCACCGAGTCAAAAGTTATGACCCCACCAAGTAGGGGTAAATAAATTTCTAGTTTTTTGAAAAATACCCTCTTCACATCGGGTTCACCAAAATGTAGAGAAGGGGGATTCGCTACTCGTGAGTTCTCTTCATTCAGAGAGCCTCACGGGGCGAACTGCCCTAAACTACTTCAAGGAATAGCGGCGAGAGTTCTAGAATCAGAAAGAGCAAGTCACAAAGATTTTCTGGAAAAACTGACAAGCTCTCGGCCAAAGGACGGTAGCGCAAAACATGGATGACAACGCGACATGTTGACATCTTAGAAGCACGCTAGTGCCTCATACGGACCAAAAAGAAATTTTTTCACATAAAATAGAAAAGTGGCTGCTTCTACTCTAATTGCTAAGAAATCTTAGAACGTGAGAAAGCAACAAAATGTAACAGAACTGAAATAAAGTGAAACAGAAATGATAAAGATAAGGAGAAGAAAGGAAGTTCTCACAACCACATAAGTGATGAATTCTCCAACACATGAATGTCTTCAATACCTGCATGTGTAATATTTGGAGAAAGTGTTAGGGTTGTATAGGGGTTTTCCTTAGTCAAACCCCCGTTTTGGTGTTCCCGCCTCCATGGATAGCCAAATAGATAGAGAAAGAGAGAAATGAACAAAGCGTGTGGTGAAAGAAAAACCCACTTCAGGAGTAGAACCCGCACCACCAAGTATGAGTAATAAAAGCAATCCCCACTCAAGGAGGAGAACCCGTATCACAAAAGAGGTGATTAAAGCAATCCACGCTCGAGGATGAGAACCTGTATCACGAAGTAAAGATGCAATAGATAAGGGATATGGAATCCTGGGATGCTCACAAGCATGAAATAAGGGAGATGAAGCTGCAAGAGCCAAAGGAGCCAAAGGGAGAGAGGAAAGAGTGTTGTAGAAGCTTGAAAGTGTTGTTGTAGCAAGTTGTATGGAGCTATGCAAGTAAGAGTTGGAGAGAAAAAGGTTGAAGCCAAAGATGGAGAGAAGTTAGAAGCAGAAGAGAGTTGCAAGTGAAGTGAAAAGATAGCTTTTAATGAGGGAAAAGAAGCTTCCTGAGTCATTTCAAGGCATCTCAAGCTGTTACCACTGACCAAAGGAGATGACAAGTGGTAAGCATGCACGAAATGGTCATTTGAACGTTGAAACGTCGTAGGATGCTAGAGCGACGTGCTAGTGTCCGAACACGTCACGCTACAAAAAAACACGAATGGGAAAGGCATAAGGTCTAACACAAAGCTGACACGCGAGGGTAGTTGCTAAAAAGGGGCACTAGAGCATCCTGAGAAGGGAAAAAGGTTGATCCAAGAGCTAAAATGAGCCTACACAAGTGCTAAGGGAGCGGACACTAAAGCGGGTACAAGAATGTATGTGAAATTGCAAGGGGTGCAATTTTACGACTATACAATATCTTTCAAAATGATTGATTCTCCTACTATATATTTCCAAGATGTAATTGCTTAGGGGTATAGATATTTTAAAGTCCTCAATCATTTTATCAACACCTATACTATTGCTTTGAAACTTGGCATAAAACCTTTTAGGAAAAAATAAAGGATAATCAACCTAACTCTAAACCCCCTTATTTGTAAGGAAGCCGATAATATCAAGACTCTCTACTAGAACTATAATTTATTTTTATTATTCAATGTAGGTGGCAAATCAAGTCCCTAGGAGAAAGAATAATGGTGAAAGCTAGGCTTTGTATGAACTTAAAAAAATTTAAAAAATCTTTTAAAAATGATAATAACCTAGGACCAAGTTTGAATCAAGTGATGCAAGCTATACATGATTCTAGAAGTGGACACTTATAGTCAATATTTTTTGTCTCATATCTAGTTTAGTGAGAATTAATACATCTAGACCACATGTTTGAACAAAATTGAATTTTAGTTAAAAATATTTAGACTCAATTATGCTAATTGTAAGGAAGTTAAGGTAAAATAATAACTTCCTTCACTAATATTGAGAGAAGGGTTATGCAAAAACTTTTAAGATCTCAACAATTACAAAAACTTAAACAATAAATAAACATAAATAGCATTCATACCACAACATAGTGATTTATGTGGGGAAACCATACCTACCAAACACATCAACAAATTCATTTTAGGTGCACCAAAAGCAAATATGAGATTTATATTGTTCAATTTTCAGCCCAAAAATTAAGTGTTCAAGTTGTTTGTTCTTTTTAGGTATACCAAAGGAAAATGATAGTTGTATTGTTCATTTTCACTAATTGAGAATGAGATCAATTTTAAGTACACCAAAGAAAATGTGAGTCCTAGACTAATAAAAAACCTACAATAAAAAATGTTAGTATTCTTGAACTTAGTCTTCTTCCATTGATTGCCACATGCTGCTAAAATGTTAGATTCAGACAAGATAAAATCAAAAACATAAACTGGTTAAGGTTAGGAAAATTGAATTAAATCAAATTGATAAAATGTAAACCCTATCAGAACAGAAGTGTCGAGCTTCTACAAAATTGGTCATGCTATTGCTCCATTAGAAGTGTCAATCTTATACAAAAGTGTCACCATTTGAACAAAATCATCGAGATGCCTTCAAACAGACAAAAAAATAGTTAGAAAAGTGTTGAATTACTGCAAAAGCACCAGGATTCGAACATAAGTGTCGATCTTTGGACAATAAAATGCATCAAGATTTGTGCATATGCATCGATATTTTGTAGAAGCACCAAAATTTGTGCAAATAGACAAAACAATGCATTAGCTAGAAGCATCAAGATTTTCTCTACATATGCGTTGATATTTTGCAAAAGCATCGCACTACATCAGACAAAAGTGTTAAAATTTCTTTGTAACCTATAGACCGACAAAAACTCCATAAAAAAGGTTAAATTTGGGATGTTGGTCACACTAGGAATATGCCAAAATGTCGTAAGGGAAATATGAAAGTTCAAATGAAAGCATAATTGAAGTAATTAGAGTCTAAAAACACCAAAAAACTCACAAGATTAGGATCATACAAACCCATACTTCATGATATTAACTTTCACAAGCTTAAAATGATTTAATCTAAAGAAATGAATGCAAATTCAAAGCAATTAAACCAATTAGAAAGTGAAAACCTTCAATCCCATTGTGGATTGATACAAATTTGTGATGTGGATTGCTCAAATTATGCATAATCCATGATTGCAAAATCTTGATGGGAGGTGTGATTCACAAAATAGGTATTCTAAAATGGTCAAAATTGACTCAAGAATTATAGAGTGTCCTGATTATGAGGATTGTGAATGATTTTCATGTTTAAAAGGGCTTGTTTTATAGATTTTAGGAATTTTGATCAACGACGGAGATTGAAAATAGAGATCAATAGATGAGAGAAAATCAAGGAGATGAGGGAGAATTAAGGAGGATCAATGGTTGAGGATTCATGAGAACCCAAAATACCCAAATATTCATGGAAAATAGGTTGAAGATATTTTGAATTCAAGGGAAGAAGATATTTGAATTGGGAATATTCTCTTTTTCTAAAAAGGAATATTCTTTGTGCAAGTTGGAGGGTTGGAGGAAAATTAGCCAATTAAATAATTGTGAAAATTATTTAATTGTGAGGATGTAGGGAATTAAGATTTTAATTAAATAATTGGGAATTATTTAATCAAAAGGGGAAATTAGTGAGAAAATGATGAATTAATCAAATAATCTTTATAAGTCAATTAATAAAGGAATAAAGTGAATTTAATCAAATAATTGGAAATTATTTAATTAAATGAAGGAAATAGGTGATATTAATAAAAATGATGTTAGTAAGTGAAATCGAGATGTGTGATATGCTTAGGACAATTTTAGGTGTCTACATAATCCTTTTAGTACTAACCTTGTATTTGTGTTTGTCTTTTATGTGTTTTCTTATGTTTACCGCATTGTGTTTTGCATTGTGTTGTCTATGTGTCATATTCTTGCCATATAGTTTTTGTGTTGTCATGTTTCATTTCATACATGTGTGTTCCTTTGTCCTTATGTTGATTTACCATGAGATCTTGAATTCTAGGGGCTTGTGTGCTTCCCCCTAAATTTATTTCCATCCTATATTTTCAAGATTTGGATCATTGAACCCCTCTTGACATATTTCTTACTTTAGTGTGAGTTTGAGGTGTAGGTTCATACTCTCACTAAAGTGGGGGTTAAATGTAGCATTGTAAATTGTCACCCTTCACAATTTCACACTAGATTTTTCTCCCTCCTATGTGTTTGGAGCTAATCATGCACCTAATTTCCTTAATTATGCATTTCATGGGCGCATTTAATCATCTATCAAGAAATAAAATGTGCAAAACCAAAGTAGACATTTAATATTTTCCCTTTATAATTCAAATCCTGAAAAAGTGGGTCTTTAGGTGCCCTTGTCCCCTTAAAATGGCCCCAAATTTAAATATGTTGGGGTTGGAAATTTATTATTTGAATTTCAAATCCTAAATGTCAGCTATCAGGATTTAATTTTTGGGAAATTAGATTAACTACATATAAATACATAGTATTTTCACAATTTTAAAAGGGGGAACAAGGAACTAGGAAGTAAGAGGAAATTATATTGAGAAAATCAAGTGTCCTAAAGAAATTCAAGAGAAAAATTTATAGAATTATTGTAGAATTTCATCATCAAAGCATCATGTCAATTTTTATGTGAGTTTTTTCATGTTTAAAAATACATTTTGTTTGAGTACTAATGTTTGTAGGTCTTAAAGTCAAGTCAATCCAAATTGCAATCAAGCCTTGAGGTGATATGTATGACTTCAATCCTTCAAGGAGATCAAATTTGAGTGGTGAGATGCAACCAATTTTTGATTCATTACTCCATGATTATTTAACCTCTATCTCTCAAAAGGATAATCTCTCTTTATCATCATTTTTTACATTACGAAGGTAGAAATACCACCCTTCTTCTCCCTTTGAATGTGCATGTTATAGATTGATGCAAGGGCATCATAATATTTTGTTTGACTTTTTATTTGTCCCCACCACCACCATACTAAGCCATTGAGTTTTAAATTTAAAATTTGGTTTTTTTTGTTTTGTTTGGCAGTAACAAACATATGCCTGTGATCTCATTTAATGAGCAATAGTAAAGAAAAGGACAAAAGGGAAAATCTAGGTAGGAATTTTGAACCCACAAAGGAGTAGCTAGGGGAATTTATGGAAGGTTTTGAATGTTGCAGCTATTTAGGTGGTATTTTTGAAATTTTTTGAGAATTTTCCAAGTTTTTGCAATTTTGGGAAGAACGGAGCAGAGAAAAGAAGAGAACAATAGAAAATAGGGGAAATAGAGAAAGCGACAGAGAGAAAAAAAAGGACAACAAAAGGAATGTTTTGAAAGTAGTCAGAGACTCGTAGTAAACAACAAGAGGACAAAGAGGAGGACAATAGACTTCATATTTTATGCAACAGTTGTAAATGTGTAAAATGGTTGTACCTATTTGTATTTTCTAAGTTAATGAAACTAGTTATTACTTCTTTTCAAGTCATTGCTCTTTGATATTGTGTGTGTGGATACAAGAAATGTTATATAGATTTGTTTTTCTAGAAGTGTGAACTATTGTGTGCAAGTTTAGAGTATTTTATGTTGCTGAAATTGTGAACATTCACCTACAGCCATCGTTGCAGCTACCCTCAACAATAATCTATTTTTAATAACAACATAGTTATTATCTTTGTAACTTATTTTATACCTTAAAAACCTTTTGTTTGACTCATAACACATGTGTAGACCTTTGTAGAGGTTGTGTGAGTTTCTTGCAGCAACACAACCTCTCTTTTTCCACCTGTTAGCTCATTTTAAAGTGGGTTTTAGGCACCTAAAAGGAAGTGGGTGCCATCAACGTGGTATCAAAGAACACCACAGTTATAGGAAGAAAGTTAGTCACTTGAGATTGGGGTTTAAGGAAGCCATTTGAGTGTGAAATGTGGGTATGTCCCTACAACAAGGGATATTGTAGATAGGAGACTGCAGTAAGAGAGAAAAGGAAAAGGAAGGTGAGTTAGAGCATCAAGATGCCACCAAAGAGAATGATGGAAGAAGTTGCAATTGCAGAAGCAACATGAAGAATAGATGAGGTGTTAGAAACTCTCAGGGGAATACAAGAAAGAATGAATGTAATAGAAGGTGGAATGAGAAGAGGTAGAACACATGAAAGTGACAGTGAATATGATGAAGAAGGAGCAAATATGGCTAGAAAGGAAGGTGAAAATGCAGATGGAGATATGGATTCATGAGGAAGAAGGCTTATAAGAGCTATTTCCAACATTAAGAAAGGAACAAGGGTGGAACTACCAAGCTTCTCAAGAATTTTAGAACCCGATGAATTAATTGATTGGATAAAAAAGATGGAGGAATATTTTAAATAGGATGAAGTGGGGGACCCAAAAAGAGTGAAAGTTTCTCAAAAAATATTGAAAGGTCATGCAACACTATGGTAGAAAGAGGTGCAAGCTGAGAGAAGAAGAAATGGTAGGGATAGGATCATAAGATGGGATCAAATGATAAGAAATATGAAGGCTAATTTTTTCCTGGTGATTATCAACTTGAGATTCTAAAGAAATTGCATAAAGAAAAAGGGAGTTAAGTGTGAAGGCCTATATAGAGGAATTTTATAAAATTTCCATTAGATCTGACCATAATGAGTTAGATCGTGAAAAAGCAGCAAGATATATTAATGGATTGAGGTTGAACATTCAAGATGAATTAAGTATGGTATGGCTACAAAATGTGGAGGAAGCATAGCATTATTCTCTAAAGGATGAGGAGAAATTGGAAAGAAAGCAAGGGACAAACATAGGTAAAGGTGGATTTAGTAAAGGGAAAGTGTTGCAATAGAAAAATTATAGCCATGGTAAGGAGGTTAACCCATCAAAAATTCAAAAGGAGAAGGATGAAACAAGATAGAGACCATACCCCATGAGAGGTAAAGGTGGATATGGAAGAGGCCAAGGTAGAGGCTTTCAATGCACATGTTTTACTTCTGGACAGTTAGGCCATGGATTTTATCAATGCCCACAATGCAGACCAAAAGGATCAAAGAGAATAGGGGTAGCAAGTGCTCACGTAGTAAAAAGGGACACGCAATATATACGGTATGTTAGTTAACTAGATGAACCTGAGAGAGGAGATCTTATGATGAAGATGACACTATTGAAAGCATCCAAACAAGAAGATGAACCTATCCAAAGAAAAAGCTTGTTTAGAACAATATGTAAATCGGATGGAAAATACTACAAGGTAGTGGTAGCACTGATAATTTAGTTTCAATTGGAATGGTAGATAAGTTGGGGTTAAAAATGATAGCTCACCCTACCCCTTACAAGGTTTCATGGTTACAAAATAGGCACCAAGTATTGGTTGATTAGTAATTCCTTGTGAGTTTTTGAATAAGCACTTATGAAGATGAGGTGTGGTGTGATATCACACTAGTGGATGTATGTCACTTATCTTTGGGGAGGTCATGACAGTTTGATAGAAAGGACATACATAATGGAAGAGAAAACACCTACACATTGGAGAAAAATGGAAGAAAACACACTCTTACACCATTGGTAACCAAGGAAGAAGAGGTGGAAAGCGGTCCAAGAACGCTATTAGTGAAAAGGAAACAATTTTTGAAAGAGATTAAGGATGGAAAACTATGATTTTCAATAGTTCCCAAGGAGCTACAAGTAGATGCAATAAATGACAATAGTGACATGCCTTTAGAAGTAAAGGAGTTTCTTGAAGAATTTGATGAAATTGTGTTCAAGGAATTATTGGAAGGATTACCACCTATGAGGAGCATTTACCATCACATTGATTTGATTCCAGGGTTAAGTTTATCCAACAAGACTACCTATAGGTTGACACCTATAGAAAATGAAGAGGTGAACAAGAAAGTGCAACAACTATTAGAAAGAGGACTGATTAGACAAAGCCTTAGCCTGTGCACGATACTAGCTATGTTGGCACCAAAGAAGGATGGTTAATGGAGAAATTGCACAAACTAAAGATCCATGAACAAAATAACAATAAGGTATCATTTTCCTTTACAAAGAATGGATGATCTCATGGACTGTTTGGGAAAGGCTAGGTATTTTATAAAAAATAATTTAAAGAGTAGGTATCACCAAAATAGGATAAGAGAGGGTGATGAGAGGAAGAATACTTCTAAAACCAAAGAGGGTTTGTATGAGTGGTTAGTAATTCCCTTTGGTTTAACAAATGCACCCAACACGTTTATGAGGTTAATGAATGAAGTGCTGAAACAGTTTTTAGGGAATTTTGTGATTGTTTATTTTGATGACATTCTAACTTTTAGCAACATCAAAGAAGAGAATTTATTGCATATTAGACAAGTCTTACAAAGGCTCAAGGAAGAAAGGTTATTACTAGTGCAATTTTATGAAAGAGAAATTAGTTTATTTGGGATATGTTATCTCTCCACAAGGGCTGCAAATAGATCCAGCTAAGGTACATGCTATCATTAAATGGCCAACACCTAGGAGTGTGCATGAAGTTCAAATTTTCCATGGTTTAGCTACTTTCTATCATAGATTTATTCAAATTTTTAGTGGTATATGTGCACCCATAACTGAAACTATAAGAGACAAGAAAGAGTTTAAGTGGACAACACCATTAGATAAAAGTTTTGAGAATTTGAGGAAGAAGGTCACCGAAGAACCTACATATTAGCATTCCCAATTTTGTAAAAGTGTTTCAAGTGGATTATGATACAAGTGGGACAACCATAGAAGTGGTTCTAATTAAAGAGGGTAGACCTATTGCATACTTTAGTGAAAAGCTTAATGATGCCAAGAAAAGGTATTCAGTTTATGATCAAGAATTTTATGCCATTGTGAAAGCTTTAAAGAAGTGGTGTCATTATTTTCTTCCAAAGGAGTTTATTCTTTACACGAATCACCATGCTTTGTAATTTATTAGTAGTCAAACCAATATTAACCAACGACACATGAAGTGGGTTAAATCCCCACAAGGATATAATTTTTTTCTCAAGCATAGGAGTGGGAGTTCAAGATGCATTAAGTAGAAGACAAACATTGTTGACTGAAATGAGAGTTGAAGTAGTTGGATTTGATGCTATGAAAGAGTTATATAAGGATGATTTGTATTTTAAGGATGCATGTACAACATGTACGAAGCCTACTAGTGTGTATAGGACACCATGGATAGATTATTTTATACAAGATAGATCGTTGTTCAAAGGACAAAAACTTTGCATACCTCAAGGATCCACGAGGAAAAAATAAATAAGAGAAAAATAATGTGGTGGATTAGCTAGACATTTTGGAGCTGATAAAAAAGTGACACAACTTAGTGAAAGATATTTTTGGCCAAAGATGAGGGAAAAAATTAGAAAATTTATGCAAGGATTTCAATTTTGTCAATATGCCAAACGAGGGAGTCAAAATACAGGTCTATATTAGCCATTACCCATAGCGGAGAAATTATGGGAAGATGTAAGCATGGATTTTATGCTTGGAATACCAAGAACACATCAAGGTAAGGATTCTATTTTTATGGTTTTTGATAGATTTTCCAAAATGTCTCACTTTATAGCATGCAATAAGATGGATGATGCAACACACGTAGCCAATTTGTTCTTTACAGAGGTTGTTAGATTACATGGTTTACCAAGAAATTAAGGATTGATTTAAAGTTTAGTTATGTATATAATCCTCAAACGGATGGATAGACTAAAGTAGTTAATCAAAGCTTAGGGAATTTATTAAGATGTTTAGTTGGTGACAAGCCTAAGCAATGGGATTTATTATTGACTCAAGCTGCATTTGCATACAATGACCCAGTCAAAAAAAGTATATATGTAAGACATCATTTCAAATTGGTTATGGTCATAGTCCTAGAGGTATTTCAAAATTAAGGGAGCTTGCAAATACTGAGGGATATAAGAGAAATGCTAAAGGAGAGGATTTTTCCAAACATATGCAAAATTTACACCAACAAGTGAGAAAAACTCAATTGGAGCAGCCAAAATTATAAAGAGAAAGTTGATTTGAAGAGGAGAGAAAATAGAATGCAAAGTGAAGTGTCTATGATGGCGTCATTTTTTCTCTTCATGGGTGAGGCCATGGCCTTCGTGGCCATGGCTTCATGCTGAGGGGAGTGAATGCATGCGACGACTGCTAATCTGGTGATTTTCCTTGTTTCGTGTTGAGTTTGGGGGTAGGTTTTCTTTGTGTTCGGGGAGGGGTTTACATTTTCTGTCAAAATCTATTGCTCTTTCTTTCTGTAGCGAAAAGTCTTGTGTGTGTCTACTCGTTCTTGTTTGCCTTTGTGTTGGAGTTTGGTGTGGGTGGCGTCACCCAGTTCTTTTTGGTTCGTTGTTTCTTTGAACAATGCTTTGGGTTGGAGGTGTTGTGGTCCTAGCTTGGTGAGGATCGTGTGAGTTTTGGGAGGTTGTGGTAGAATGGCAGAGGTTTCCAATAGCTTGGTGGTTGCTGGGGAAACTTTTTCTCAGGGTTTTTCTTCGGGCATGCATGCCCAGATGTCAGATTCTTCTTTTGTGGCTGAGAGCTCAAACTTACAAAAAGTGAATGGATGTTTTTCGCGAAGCCAGATCGTCTGGTTTTGGTAATTTCCCCTGAATCGGTGATGGAAGATATTTCTTATTGGAGAAAACATGTTTTGAATTGCAAGTTCCTTGGAATTTGTATATCTCTCTTAGCTTTTGGAGTCTTAGATTCACCGAACCTGGCAGGTTGAGGGAGATTTCAAAATTCTGGTGGCTGTGAATGGTTATTTCATGGTTGATTTTTCGTGCATCTCATATCGGAATCAAGTTTTTGAGGGAGGGCCCTATTTTTACAATCATGTTGGCATGTTCATGAAGCCCTAACATGGTGGATTTAATTCTGCAGAAGTGTTGCCCTCAAGTGTTCCTGTCTGGGTTTGGTTGCCACAGCTTCCTCTGGAGTTTTGGAGGGAGGATATTTTTCTCTGGGTTGTTGCTTTGTTGGGGAAGCCGGTTGTCGTTGCTCAGCATACCCTAGATAAAAAGGTATTTTCTTATGCTTGTATTTGTGTTGAGATTGATCTAAATAACCCTTTGATGGATTCTCTGGAAATTTTCCTTGGCTCTGCTTCTTGGGTTCAGCCACTAGATTGTGAGTCTCTTCCTTTTCGATGTCGGATTTGTCATGAGTATGGACACCTACAGCGCCAATGTCCTCGGATTAAAAAATTGGTCAGGGTTTCTTCTCCTCCTTCATCGAGTCCTAGGATGGAGAAGGAAGATAGAGGTAAAGCTCCTATGACAGATGGAATGCCTGATAAGGATGGTTTTATTCCTATCAAGCCGAGGGCTAAAGGGAGAGGTTAGAAGCAACCCTTTAAGGATAGGCAGAGTGAGGCGAGTTTCAACCATTTTGAGGTCTTGGATAATCTGGCCCTAGAGGAGGCGATTCCTGTAGAGGTTTCTTTTGGGGCTAATGTTATGGGTGTTGATACAGTGTTGGAGCAGTCGGTTGTTGTTAGGGATAAGCTGTAGGTGCAGGAGCAAGGGGAGTTTGGAAATTCTAGTGATTCTGAAGGGCTGCAAGATGATATTGTCTTAGCGGATTTGGCTAAGGATATTTTCACTTTAGGTAAAGGAAGGGGGCCCTCTCAGGCTCTGGGTGTGCAGCAATTCCCCCTTAAGAAAGGTCATTTTGATAATTCCTCTAAAGTTGGCCATAAGAAGGATATGGAGAATATTCGATCTACTAGGGATCTATTGGTGGAATTTCAGTTTGTTAAACCCATAGATGCTCACTTCTCCCAACCTCCTCCATGATTATTCTTTCCTGGAATGTAAGGGGGTTGAATAGCACCTCCCATCAAAAGGTTATTCATAATTTGGTTGTTGTTCATTTTCCTGACCTATTTTGTGTTCAGGAGACTAAGCTTTATGTGGACATCTTGCTTCAACATGCTCCTCGTATTTGGTTTTTTGGCCAGTGTCAGTGTATTGGCTCTCAGAGTAGCTTTGGCGATTTAGCTCTTTTTTGGGATCCGCGTAAGGTTGCTCCTCTTTGGTGGATCTCTAGCCATTCTTCTATCTCCATGGTTGCTTTTGTTTTGGAATCTAGTGAGACTATTTTGGTTACTAATGTTTATGCTCTGATTGATATCCGTGGTAAATCTTAGCTTTGGGCACATGTAAGGTATGTCTGATCTTGTGCTCCATATCTGTCGTGGGTCTTAGCTAGGGATTTTAATTCTATTTTGAGTTTGGAGGAGAAAAGAGGGGGGTTGGCTAGGCTTGGACCTACTTCTAATCTCTTTCGAGTTAATGTGGATTCTCTTGCTTTAGTTGACGTGAAACCTTCTAATGGTATTTTCACCTAGAATAATTGACGGAGTGGGCAGGATGTGATCTCTAAACGACTAGATAGATTTCTTGTCTCTAGTTTTTGGATGGGTGGCCGCTTCATCACTTGCTCTAAAATTCTTGACTGGAGGGGTTCAGATCATTGGCCTATCAAGTTTTCAGCCTAATCTTTTACCATTCCAAAGAATCCTCCTTTTAAATTTCAGCTTATGTGGCTTCAGGATTCTTCCTTGCATGATCTTGTTGCGCAGTGGTGGAGAGATGGGGCCCCTACTTATGGTACCGCTATGTTTTATTTTGTTAAGAAGCTACAATATGTTAATTATCATCTTAAGAGATGGAATAGGTTGTGTTTCGGTAACCTTCAGGCTAAGAAAAAGGAAGCTCAGGCACACCTTGATGTGATTACTCACCAAATTTGAGACTTGGGATTTTTAGATTCTCTTGGGGAAGTTGAATCCCAGGCTTTGAGAAACGTGGAGGAGTGGGAGCTTTGGGAGGAGATTTTTTGGAAGCAAAAGGCTTGGGTTGATTGGCATCAGGAAGGAGATAGGAATATTGCCTTCTTCCATCATTCGGTGTAGGATGGTCGTAATAAGAGTTATATTTCTTCTCTTGTTAAATCTAAGGGTGTTATGATTTCTTCTCTATAGGATTTTTCTAGAGAGGCTTGATAGTTTTACTCTGCTCTTTTTAAGGAAGATTCACCTTTGGTTGAGGTTGATGAGAATATGGTCCTTGCTTGCATTCCTTCCTTGATTTCTAATGAGATGAATAATTCCTTCGTTCAAACGATCTCTATGTTTGAAGTGGAGAAAGTTGTGTTTGGGATGAGCAAAGGTAAAGCTCCTAGTCCTAATGGGTTCCCAGTTGAATTTTTCCAAGATTTTTGGGATATTATTAATCTATATTTGTTGGAGGTTGTTCGAGAATCCCTCCATAGTAAACAGAAGCTTCGAGCATTGAATGCTACTTTTCTAGTTCTCATTCCTAAAAAGGAAGGTGCTAATAGGCTTGAATTATGTAGGCCTATTGCTCTTTGTAATGTGGCGTACAAGATTATTACTAAAGTGTTTGCTGAGAAGCTCAAACCCTCTTGTCATTTTTGAGGAGCAGGGGGGTTTTGTGGCTAGCCGTCAAATTCTAGATGGAGTGGTGGTAGCCTCAGAAGTCATTCATTCTATGGCGACTTCAAAGGAGAAATCTATGCTCACTAAGTTGGACATGGCTAAGGCTTATGACAGAGTGAAGTGGCGTTTTCTTTAGAAGATTATTTTGGCCTTGGGTTTTTGTCCTAATTGGGTGAGTTGGGTTATGAGTTGTGTTACTTCTTCTTCCTTTTTGGTTATTGTGAATGGAGAACCTTCAGAGCTTTTTGGCACCACCAGGGGCCTTCGCCAAGGGGACCCACTTTCTCCATATTTGTTTATTATTATGGCTGAGGGGTTGGGTCGATTTCTTAAGCTTTAGGTTTCTCAAGGCTTGATTCATGGGTGGCAGTGGGGAAATGGTTTACCAATGCTTTCGCATCTCCAGTTTGCGGATGATATGTCTCTTATGGGGTTAGCTCGTCTTCGGGAAGCTGAATCTTTTCAGCATGCTTTGGATACTTACTTGGTTGCTTCGGGACAGAAAGTCAATGAGCAGAAGTCTTCTATTTTCTTTTTTAATACTCCCTAGGCTATTCAAAGGTGGATTGCGACTATTTTAATGTTTCAAATTGGGTCTCTTCCTTTTTTCTACCTGGGCATTCCTCTTGCAATGGGTAGGCAACCTAGGTCCTCCTGGAAGAAGTTGCTTGATAAGTTGAGGTGGAAGGCCACTCATTGGACTCATTGATGGCTATCTACTACTGCTCAAGTGACCCTTCTTAAGTCAGTTATCCAGGCTCTTCCTATCTATAGGTGCTTTGTTCAGGCTACTCCTATGTATTTCCTTAAGGAATTTGATGCTCTCTCTCGACAGTTTCTTTGGAGTGGTAACTTTTTGTCTACTAAGTGGAGCCTTGTTAAGTGGGAAACTGTGTGTAGGTCGAAGAAGGAGGGTGGTCTTGGTTTATGCTCTGCTATTTTGAATGGGCAAGATCTTGTTGCTAAGTTGTATAGGCACTAGTGTATCAGTCAACATCAACTTTGGGCCCGTATAATTCTCAATCATAAGTATCTTAAAGGTGTCAATTCTTTTGATGTTCCTCGCTTTCCTTTAGAGGTAAGGGTTTCTATGATCTGGCATACTCTGAAATTGGGGCCTCAATTGGTTAAGAATGGGCTCTTTTGGATATGTCATTCAGGGTCTTAGGCTCTTTTTTGGTTGGATTCTTGGGATGGGCACCCTCCTATCCTTTCTACTTATCCTCACCTCTAGTCTCTGTGCAATATTTTTACTGCTACTGGTTGGGACACAGTTGTGCATTATAAGGTTGCTCAACATTGTGGACCGGTTGTTACTTTTTGATGGAAGCACTCTTCAGATTGGCCACCAGGGGGGTCTGAAGTGGATAGGTGTGATTTGGCTCATATTCTTGCTTCTTGTGAATTTAATTCCTTGGGGGGGCAGGATGTTTTGGCTTGGGCTGGTAGTGATTTGTCTAGGAAGTACTATGTTTCTGCTAGATATCATGGGAAGCTTGGTAGGTAGATGTTTGGAGATATTGAGATCTCGTGGTGGAAATAAGTTTGGCTCTTGTCTTCGTGGCCCAAGTGTAACTTCTTCATGTGGTTAGTGGTTCACAATAGGCGCCTTACTTGGGATAATTTGTGCAAACGTGGTTTTTAGGGTCCCTTAATGTGTGTGTTGTTCCATCATTATGAGGAGAGTGTTTCACATTTCTTCTTCCACTGCTCCTATGCTAGGGAGATTTGGCACTTGTGGTGGGGTGTGTGGAACATGTCTTATTGGCATGTCTCATCTTTGGCTAAATTTTTTGACCGATGGGGAAAGGCTCATGTTTCTTCTTCTTTCCTTCATGTTGCTTGGGCTCTTGGCCCCTCCTTTATTATTTGGCACATATGGTTGGAAAGGAATCGTAGGATTTTTCAGGATGTGATGATGGAAGCCCATCGTTTGTGGTGTAAAATTATTCATTCTTTAGGAGAAACTGTTGCTGCAAAATGTGATTTGACGGAAGCAGTGGATCCTCGTGATGTGGTCTGGTGCAATCATCTTCATCTTCCTCCTCAACAAGGGTAGTTCATAAGAAGGTGTGGTAGACATCCTAGTCAGAAGATAAATAGGGAGGGAAGATGGTCTCCTCCTCAAGGAGTGTTGAAAATCACTACGGACGAGTCTTCTCAGGGGAACCTTGGTCATGCTGGCATTGGTGGAGTTGGGTGGGATAGTTCTAGGACTGTTCAGTTTATCTTTTCTATTTACAAAGGTTTTCATACTAACAAATTAATGGAAGATCTTTCCATTTTATATGTTGTGATGCATGGCTGTCAGCTTGGGTTGAGAAGGATCATATGTGAGTTTGATTCATAGGTGTTGGTGAATCTATTGAATAGGCAGGATTTAAAGGATATTAGCTGGTATTTAGCTTATGTTAAGCAGATTCTTACTATTTGTGCTTCTTTGGAGTTGGTTACTTTCAATCATATTCCTAGAGAATGGAACACTGTGGCAGATTGTTTGGCCAAGTGGGCCTCTGATCATATGAAAAATTGGAACATTGTGGATAGGATTCAATTACCCCTGGATTTGTCTCATGAGCTAGACAATTTAGTCGAGTTTGACAGGGTTGTGTAAGGCCTTGTGTTGTACTTCTTATTTTAATAAATTTTTACCCCTCTTTTATTTAAGAGGAGAGAAAATAATTTTAAAGTGGGAGATATAGTATTGTCACATCTATGAAAGGAAATATATTCCAACCATGCCTACAACAAGCTCAAGTGGAAGAAGATTGGACCATGCAAGATTATTAAAAAAAATTCACCAAATGCTTATGAATTGGAGCTACCTAAAGGTTTGGAAATCTCTCCCATTTTTAATGTTTCAAATTTGTATACGTAATATGAGGGAGAGACATCACAACAAGGAAAAGAGAAAACATTACTAGGAAAATGGAAGGAGTAGCTACCAAAAAAAGCATGAGAGGAAATTGAAGATATTTTGGACTCTAGAGTGGTTAGGAATATAAGAGGCAAGAAGTACAATGAGTATTTAGTAAAATGGAAGGGTAGAGCAGTGGAGGATGCAACATGGATAAGCCCAGTAGAGATGGAATCACTCCATTTAACACAAGATGACATAGTTGCTGACCTGCAACAACAATACCATTAACCCACAATAATATAAAGTTTTATACAGTGAGTAGGGGCTCACAACTTTTATTCTAGCCTGGTAATTTGATGCAGGGGCATCATAATATTTATTTTTTTTATTTGTCCCCACCACCACCATTTTAAGCCATTGAGTTTTAAATTTTAAATTTGATTTTTTTGTTTTGTTTGGGAGCAACAAACATATGTCTGTGAACTCATTTAATGAGCAACAATAAAGAAAAGGACAAAAGGGTAAATCTAGGCAGAAATTTTGAACCCACAAAGGAGTAGATGGGAGAATTTATGGAAGGTTTTGAACATTGCAGCTATTTAGGAAGGAGTTTTAGAGAATTTTGAGGATAATTTTCTAGGTTTTTGTAGTTTTGGGAAGGACAAAGTAGAGAAAAAAAAGAGAACAATCTAAAATAGGGGAAATAGAGAAAGCAACAAAGAGAAAACAAAGGACAACAAAAGGAATGTTTTGAAAGTAGTTAGAAATGCCCATAGAAAACAAGAGGAAAAAGAGGAGGATAATAGACTCCATATTTTATTGTAGCATTTGTAAATATGCAAAATGATTATAACTATTTATATTTTATAAATTAATGAAACTAGTTATTACTTATTTTCAAGTCATTTATCTCTGATATTGTGTGTGGATACAAGAAATGTTATATAGATTTTTTTTTCTAGAAGTGTGAGTTATTGTTTGCAAGTTTATGGTATTTTTTGTTGCTAAAATTATGAACAGTCATCTACAACCATCATTGCAGCTACTCACAACAATAGTCTATTTTTAATAGCAACATAGTTATTGTCTCCACAACTTATTTCATGCCTCAAAAATCTTTTGTTTGGCTTGCAACATGTGTGTAGACCTCTATAGAGGTTGTGTGAGTTGCTTACAACAACACAACCTCCTTTTCCACTTGTTAGCTCATTTTAAAGTGGGTTTTAGGTGCCTACAGGGAAGTGGGTGCCATCATAGATCTAAAGAAGATTGCAGGAAGATTGAAGACTATTTTTAAATTGATGCATTCAATCCCTACAACTTGACAAGATATGAAAAACTCAATTATCTCAACAACAGATGTCGATACGATAGCAAGATCTAGAAGAAAGAAGCCACAGGCCAAGGACCTAAGGACTATGAAGTTAGATTTTAGTTTCAAATCTCCAATCTAAGGTTCCCTAGGCACCCTTGTCCAATCACATCAATTTTAAATTCAAATCATAGGTACACACATCTCTACTCTATTCATTTTTGGTCATTAAATTTGGTTATATCAGTTTCTAGGTTATTTGTATTCATATTAGAATAGTGCATTTTCCTAATTAGCTAGTTGCATCATTGTATTTCATCATTATTTCATTGTGATTTCACACGCATCCACCCACACAAACAAAAGGGGAATTCTTGAGAAAGGGTTGCTTGACCCACCTTTCAATTTGCAAGTTAATTTCATTTCCTTGCTCGTCCTTAATTCCCTAATGTCATGTTTAAAAATGTGACTAATCCTAATTAATCCCTAGGGTTTCACTTTTCCAATATAACAAAGGTCATATAGAAATGTACTTGATTCAGTTATCCATGCATCATTATTTGTATGAGTGGCCAAAGATGTGATGAATGCATCACCATCTTCCTTCTCAAATTCAAAATCAGAATAAAATATCTTCTTCTTCTTTTCTTCCTTGTACTCCTTACAAAAGTGTCCAGGTTTACCATAATTCCAACAAATAACTTTGGCCTTTCTAGGAGATTTGGATCCCCTTGGATTTGTATTTATCACACTTCTCATTCTTCTTTCTTTTTTTTCTTAGGTCTTCCACAAACATTTAGCACATCCTTAGCACTAGTGGATACCTTCCTCCTCATCTATTTAGAGAGAAAGTAACACACCATATCTTTAGTCTTCAAGATAACAGAAATACTCCTAATAACCATAACAAGAGAATCTCATGAACCCACAACTAAAACCATATCTTTAGTCATCTGAAATTCTCACAACAAGATCACAAAATATCTTCTACACAAGCTCCCACTCAAATCTGGATTAGTTCAAAAAACCCAACAACCCACAACTAAAACCAAAGGTGATCAAGCTTTGATACCACTTGTAAGGAAGCTAAGATAGTGAAACAACTTTCTACACTAATCTTGAGAGGATATTTATACACAAAATTTTCAAATTTGAATAGTTACAGAAACTTAAAATATAAATAACATTCATATCACAACACAAGGATTTACGTGGGGAAAACCCTTTTTGAATAAAAACTCCCCACTCCAAAAGCCACCCAATATATTATTCAAAACTCAACAAGATTGTAATATATTTACAGAGCAAGATTTAGCATAAGAGTATCACCAACCAGAGATCTGGAGGCAACTCAATAACTATAAGACTCTTTCACACAACCTCCATCTCATCTACCTAATATATAGGAGATACAATACATGAAATTGTCAAACAATATTACAAAACCATGAGTTAAAGCCACCTAAAAAGTGGCACCCATCCTTATCTCCAATAACAAATTCCTATGATGTGTCAAAACATATAACACTACATGTAACTCCCCCTTTACAACTCATTTATGTGTCCAACATATTTTTACAACTATTTTAGGAGACCCAACTTTCCAAGGCCATAACTTTTGATTCAAGTGTCCAATTGATGAATCATTTGAACAATCAAAAAGCTCATGAATCGCTCTATCGAGATATAACTAGCTACATTGGTTATGACCACTTTTAGGCTCAAAACATCTCTAAGGCCTTCAAAATGGACTTTGAAACTTTGAAAAATAAAAAACTTTAATATCTTCACATCTAGACATGATCTTACAATAAAAATTTACGAGCATGATTATTTATCTAATCAATGCTCAAATATAAATTTTCTATAAATAGTAACCTCATGTAATTGCAAGGCTGAGACACTATTTTTCTTAACACTAATAAGTTAGACTAAAGTTTGACATAAATTTGAACTTTCACCCTTCAAAAAGACAAGGTCCTTAGCCAAACTTCAAATATGCATAACATCTTAAAGTCATTACTATTCCATCTCCAAGGAGCCAACTAAAGTGCAACTTATTTCAAATTGTATGTTATGGTGGCATATTAAAGGACCAACTCTAGTCCATTTGAATTGTCTAAGAATCTATTGATTATATCTAGAAATTAATTGAAAAGTAAAATAAAATGTTAAATTAACATCACATTATCACTTCTTCAATCTTAGTTCATTGTTATTGAATCATCCCACCTAGGTGCTTCACCAAAGGAGAATAAATCCTTGTTTGATAGGCTCCTAAATAATGTTTGTAAACACCATTTTCCTAGATATAGGTGTATTGGACTAAGGTGATCTTTTTCAATCATTGGAATCGTTTCAGCTCATTTTCACATAGGAAGTTTAGATCCAAGTGCTAGTTCATCTTTATAGGCATGAAGTTCACTTCTACACCCATAGAGATAAAATGTATAGGTGTGGCTTTGAAATTGAGTGTCAACAATTAAAATTATTGTTATGAGGTCATCATTTGACAAGTCTATATTTCTTTGTGTAGTGATGAATTAGTTCGTGAGATTTGATCTAGCCATTTATTCATTAGATTGAGACTAAGTACCACTACATTATTTGATTTGATTCTTATATTTAATATTTTTGGGTTGACAAAGTTTCTAATTAATCATGTACCATATTTGTTTTTTTATCATGAAACCCTCCACTCCTTCAAAATAGATTCTAATGCACCCCATGGGACTGCAGCCTTAGAACTTTTCCTAAGATTTTAGGTTAAAAATATTGTTCTACTCATTAACAACTATCTGAAAAAATTTAAATCATATTTTAATATTAACTGCTATTAAAAAAATCTATACAAATTATTGTAAATAGCTGCCAAATATCCTTTTAACATCTGCTGAAATTAGGCCCTCCATAGAAGAATGGCCTAAAACTTGAAACTTGGATGCATAAACACAACATAATTTGAAGAACAGAAAAAATGAGAAACTAGAAAACCTAGATTAATTTCGGAAACAATGTATCATTTTTATCGTTGGGTTTGAAACATATACAACCCACAGAACATGGGCAATGAAAGCTGAGAATTAACGGGTTATCTTTATATTTCGCTCAATGCAGCAAAAACAAGGTGGGGAATGCGTTTTTCAAAAACAAAATGGAAAATGAAGAGAGGAGGTTACCTAGCATGCAATTGCTCCAAACACTAAACATCACGGGCCTACCCCTCAACTACTTCAAAACCTCAACGTTTGGCAGCGCACTTTATTTTACAAAAATAGAAAGACAAAAATAAAATCTTAGACAGCAGCTGTTACAAGCAAAAACTGGAAATGCCAGCAATTCTCCTCTACATTTAAGATCAGTTTTTGGTTTGTTATTAGGAATGCAATCCAACTGGAGCCAAAATGAATGCCCATCACATATTTAGAAAATGGCTAAACTATAGATGAGAAAGTAGGTAAGCAATGACTACAGCCGGATGGATGCTCTGGGAACAGGAAATAGGTGAGCAACAAATTTCAAAACAGAGAAAAATGATGTTGTTTATTGAGAGGCAGAAAGAGAATCTTAATGCTGATTTGTGAGCGTGAATAGTGCTGCTGCGCTTTTGAGCTCATGCTCTGCCAAATGCTTCACAGATTGGCCTTCTTTCAGTGAAGACTCCGCACTGACCACACCAGTTCAAAATACACACAACAAATCAATATCACACCCTAGTGATTATAGGTAAACATGCAAAGCAAACATGCAAATGTAATATCTTGACATGCAAATGGAATATCTTGTGTACATAATAAAGTTTTTGGTAATTCTTATACAGTTGCTAAGTTTTATCATTTGAATACTTAAATATCACATAAGAAAATGCCAGATGTTTATTTTGGGTAAAGATCTGAAAAAATCTATGGAGAGCATTCTTTTTCATTTGAATACTTAAATATCACATAAGAAAATGCCAGATGTTTATTTTGGGTAAAGATCTCAAAAAATCTATGGAGAGCATTCTCTTGTTTTAAAAGTTTAAAAAGAGAGTACGGAGATAAATAACCTTAAACCTAGGATTTTCACAATTAGCATGGCCTTTCTGAAACCTTGAGAGCATGATAGAATATGAATGTAAAGGAAAATTACTGAGTAGAAAAGGTAGAAATTATTACCTGGATTCATAAGCTTCTCTGGAGTTGCTGTAAGCTTGTCTTTGCTCGTATTCAATCAATTTAGTAAGCTTAGAGTCATAACATTCTTCTTGTTGTTGTCGATAAAGGGCGTGAGCATCGTAAGGGGTTGAAGGCATGCAAGAATACATCCAGTTGGCGGGCAACGCTGCATGTGAGCTAACTAAATTTTCCAATTGCGGTTGTTGCTGTTGCTGTTGCTGTTGCTGTTGCTGTTGCCGTGGCGGCGCTGTGGGAATATCATAGGGCACGTCCCTTCCATTGTGATAAAACTGCTGGAGAAACATGATTTGGCTTTTCACGAGTTCCAACTCTTGGCGGAGTCTTTCGACATGGGTCTGAAGCATCACTATGATTCCAAAACAACCATGCACGGGATCTTTTTCCCTTACATTGGCCTGGTATATTATCGACTTCATGGCGTCGTTCTTTTGGGTATCGTCAACCTGCCTAAGGATCCTCAGAATATTACTCACTCCAAACAGCTTGTGAGCGTTCAAAAATAGTTTGGGGTGGTCCGGTGGGAAAAAGGGCGCCAAGGGGCAATCCGCCGAGCATTTTCTCCTCTGGTATTTGCATGCAGCGCATGCCTGTCCCGTCCCACTTTTGACTGTCATCTGCAACCTGCATTCGATTAAACATATACCCACAATTAGGCAACTGCGCCTCATTAATGACTGACACTAAAACTTTCTCTGGCGAGTGAGACATTTGTGGATCCACTAGCACCAACATTGGCACAAGCTAAAGTCTCACAGTCATGATTCAAGAGCTAATCCTAAGAAATATGGAAATTGGAGGCATAAACATTTCAGAATGGGCAGCTATACATGCAATCTGAATTGCAGGGCTAAAGAATATGGAAGAAAGTAACACAGAAATGCGGAAAAGATAAAAGCTTACAAAATATTTACTCACATTGGAAGAATCCGTGATGTAGAGCCTGCGACAGCGAGGGGAGGAATGAAAAGTAAAATGAGTGTGGAACAATCTTAACAGAAATTTAGTGGGGAAACGAACTAAGTGGCGAGGATTAAGTCTCTAACAGCGCTTGTGTCTCGGCCAAATTCAACGGGATTTACATACCCACGTGTAATCATCTTCCCAAATTAGATAAGCGATAATGACGCGACAAGCGTTTTATGTTTGAAAATATATTGGAAACTGAAAAGGTGAATCCAATACCCATCTCTTGTGTTTTCTTCATAAAACTTTACCTGACAGCTTTCTATTCTGCACGTGAGGCCGTTACTAGTGCATTCCTCTTTCGTCCCTTTCTAAGAAGAGTATATATATAGGAAAAATACCCTCTATTTGTGTCTTCACCCTATGACTCTATTTTATGCATAGGGAAAATACCATCTATTTGTGTCCTCATCCTATGATTATACATTTTGTTTCAAAATATCAAAGGTTTTGTAAATGGAGTAGCAAGTTAAGTGTGATTGATTTTGGGAAAATTTTATACTTTATCATGTTTGATTTTCAGTAACGCTTGATTTTTTGTGAGTATCACGTAGGTGACATGAGTGTTAAGTGGACAATTCATTCTCATAAGAGATGGGTTTGTGTGAACTACTACTCATGAAATATGGATCAATGAGTTTGACTCAAAAACTACACAATTTAATCTTGATATAAATATCATAAATAAGGTTAATCATCCAATTCAATCCCTATTGTCATAAATGACTAATTTTTTTTTTCTATAAATTAACTTAGTAAATTTAGTATTTGAACGTATGGTTTGATGTTTACATCATTAAATGTTGTAATAATGAAAGAATTGCATTATCATGCTCCTTTCCTTTATGTTTTATGCTCACTTTGATTAGAGTGCTCTTAATGCAATAATGAGTCTACAAGTGACATATTCTTACATGAATTCAACTCATTACATTAGCCTATCCAAATTTCATCGTCTCTCTTTCCAAAGATTAGTTCCAATTTATAGATTCCTCATTTGCTACCATAGATTATATCCAAAGGTTATTTTTGTAGGTGTAGATATCAACCTTGATATTCAAAATTCAAATTCAAATTAAATCATGTCATCTCCCTTCTACTAATAGTTGTGAGCTAGCCTACTGCATGTTATTGTTGATTTATGTGTTACATTGTTGCATTAAAAAAAACTACTCATCTATTTGAAATCACTTATGAATAATTGAAGAACATTGTTATAGAACATTCATATTATATAAAAATATTATAAGAGAATTACATTAGTATACATCATACTAGGCCTATTACACACTTTCTTGTTGTCCTTGATCATTATTCCAAAGTCATTAAATCAATCATCCAAGGGGTCTAATTGTGGAGAACATGACAATCATAATTAAACAAATTCTATAAAAGTGTTTCTAAACATTGCTAGTCATTATTGAGATTTAGACATCAAAAGATCAAGGTGAATAGATCCAAATCTAGTTAAATTTCTACTTACAAGTTTGTTGATATGAGCATGAATTTAGGTTTGTGCATCAATTCACTTCAAGAAGCATGAAGACCAAGTCAGTAGGTGTAGATTTGAACCAAGGTAGTAGGTGTATATTTGAACCAAGGTAGTGCACAATCAATTTGTAGATTCTATTATATTTGTATAAATAGGTCCTAACATTCTAACATTATGGAAAATTGATTCCTCGCATCTTTAGCACCATTTTCCCATCTCCAAAGTCTAGCTAACTATCACATTTAAATTTATTTAATTTTTATAATTAATTCAAAATTTATTCTTTCCAATCTCAACGTATTTATCTAAGGCTAATTGTTGTTTATGCGATTACTTCAATTATTCTATTGAACTAGATTATTTATGTGAGTGTCATTTATTACCTTATAAACACAATGCCACAATAAAGGAAAAAAAATTGTTGGTGGGATAGAGTTGCACCACTCAAGCATTAGATTGAAAACCCAAAAGGGTGGCCTAGTGAAGGCTAATGGTGAAAACCTACAAGGGTGCCAAAGGATGGCCCAAAAATAAAACACATCCTTGACTAGCATAATGAGAACCAAAGTTATTGCAATTTTATAAAGTAGCAATGTGACACTTATAAATTGTTTGCAATAATACTAGAGGGGCACCAGTACCACCATGAAGGGACATTAAGGGGGACACATCCCTATATGCACTCATGGACATATATGTACCATATATAAATAGGACTTAGACTATAATGATAAGAATAGAAGAATAAGATAATCTAGATTAAATATCTAACCTGTATTAAGGGATTATAGTAAATATATGAGAGATATATTGCGATCATTGTATGTGAGATAAGATGTGCACTAAGAGATTGATGAAAGATGTATGCTTATTTTTTACACTATAAAATGATGAATATACATGCAGGTTGTTGGGATTTGATATGTGTATGAATAATGTATGGATGAACATTTATTTACTTTGTGCATGTTGTAATAATCTATAATTCATCACACTTGTTCTAATCCTCTTTCTAATTCATCACATTATGGTAACACTATAACACTACAAAGAATATCATAGATCTTTGCTATGATTTATTATTGTTAATGGGATATAGCTTCGGTCAGATATAAATGATGATTGCTAAATAGCATCATCATCATTTATATGTGATCGAATTTAATCCTTAAATATATATTTTTGGAAAATAAATAAAATCGAATTTATATGCATGCTTAAATTTGATATATCAAATGGTGTTCAAATTCTGCATTGACTAGACTCATATAAATATCTGTCATGTTTGAAGGCTTATTTATATTAATCTTGTTAACCGAGTGTTAGTCGGTTTTCTTTGAAACTCACGCGCTCAAAGGGACACGTCCCATGAGCAGACGTGTCTCCACTTGTGGAGACACGTCCTCTCATGAGACGCATCCCTTAGATATGAGTCTCCAAAAGGTATTTAACTTTGTTCTTTCATTGATATGCAGACATCGAAATCATTAATGTTCTGCAATCAGCACATTCAGTATAAATCTGGAAATTGAAAATCTGTCTTAGAATTTTAGTAGAATTCTGGAAACTTAGAATCTCTTTAGAACCCTTAGTCTCTCATTTTGATAGAAGATTTTATTACATTTTCATGGTATCAAAGCCACGTTGTGTGAAATCCAAATCAAATCTAAATATCAATCTGCTCAAGAAAATTCATATTTTCTAGAATCGAATTTACACCACATTCTTCATAATGTCAAGTGTGATCAGATTTGAAGATCGCCTTGCAGGAGCAGACAATTTCACATCATGGAAATTTAGAATCATGATGATCCTTAAAGAGAATAAGCTAGACTCACTTGTGAGAGAAAATATGAAGGAACCAGAGTCTGAACCTGTGAAAACTCAATGGATAGAAAACAATGAAAAGGCCATGAAAATCCTTGTAGATACAGTTAGGGATCATATAGTGCCCATCCTAGCAAAACATGAAACTGCATACCATATGTAAAAATCTCTTGAGAGTACTTATGAGATCAATAACACCTGTAGGACTCTTGCATTAAAAAGGAAAATCAACAATGCTCAAATAAACAAAGGAGAGTCCATTAATGCATACTTCATGAGGATTATTGAACTAAGGGATCAATTATCCACAATTGGATATTAGATTGATAGCAAAGAGTTAACTCTAATTGCACTAGGAGGCCTACCAAACTCATGGGAGTCATTTGTTCAAGGAATAAGTGCAAGATCTAAACTCCCTAAGTTTGACAAGCTAAGAACTGACTGCCTTCAACAAGAAACAAGACTCTCCACAAAAGAAAACAAACAAAAAAACATAGATGAAGACATTCATGTGCTCAACACATCGTCTAATAAAAGGAATAAGAAAAACTCCTACAAGAAAGGATCTTTTAAAAGAAAGAGAAATTCCAATGGAAATGGATCTTCTAAAATGAAAGACATCTCTCAAGTGCAATGCTTTATATGTGATCAATATGGCCACTATGCAATGAAGTTCCTTGACAGATCAAAACAACAAGCATCTTTTTCCAAAGTAGGAAAGACAAATTCAGATCATGAATCTGAGAACTTTGTGTTCTATTCAGCCTTATCTAGTCAAGTATCTAACAATATCAACAAGTGGGTTATTGATAGTGGTTCTTCGAGGCACATCACAGGGTTTAGAGAACACTTAGACACTATGACCGAAGAGTCTGATGAAGATGTAACAATTGGGGATGACTCTACACATCAAGTAAAAGGGGTTGGAACTTGTTCCATCACATTGAAATCTGGTCTCTCCCTTCAACTCACCGGAGTCTTATTTGTACCTGGAATAAAGAGGAATCTGATATCCATCTCTGCCCTTAAATACAATGGATATAGGGTTACATTTATGGATGGAAAAGTTCTAGCATGGCCTAAAAACTCAACTATCAAGAAAGCCCAAACCATAGGTGTAAGACAAGGGTACCTTTACAAACTTTGCACTGAAGTTAAACAAGCCCTTACCCTTGACACCTTTGAGTCAAATGAGATTTGGCATAGAAGATTAGGACACCTTCATTTCTGTGCCCTACCTTCTATGGAAAAACTTGTAACAGGCTTACCTAAGTTAAAACCATCTCATGAAGAAACTTGTAAAGGTTGTGCCTTAGGAAAAAATACAAAGGGATCCTTTCCCATTAGTTTGAGCAAAACCCTAAATGTGTTAGATCTGGTTCACTCTGACTTATGTGGACCCATGTCTGTACCTTCTAAAGTAGGATTTCTATACTATGTTATATTTATAGATGACTTCTCTAGGAAAACTTGGATCTATTTCCTTAAGTGTAAAGAGTCATTAGAAATCCTCAAAAGGTTCAAAGAGTTCAAAGCACTTACGGAAAACTTCTCCTGGAAGAAAATAAAAACCTTAAGGACAGACAATGGGAAAGAATACACCTCTGAAATTTTTAAGGAATTATGCATGAGTGCTGGAATTAAGAGGGAGTTCACAGTGGCCTACAACCCTCAACAAAATGGGGTTGTTGAAAGAAAAAATAGAACCATTGTAGAAGCTGCCAAAGCAATGTTGCTTGACCAAAACATTGAAACCTCTTTCTGGGCAGAAGCCTCTAGGACTGTTGTCTACATCCAAAATAGATGTCTTCATTCTCATCTTGACAACAAAACTTCTGAAGAAGCCTTCACTAGCATAAAGCCTGACATTAGTCACTTTAGCATTTCTGGTTGTCCCGTCTATATTCATGTGCCCAAGGAGAAGAGATTCAAACTTGAACCTTCCGGAAAGAAAGGGATATTTATGGGATATAGTGAAACCTCCAAGGCCTTCAGGATATTCATACCCGGGAAGAATCAAATTGAATTGAGCAGAGATGTCATCTTTGAAGAAGGCATTGCATTCAAGAGGGCAAGAAGTTCTAGTGAGACTGAAACCTATTCCCCTAGAGTACCTAAAATGGAACCTGCTCCTGAGATTCAGAGGGAGCATCCTGAGGAAATGACACATGAACTTCCTTCTACTTCAAATGAGAATACAAATGTCAATGGCAGAAAGAGACCACTTTGGGCCAAGAAGATGATCAAAGAAGCAGAGGATCATGCAGCACCCAAAGGAACGTTCAGGGAGAGTAAAAGACCCAAGCGTTTCTCTAGCTATGTTGCAGTAATGAACAACATCATAAACTCATAACCTATCAGTGTTACAGAAGCTTTCTGACATCAAGCATGGAAGGATGCAATGACAAAGGAATATCAGTCTATTCTAAAGAATGATGTATGGGATATAGTGCCTAGACCAAAAGAGAAATATGTTGTCTCTTCCAAATGGCTCTTCAAAATCAAGCATGTTGTTGATGGCAGTATAGAAAAACATAAAGCATGTTTTGTGGCAAGAGGTTTTTCTCAAAAGGAAGGCATTGATTACGAAGAAACATTTGCACCTATTTCCTGTTACACATCAGTGAGAGCAGTGTTAGCCATTGTAGTAGCTAAAGGTTGGAAGATCCATCAAATGGATGTGAAAACTGCCTTACTGAATGGAACCATTGAAGAAGAAGTCTATTTGGAATAGCCTGAAGGTTTTGTGATACATGAACCTGACTCACATGTATGCAGACTAAAGAAATCCCTCTATGGACTTAAACAGGCTCCCAGGGTCTGGTATGAAAGAATTGACAGCTGTCTCTTGGGATTAGGATTTTCCAAGAATGATGTTGACTCCAATCTCTACTTCAAGGTAATTAAAGGTGATATGCTAATAATTATTTTATATGTTGATGGCCTACTGATAACAGGAAAAGATCACCTCATTGCTCAAGGGAAGCAGGATCTAATTTCTGAATTTGGCATGAAAGACTTGGGCATTCTACACTACTTCCTAGGTTTAGAAGTATGGCAGAAATCAGAGGGCATTATACTAAACCAAGGGAAGTATACTATTGATATTCTGAAGAAATTTGGAATGTTGGACTATAGACTGATGTCTACACCTATGGAAACCAACCTTCACAAATTGAAAGAAGCAGCAGCAGAATCCAAGTGTGCAGATCCAACCCTTTATAGACAGATGATTGGATCCTTGATGTATCTGGTCAACACCAGACCTGATATTTGCTATGCAGTGAATTTTCTCAACTAGTTCATGTGTGAGCCAAAGGAAATTCACTTAATGGTTGTGAAACATATTTTGAGATATCTTCAAGGCACTATTGGATATGGTCTTCTTTACAAGAATGATCAACTAGATCTACATGGGTACTCTGATTCAGATTGGGCTGGAAGTATAACCGATCGGAAAAGCACATCAGGATGTTGCTTCAATTTAGGATCAGCTATGATCTCCTGGATTTGCAGAAAATAATCTTCAGTTGCACAGAGCTCAACAAAAGTTGAATACATTGCAGCCTCAATGGGAGCAAGAGAAGCAGTTTGGCTTCGTAAATTGCTTGTGGGACTCTTTGGTGAGCCCTTGAATCCTACAATTATTCATTGTGATAATCAGAGTTGCATCAAACTCTCTGTAAATTTTGTCTTTCATGATAGATCTAAGCACATTGAGATCCCCTATCATTATGTAAGAGATATGGTGGAAAGGAAAGTGATTCAGTTGGAGTATATTAGTACAAATGATCAAACTGCAGACATTCTCACCAAGCCTCTCTCCGAATCAAGGTAGAGCACTTCAGGAAGAAACTTGGTATGGTTGAAATGTAATTTGTTATTTATGTTTGAAATTCAAATTGTTTATCAAATTGTACTAATATATAAAGATGTTTAAATGTGTAAACTCTTTTGTCATGTGTGTGACTCTATGACTTTATGGGCCTACTCCCCCTGTGTACATTATTGAAAGGTGACGATCTTTCTAATAATGAACACTTGTATTTGACATTATAAAGTGATGACTCTACAATGATAAACTATCATGATAGATATCATGTGACTTGATATCTATGGACATGTCATGATAGTATCTCTTGGACACTTTGATGGATATCATGGGACTTGATATAATCTGAAGATCATTGTGATCCTTAAGAGATAATCATGGTGGATATTTATATCCGTGGATATGCCATGAATTATGGTAGACATAATGTGACTTGATGTCAGTGCACATACCATAATGAAGATGTGTTATGAAGAATTTCATGTGACTTGACAACTTTGAGAAAACATATCATATCTTCAATATCACGTGTGAAGGTGATATCTCCACTTATTTGATTTGAAATATCTTCCCTAGCTAAGAGGGAGTGTTAATGGGATATAGCTTCGATCAGATATAAATGATGATTGCTAAATAGCATCATCATCATTTATATGTGATCGAATTTAATCCTTAAATATATATTTCTAGAAAATAAATAAAATTGAATTTATATGCATGCTTAAATTCGATATATCAAATGGTGTTCAAATTCTACATTGACTAGACTCATATAAATATCTGTCATGTTTAAAGGCTTATTTATATTAATCTTGTTAACCAAGTGTTAGTCAGTTTTATTTGAAACTCACACACTCAAAGGGACACGTCCCATGAGCGGACATGTCTCCACTTGTGGAGACACGTCCTCTCATGAGATGCATCCCTTAGATATGAGTCTCCAAAAGGTATTTATCTTTGTTCTTTCATTGATATGCAACATCGAAATCATTAATGTTCTGCAATCAACACATTCAGTATAAATCTGGAAATTGAAAATCTGTCTTAGAATTTTAGTAGAATTCTGGAAACTTAGAATCTCTTTAGAACCCTTAGTCTCTCATTTTGATAGAAGATTTAATTACATTTTCAATTATAAACATTTGGTTTTATTGCCAATACCCTATTAGTAAATGGTAAGGAGATTAATTAAACCTAGAGAGAGAGTTGCAATGATATATTTTTAGAAATAACTAATTATAGATAAAAAGAGAGAAATTTTGATTTTGTGCAATAGAACACATGAGGTTCTTATCCCTTGGAGGAGGGTTAGATACTTAGGAGGTGAAAAATGGAATGGGGGGATCCTAAAAAGATGTGATTGTTGAGGAATGTATAATTTAAGTAATAAATAATAAATTAAAGAATTAATGTAATATCAAATCAAAAACACCCTTGGAAAAAGAAGATAGCAAAAATTAAGAGAAATTTTTGAAGAGATTAAGATGAGATGAACATTAACAAGGAAAGGAGTTTGGATCAAGTCCAAGAGAGAGGAGATGTATAGAAAACATATTGAGAAGGCTAGGGAATCCTCATTAGAGAGTGGCAAGAGGGTTTTTATTGAGATATTGTAAATTCCTAAATCAAAGGGATCAATAGATAGGATGACCCCCACTCACATTGCTAAATAAGAGAAGCCAGTCACCCTCATAAAAAAATAGAAATAAAACTTGATCCAAATTGCTAAAAAATTAAAGGAGTGTGAAGAAGTAGTTGAGTTAGATATGGGGGCTTAGAAGTATGAAATACTCAAGTAGGGAATAGAAGTGGGGATTCTCTATCAATAAATATTCTACCTCAAGAATTAAATTTAACTCTAGATTTGTCATGGCTAAAAGTTACCATGTTAATGAAGGGTTCATAACCCAAATTTCTAAGTTAAACACCTTCAAATTTTAGCATGGAGCATTTAGATGATGTGGGGAGAAAGAATGTACACCTAAAAAGAAAAGAATGTAAACCTACAAAAGGGAAGAATGTTGAAAACTAAATTGAATTTTTTGAATGGAAAGGAAGTAAGGGGAATAATTATGAATGAAATGTTGAAAAAGGACTAAAGAGGTTGAAATGTAGCTCTAGTAAAGTTTTGGGTTTAATTTAAGTAATTTTTGGAATCTAGGAGATTGTTGTACAGTTGATGGAAATGATAGTTGTGTTGGTGGGTTCTAGTTCCCCTTGTAGGTGCTAAAATACTGTTGATGGGAACTACTAACCCTCTTGAGTGCAAGCGACTTTGTCTCCAAGGCCTCTCCATCTTTTTAGAGTTGTTCACCATTAACTCCTAGTTCCATTGCACTTGCAAATTACAACTTGGTTAGATCTCAATAGTAAGATAATCCAAGTTGAGTATCATGGGGGAGGGGGAAGAGGGAAAGTATTTGTTGGAAGTTACAAAGCTAGCCTACAAATTTAATAGATTAAACTCAAAATTTAAAATGGTGGTTGGATTCACTCCCATAATCTTGATTAAAGACCTAAAATGGTAGCCTAATTGAGGCTAATAGAAAAAACTTGCAAGGAAATTGGAAGCTAAATATTTTATAATTATCCTATGAAAATATAGAATAAGATAAAGTTTACCAATGTAGGTAAGAGAAAGTGAGTTGCAGTAGTATTAGGTGTTTTATGGTACCTCTCAAAAGTAGAAGATAAACAAAAAAATGTTGGTGGACACATACTTACATATATGCATAAATTATATTAGTAATTTAGTATACCACAAATGTAATAGGAGAGGAAGAGAATATAATAGAACAATTGCATAGAGAAAATATGGATTATGGAAGAGTACAATACCCAAGAATATATGATATGTATATTAAGGCTTGAGCTATGATAGAACAATGAATGCAATTGATATATGATATGAATAAAGAGATGAATGATTATAGCTAAATATTCATATATGAACATAATATTTATTTTTATTATATGTGAATAGACTATTTTTTTTACTTTTCATTCTTATTGTATTACATTGGGCTAGTTTCTCTAGCATAAAAAATTTGCACCTCAAGTTTATACTCTTCTATCAAAATTTCTAGTTGTGTTACCAAGACCCTAATTTTTTAGTGTATGGAAATGAATGGAAGAAGTAAGAGAAAGGTTTACATTAAAGAATATTTTTAAGAAAGAGAAAATTTGTAAAAAAAAATGTAGTCTTTTCTCTAAAGGATAATAAATATCTAAAAAAAATTGGCATGTTTTTACTCTATTAAAATTGATATGAATATAAATTTTCATTTAGGTTATCTTCTTTATTGTATTGGTCAACTCCTAAATATTATATTTTCAATGGAAAATGGAGATCTTCACATGTATATTTACTACAAGATTTGTTTTTTTTGTTTGCATACCTTCAAGGAGGGTAATATGTCTTTCTAAATAATAAGTGGGATTTGTAGTATTAATAAAGGATTACTAAGTAAAATATGGGTAGAATATCATTATGGTTTATTTCATTTTAATGTACTAGTTTTAGAATAAGGCAAAATTAAGGTAAAAGGCATGAATCAATAAAACTCAAACCCTAAAGTCCCTAAACCAGCAATGAAACACACATGAACATAGAAAAATAAAATATGAAGCAATATTACCAATATCTCTATGCCATGGTTGATTCACCTCCATTGTCCTTCTCCATCCTGCTTCATATGCTTGATTACCCTCAAATTTTGAGTATGCAACAATAAGCCTAGTGATAATGATAGAAAAATATTGAAGATTGTACTTGTCTCCTTGAATGCTACAAGTTTCCAACCAAATATCAATAACACAAAAGCCTCTAATCTATCGAATGAAAAAAAGCATAAAATGAAAAACCCCTAATTAAGACCCTAATTAAGAATAATAGGAAAATATAGCTCAAAATATCACAAATGCAACTCACAATTTTGGACCAGATGCAACAAACCAGGCAGCAACTATGGCAAACCAAAAAGCGATTGTGATGAACCAGACAATGACTACGATGAACCAAAAAGCGACTACGGCTCACAGTTGAAATAGATGCAGTGAATCTCCAAACAAATGTGACACACAACCTCAAAGCTGCAAAAATACTCAAATCTAGCAAAATATAGAAAATACTGATATATAAATAATATAATTATTCTATCGAGATGCAAAAATAAAAATGAGAAAGCTGAGAAATGGTAGAAATTCATGAAAATAGACTAATAAGATGATTTTCCCTATGTTCAAACAAATGCGGCTAGATGATGAATGTGGCTTTATATCTTAACAAATGCACTACAATATGTGTTGAATGTGTCGTGCTATACCACAAATCTATCGTACTATCTCTCAAATGCATCGTTTGGCCTTATAGTTGCGTTGCGGACCTAAAACTTAAAATTTCTCAAAAATTCTTTCAAATTTGGTTAGTTCATGTCAGGTTCACCAATGTAGAATACGGTAAAATTAAGATAAAATGAATGAATCAATAAAACTCAAACCCTAGAGTCCCTAAACCAACAATGAAGCACAAATGAACACAAAAACATAAAATATGAAGCAATATTACTAATATCTCTCTGCCATGGTTGATTCACCTCCATTGTCCTTCTCCATCTTTCTTTATGCTTGATTGTGCTCGGATTTTGAGTATGCAATGTAATAATCCTAGTGATAATGATAGAAAAATATTGAAGGTTGTACTTGTCTCCTTGAATGCTTGAATTCTCTTATTAGGGATAAAATGACAATGAGAAGTCTCTTTTATAGAAAACCAAATTTGGATGAAGGGATAGGATTAAAATTCAATATAACATGAAAATCAATGGCCAAGATTTCTTGAGAAGAAATGAAATAGGGTTAGGGAAAAATTAGGGAAAAATAGGGTTTGGTTAAGATAGACTGTTGAAATTGAATTATAAATTAATTCAATCAAGGGTGGAAATTAATTGAGATGTGAAAAGATAAGAATGGCATGGATAAAGAGGTTCACACAAAAAAAGAGGTTGTTGGAGTAAATTAAATAATTATAAAATTATTTAATTTAGGAGGGAAAGTGAATAATTAAATAATCTAAAACAATTATTTGATTATAGAAGAAGAGGGAAAGTTGACTTTTAAATTAAATAATGATTTAATTCAAAAGTAGGGGAAAAGGAAAAATTAGTAAATAATCAAATAAATAGATTTTATTTAATTATAGGAGAAGAGGCCAATGAATAATTAAATAATTAAATAAATAGATTTTATTTTGGTTGAAATTGAATTATAAATTAATTCAATCAAAGGTGGAAATTAATTGAGATGTGAAAAGATAAGAATGGTATGGATAAAGAGGTTGGTACAGAAAAAGAGGTTGTTGGAGTAAATTAAATAATTATAAAATTATTTTATTTAGGAGGGAAAGTGAATTACTATTAGGGTAGGATAGGGTTAGAATAAAGTTTTAATCAGATAATTAGGGTTGCATTCAATATTAATATATTATGGGCTGCCCTAAAATATAGATTAATGGTTATAATCACTTTAAGTTTAACCCTAATATGAATATAGTAATCAATTTAAGTTTAACCTTAATATGAATATAATAATCACAAGAATTAGAGTCCAATCTATGATTAGAATTAGGGATGCATTAAGAAGAGGATTGGAAGGATATAGATTATACATGGAACCTCTTAAAAGGAAGGGAGGTGGCAAGAGAATAAACAAACCAAGGGTAGGAGAGCAAAGGAGTTAAAAGGAGTAAATAGGATTAAATCACAAAAGAAATTAGATGGAAAAAATAGACTAATAATATATATAGAGAAATAAAAAAAAAAAGTGCAAGTTTAAACTTAATTGAAAAAAAATGGTACACTACCCTTTATAATTTAATGATATATTTTACGTAAACTAATATGTTTCCATTTATAACATGATATACTAATACATTATATTAGTGTGATTAAAACTTGATGTAAAAACACACATAGTTAAATCTGAAGCACTTTTACACTTGAGTTCAATGTTAAAAATTAAAAATTGATGTAAAAACACACAGTTAAATCCAAAGCACTTTTACACTTGAGTTCAATGTTAAAAATAAAATATTATTAACTTTTAACACTTTGATTAATTAGATCAATTAAATAAAATTTATAAATTTATTAAACATATTTTTGAATACATATTTTTTAGTATATTTAATGATCCATTTAAACACAAAATATATAATTAGGTCAAGATAGTTACCAACTTATTGTTCAAAAATAATTAATGTTATTACTATTTTAAAACATGGTGATTATATATATTTTTGGTGGCTTAACAAGTATTCTCTTTAAACAAGTAAATAAAATTCAAAAAAATGAAAACTGTAAATAAAATTCAATTAATATTATAATTAGGATATTTTATCACTCTTAGGTTATTTTATTTACTTAAGAGTTATTTTACATTTTACTTTAGATTTATTTAAGGATTATTTTATTTTAATCATATTATAGGTGTCTCCAAAAGGATATCTCTCAGCTCATACATTACATATATTTTTTAAATATAGGTATGCTAGCAAATTAATTCAATCAAAGGTGGAAATTAATTGAGATGTGAAAAGATAAGAATGGTATGGATAAAGAGGTTGGTACAAAAAAGAGGTTGTTGGAGTAAATTAAATAATTATAAAATTATTTTATTTAGGAGGGAAAGTGAATAATTAAATAATTTATAACAATTATTCGATTATAGAAGAAGAGGGAAAGTTGACTTTTAAATTAAACAATGATTTAATTCAAAAGTAGGGGAAAAGGAAAAAATAGTAAATAATTAAATAAATAGATTTTATTTAATTATAGGAGAAGATGGACGGTTGAAATTGAATTATAAATTAATTCAATCAAGGGTGGAAATTAATTGAGATGTGAAAAGATAAGAATGGCATGGATAAAGAGGTTGACATGGAAAAAGAGGTTGTTGGAGTAAATTAAATAATTATAAAATTATTTAATTTAGGAGGGAAAGTTGACTTTTAAATTAAATAATGATTTAATTCAAAAGTAGGGGAAAACAAAAAATTAGTAAATAATTAAATAAATAGATTTTATTTAATTATAGAAGAGACCAATGAATAATTAAATAAATATATTTTATTTAATTATAGGAGAAGATGGACGGTTGAAATTGAATTATAAATTAATTCAATCAAGGGTGTAAATTAATTGAGATGTGAAAAGATAAGAATGGTATGGATAAAGAGGGTGGAAACTAATTGAGATGTGAAAAGATAAGAATGGTATGGATAAAGAGGTTGGCACAGAAAAAGAGGTTGTTGGAGTAAATTATTTTATTTATGAGGGAAAGTGAATAATTAAATAATTTATAACAATTATTTGATTATAGAAGAAGAGGGAAAGTTAAGTTTTAAATTAAATAATGATGTAATTCAAAAGTAGGGAAAAAAGAAAAATTAGTAAAAAATTAAATAAATAGATTTTATTTAATTATAGGAGAAGATGGACGGTTGAAATTGAATTATAAATTAATTCAACCAAGGGTGGAAATTAATTGATATATGTGAAAAGATAAGAATGGCATGGATAAAGAGGTTGGCACAAAAAAGGAGGTTGTTGGAGTAAATTAAATAATTATAAAGTTATTTAATTTAGGAGGGAAAGTGAATAATTTAAAATAATTTAAAACAATTATTTGATTATAGAAGAAGAGGGAAAGTTGACTTTTAAATTAAATAATGATTTAATTCAAAAGTAGGGGGAAAGGAAAAATTAGTAAATAATTAAATAAATCAATTTTATTTAATTATAGTAGAAAATGATCATAATTATATAAAAAAAATTATTTAATTATAGAGGAAAGGGGACATTAGTGATGTAATTAAATAAATATAATTTATTTAATTAATCAAAAGGAGGAATAAAAGGAAATAAATGAATGAATTAAATTAATTAATATAAGAATGTGACTTTAGACAATAATCAAATAATTAAAATTATTTAATTATTTAGGGAAGAAGGGGGATTAATGAGGAAAAATGGTATTCACAGGCTTAGGACATTTTTCACTAGTCAAATCTTGAAGATATTCTAATAGGGGTTTAAATTATTGTAAAGCGGTAAAATTGCATTGATAAACCACAAAGTTGATTTTGTTACTAGGATAACTTATATGCTTGTAATTTTTAAATTCTATAATCTGAAGTAGGAGGGACTAATCTTTTTAGAATCCCTACCCACTCAAATATTTAGAATGAAGAATCTCACTTTAGTGTTGCATGTTATTATTTAGATGTTATTTACATGTCCAAACATTAAGCATAATACGAGATTGATATTAAAAAATCATTTTTAAATCCTTACTTATATGCATAAAAAAATTATATGTTGTTCCCTATGATAATACCATTATTCATACAAAATCTAATGTTATTTGAAGTGTACCTACCTAGGTCTTACATAGTTTAAAGTGTAGAAGAGATATCCATCCCTCATTCATTGGCTCATCTTCTTAGTTATCTTGAACACTCACAACCTCTTAGCTCGATAATTGATATCAAGTTGGAGAACCAACAAGGTCAATTAAGATATTAGAGGTTATCATTATAGTGTCTTATCGACTAGCTCTTCCACCATCTTTCTCAGATACATGATGCAGTTCACACTGTGTTATTAAGAAAATATATGCTTGAAATAAATCATGTGTTGAACTAGCATAATTTTTGCATAGAGGGCTAGGTTCAAATTATCTGCAAACCAATTATAAGTATAGACCAACACAACATACACCCATAAAAAAAAAAAACTAATTAGGCCTTGGTTTGATTATTTATTTCATTGAAACTAGTTTAATTGTGTGTGTTTGTGGTTGATAAGGAAGCTTTAACACAACTTGATTGTGCATCCTTTAATGAGAAAGCTTTTAGATTGTATTATAATTGACTAAACTTATTTAGAATCTTTAGGTTGTCTTCTTGAGCTTATGTAGAATCATGTCTTATGACATGTGGGTTTCCTTCATTGAGGTTAATCCCTCTCTAAAAGACATGTATTCTTTATGATTCTATGATTTTTTTCTTTTATATAAGTGTTGTACTCAATTTGTATAGTTAGATAGTGATGTTTTTTATTATGGAACAAACAGGTTTTAGAGGGATCCTGAAACCCTTAACAGTAAGATAGCGTAAGATAAAACATTAACAGAGCACAAAAAAAAATAGGAAACTTCCCACAAAGAAGAATACACAAGATAACCAGGGCAGAAAAGCCAAAAAAACTGACAAAAAGCCACAAAACAACCAGCCTCTAGGCCAGGTTCCGAAGGATCTCTGTCACTTCCTGCTCCAGACTGTTCATGTTGAGTACAGAATTCTTGATCTCCTGGATGTTGACTAAAGCTTGGTTTGCCTTCCTTTTCAAATTTTCTCTGGTCCTATTACTCCCCCCCACTATCTGGCTGCCCTTCCTCATTGTCCAAGTCAAGAAACACAGCAGTCTTTACCTAATGGGCTTTTTCCAGGTTTTCCACCATGGTATCCATGGTTTGTGCAGTGGATTTTAAAATTTTATGGAACTCATAATCAACACTTTGTGGAGAGAAATTTTAATGTTCCTCAACTACTCCTCCATATCTGCCTGCTTGCCATCATGATTGCCTTTGAAATCCTGTAATTCCTCCACCGTTTTCTTGAGGCACTCAACCATATACTTTTTCTCCTCTTTCGTCCATAAATTAGTAGCCCGACCACTTCCACTGCCTCTATCATTGTCATCAGTAGCTTTCTCCAGTTTACTATTCATAGCTCTTTGATTTAACTTAATTTCCTTAATTTCAAAGAACACCCATCTCATAAGCCTAAAGTTATCCACCGCCCCATTACAAGCAATAGCAAGCACATCAGTGGTAAATTCTCGTTCCTCCTTAAAATAATGATCCCCTCCTTGAGGTCCATAGGGAAGCGAGGTCTCTCTTCTCTATCTGTCGCAGGATGGCTAGAATACTCAAACAACGACTCCGACTGTGACTCCTCTTCATTCACATCATAAGAGGGGTCCTCCGACACTTTTCTCTTGTGCTTTTTCAGAGTAGAATCCCTAGGTTTACCATTTTCCTTGTCATCAACCCTAACCTTAGGCAACAGTGGCTGGTGAGGCAGAGCCGACATGGCTTTGAAATGATCATAAATTAGGACAAGCAATCCTTCATGAAGAATAGAATACCTAATGGGGTTCTGTCTATGGTTTTTCAAACTGGTATTCAGAGAAGAAGCCAGATAAAAAGGAAAAGAAATCATGACCTGGTGCCTGAAATGATTCAGCAGGATGAAATGATACCCAAAGACTCTGGTATAATGGCCATCCAAAGTAACATACTCCATCAGCACATTCAAAACCCTCCTCCAATGCGAAATAGTTTTGTTTGTGTCATAGTAGCTTCTGGAAGTCCTTTGTAACTCCTCCCTCTCAGCATCCAACTTTGGGAACTTGCTAACCACTTCATCAAATTGTTTCATGTCCCCATAGAATTTTATACCCTCCATCAAGAGGCCAGTAACCTCAGCAATCAGTTGTTCATTGATAACTACCTGTCTGCCAAATAGGTTTATCTCACCATTTTTCCAATCTTTCTCGAAAACCCTAGTAACCTTTGGGTCCTAGCCATGGAGCTTTTCAGTAAAAGCAGTAATGCCACCATTCTCCAGCTTCTTCCATAGCTTTGGATTGCTCTTCAGCTATGCACTGCTTATCGGCTCCACTTTGCGACTTTCGCCACCCATCGTATTGCCAGTAGTAATAGAATAGTCCAGAACCCTATAGAAACAAACTCCTAAAATGCCTAGAAAGCGTGCGAGAATAATCACATGCAACCGAGGGATGAAGTAATTACTCCTCGTCCAACTCAGAATCATCATTAAAATGCAGTCCCGAGACTGCAGGGGAGGACACTCAGCCATCATTCAATGAAATGGGAAATTGCACCTTCTCATGAGCACGGTCATATGTTAGCAGGGCTTTAACATCAGCCTCCAACTCATCCTGCCCCTGCCACATCACCTTTTTCAAAGCTTTGACACCTTTGTTGACGAAGAAATCGGCCACCATGTTTATTTCCCAATAGGCATGCGTAATATAACTTTTCTCAAAGGTATTAATAATTTCCTTAGAGAGATCTATCCAATTTTGTATTGACCATGAGGGTTTCTGACTACCCTTTAGACATTGGATAATATTATTCGAATCCCCTTCAATCCACACATATTTATACTTCAATTGACTAGCCAGCTTCAAGGTTTGGAAAACACTAGAGGCTTCAGCCACATGGTTGGTCTGAGTGCCTAAAGGAACCACAATAGCCGCAATAAAAGTGCCATTCTCATCCCTTATGACCCCTCCACTCCCGGCGGGCCTAGGATTTCCCTTGGTCATGCCATCAAAGTTGATTTTGACCCAACCAGGGGGAGGAAGACTCCAAAATATGCCATCTCTAGGATCCTTGATGCTTTTGGACATATTGAACATATCCACATTAATCTTCCAGGCTCCCACAATTCTACAATCATACTCCTGCATACTGACCTTACCTTTACCTTTAAACTTGTTGTTAAGCAAATTAAAATTTTCAACCACAGCTCTAGTATTCTTACCAAAGACCACTTCCTTCGAGAGAGCAACATCCCTGAAGATTCTGTTAGATAGTGATATTATAATTGTATACTAAGTTTGATTAAATTTGGAAATTCAATATGGAAAGTCATGCTAACCTTAGACCCATCATGTGTATATGTTGGTGGGTAGTAATTGTGTGGTCTTCCTATAGGATTATTTTAGTATTTACTAAACTAATGGGCTACATATTTTTAATTTAATATGTAAACTATAGAACCATTACCTCACAATATTCTGTTATATGATGTTTTAAGTACAAGGTTTAGTGATAGTTGTCATTAATTGTGGACTCCTTATAGATATTGATTGTGGCTTTGCATAGCAAATATATCATTAATAGGTTATTTTATTTTCATGGCAATTATATTGATGCTTGTTATTAGTAAAATGATTATATAGTATTATTTATAAGGTAGAAAAATGTAGTTACACCTTATTTTGAGTATTGATTGTTATTGTATCTTGTTTTCTAATGTGACACCAATGGTAAATATTATCCAAGGTGTCAAACAAAATGTTTGTGATCTTTTCTAGAACAAGAAAATCCTCTACTATTAATTTTTCTCTATGGCTTGACAAGTTGAACTAGATATTTTATGGTATTTGTGAATCCAATCAAGGTGTAGTATAATTTTAGTCTTGATGTTGTGTGTTTATAAATTACCATTAGAAATTTTTAATGTTTTTGATAAAAGGGGGATAAACGGGTTTTACAGGGACCCGAAACCACAAAGTAACATTACAAGCTAAGACCAAAATAGAGGTCCGAAAGACAAAAAGGCTGCTAGAAAGAAAAAAACCAATAAAAGCAGACAGCCACAAAAAGCCGCAAAAAAACCATTAAACGGCCAGCAAACAGACAAAGCTGGGCCCAGCCATAGCTAATCTAGAGACTTCAGAGCTCGTCTGCAACCTCTTCCAAGTCCACCATATCCTGGACCCCCTCCATAAAGATCTAAGTCATATTTGGGGTGGTCAGGGCTTTTCTTTTCGTACTTGATCTAGTGCGCTTAGAGATCCCTGCTTCCTCATCCTGGTCTTTCTCCTGATCAAGGTCGACAATCAGAGCTCTCTTCTGGGTTTTCTCCGGTCTTTCGGACATAGCTTTGATGATAACAAAGTTATGTCTGGCAATTCTACAGTTTTGATCAGCAATTTTTTTCATGGTTCCTTTAATTTTTTCAATATCATTTTCAACTGTGTTGTCCTTTTGAGTGTTATCCTTCACAGTGGTATTCTTCTCCACTTCGAGCTGAATTAGCCCCTCAACTTTGGCTTCAATTTCCCCCAACTTACTATGAAGAGACAGATTTTTGGTTTTCAACTCACTGATTTCATGAAATAACCAGTTGGCAGAAATAAACTGGTCCATAGAACAACTCTTGGCAATACCAACGAAGTCAAAAGGGGGGTCACTTTTAGAATTGACCCCAAAAATAACCGACTCCGCACCTCTAGGAGGGCTATAGTTCTCCTGTTGAACATTTTGAGGGATGTGGGGATCCTCAAGACTAACCTCGGCCGCTTTAGCAGAAACAACAGGGGAGTCATCAAGGTAGGAGACTAACTTATTAACCTGAGAGCTAGAGCCCACCACTTTAGAGTTAGGGTTAGTGCGGCCAGAGGCAGGAATAGAGCAAGCACCAGAAGGCTGGGGGGAACGGCCAAGGCAGAAGGGGGGGCAGAGGAGGCGAAGAGCTCTTGACACGGCCAGGGGAAACTTTAGTATCAGATATGTTAGGCTCAGTATCATCCTCATCAAGCTCCAAAGGGGCTATAGGGTTTGGAAGGGCAGGCATATTCTGAAAGTGCTCATAAATGAGCCTAAAAAGACCCGTGTGAAGAATCGGGTATCTTTTAGGGCTTCTACTGTGGTCAGAAAAGCTATTTCTCAGGGAACAAAGCAAGAAGAAAGGGATAGAAACACGCACCTTATGCCAGAAGTGATTGAGTAGCACGAAGTGGTATCCATAGACCCTAGTGAAGTGGCCGTCGAGAGTGATGTACTCCATGATAACCCTTAGCACTTTTCTCCATAAAGCTTTTATAGTGTCCGCTTCATAGTAACTGTTTGTCATCTTGACAAGTTTTTGCTTCTCCGTTTCAGACTTAGGGAACCTCAACACAACTTCGTTAGAGAATTTCCTGTCTCTAAAAAATTTATGCTCTTCCATCGGAATGCCAGTCACCTCCGCAATCAAAGCTTCATCAATCTGAACTTTCCTTCCAAAGAGGAGAACCTCCCCATTATTCCAATTTTTCTCAAAGAAATCAGTAATCTCCTCCTTAGGGCCATGGATTTTCTCGATGAATGGAAGTAAGCCACCCCTTCTTATTTTACTCCACGCTTTAGTGTTTTTGGTGTGTGACTCAAAGCTGGTAGGTTCAACCCTCTTCCGTTCCCCGCCCATTTTAGAGATCTTAGTTCGAATACTGTTGCAGACAGAGAACCTATTCCAAATAGTTCCTTTCCTTTGCAGGACCCACAAAGCGTGCCAAAGTAAATAATTTATCTGCCAGATCCTCTCGGCCCCATTATATCTTCTAGTTTTGTTATTCATGACTCGTACCTTCCTCATTATTACAAGAAGCCGCCTCTTTTCCATTCACTGCATCTAGCTCCAATAAAGCTTGAACATCGAAGTGGAGGTCAGTCTTATTGTGCCACGTGAGGATTTTGTCACTCTTAACTCCCTCATTGGAAAAAAAATCCGCAACCGTGTTCGCCTCACGGTAAGCATGAGTTATTTTTATTCTATCGAACTTACTAAGTAAAACCTTAGCATCTTCAATCCAATTTTTAATCGGCCATGCGGGCTGGGACCTACCACAAAGGCTATCAATTATATTTTTTGAATCACCTTCAAGCCATAAATTATTACATTTAATTCCCACAGCAAGGTTGATTATGTAATAAGCCCCCGCCGCTTCCGCCACGTGATTAGTTTGGACCCCCAGAGGAGTGGCAACAGCTCCCAAAAAGTTACCTGTTGAGTCCCTTAGGACCCCACCACACCCAACCTTCCTCGGGTTTCCTTTGGCCACGCCATCGAAGTTGGCTTTGGCCCAGCCTTCCATAGGAAAACTCCAGCAAACTCCATCCCTAGATTTTTTGGTTGTATTAGGAGCATTGGAAATATCCCATTTGATTCTCCATTCCCTAGCAATCAGGCTGTCAAAAGGAGAGAAAACAACAGTCTCAACCTTGTCCTCCCTGAAGGGGACAATAGAGAAATTTTCTTTAATCATCCTAAGAATTCTTTCAAACACAATTTCCTTTGATGACTCCTTATCCTTGAAGATCCGGTTGTTTCTCTCTTTCCAAATTCCCCAAGTCACATGGGGGAACGAGAAAGCCCACAGTTTTTTAATAAAGGGGTTGAAAGAAGGGGCTTTCCATTGAACAAAAAAATCCTCAACTGACTCCGGAGGGACACAATAAAAATGCCAGCATTTCAGAAGCTTGTCCCAAACCAAAGAGGAGAAAGGACAGCGGATAAAGAGGTGGTTAACCGATTTAGCATTGCTTTTATAGAGGTAGCATCTATTAGGGAGCAAAACACCTCTTTTACTAAGATTATCCACAGTAAGAACTTTATTTTGCAGCAAAGACCAGAAAAAGATGTTAACCTTAGGTAAGAGATGCTTCGTCCAGGCTTGCGACCACAGAGGGGGAGAGTTAAGAGCATGTGAAATCTGGGCAAAGGCAGATGAGACAGAAAAGCACCCAGAAGGCTCATACTTCCAGATAAGACTATCCTCCTGATTTAAGCATAGTCTGACAGCGTTCAAGGAGGAGTAAATAGAGACCAAAACAGGGTTTATCAAGGGGAGATTGATCCAATTACCATCCCGCCAGTAGTCTTTAACAAAAAGGCCAAAAGTATCTTTGCAAAACTCAACCCATCTACTGAGATTCCCATCCTGAGACAGAGGTTCATTACGCAGCCAACAGTCATCCCAAAATCTAATCTAGTTACCATTGCGAACCTGCCATTTCAATCCCAGTTTCACCACCTTTATCCCATCAATCATATAGTTCATGGGTACTATGTTATGAATATGGTGACTATAATATAATTATAATGCCTACAACTATATTTTAAATGAACTCTAAATGGGTAATAATTCATAAAGAAATATACAGAGTGTGAACATGAGCGAGAGCAGGAGTGGCCCCCCAATGAGCATAATAGGAAATTTTCAAAATTTCACCTTGGAAATCAACATAAACCCTCCTTCCCATGGTTTTAGGGTAGTTCACAAGTTGTGAATCCTTAGAAATACATTCAAAAGTCAAGGAAAAAAGGTGAGCAGTGGCTTTTCTAAGGAGGCAGATGTGGGCATAGTCTACAACAATCCTTGAGAGGGTGAAATTTGATCATTACTCATGGGCGGTCTATAGTTTTCCCATGGCTTGGTGGGCCTCCTTCATGTTTCTTGCATTCTTCCCTTCCCTAAAAACTCTCTATTACTCTAGCTTTCTCTCAACACTAGTGGAAAAAATCTTTCATCACTTTCCCCAACACTCTACTGTTGGGAACAAAACCCTTCAACCAAGGAATAAGGAAAGGAAAAAACATAATCCCTCAACGTACATCTATCTTTTTTCCTTGACAATAAAAAAGAGGGGTCTTTGAAGCAACTTAGCTCCCAAAGTGCCCTCCTTAGTCTGCAATAGAATACCAAGTACACATCTTTGAAGACTTATTGCTTCCCTCTATATCTATCCTCAAAGGTCATGTGCTCATAGGTAATATTTTTAACTGTATCCCATGCATTAATACTCTAGAAAAATGGGGTCATGATTAGTGGTTGGGGACCTCAAAAAATTTCTACACCCATGATGAAATGGGCTACTTCATTGTCATTTTAAATTTAGAGCATAACATGATAAATCCCTTAAAGAAAAAGATTTGTTTTTTAATGAGCAAGGTTTATACCTCGAGCCCTAGACCTGACACTTCAACCCTAGTTTTGCATCAATTAAATACATGCCATTCTGGATCCAACTAAAAAATATACCCCTTTAATACAAGGAGACCCAAATCCTTTAATCCCTAGGCAACTCCATTGGAATCTCCCAGAGCATTGATTCAAATTTTACCCAATACTTGTGCAAATTGATCAAAAATTTTGTCCTTTTAAATGATAAAAAATCACTCCCAAATGTCTTGGCCATCCACTCTAAGCACAAAATTTGGAAACATAAGATTAAGCGTGAAAATCCTACTACTTGTTGTTCCTCATGTCATTCCCTTCACCATCCAACCTCACAGTGCCTTGCAAAAATCCTGGTTTGTGAGGATCTAGAATCAAGTCATGCAACTCATGGCCCTCTTCCCAAAAATTCAATATTGCAAACCTCTACTCTAACCAAAATTAAAAACCAAACCCCACACCAGTGTCATGTTCTTCAAAATTCCCAATCACCTAATGTTCCTCACCCCTCTGGCCAAAATGTACTCGGGATGTCAGTGGTAGTGTCACTCCTTGATAAGCATAACAAATAAAATGCAACTTAAGCACTTGTAGGGAACTTTTTCCCTGAACCACATCAAAGGATTTTGTTTAGACCCATATCTAGGTCCAACAAAGAGGAAACAACAAACATCTAAACCTTTTACCTCCATGGATTCAAACATTGTATTGAAATCTTATATATAGCTAACACAACAAATGGCAAGTAGGCTACTACAGGGGGCATCCATGCTAACAAAGCAAGGAAACAACAAAATATACACAACATTGGTCAAGGCCACATTAGTTAGTCTTCTTTGCTCCGGAAATCACCAAAATTTATCACTACCCAAACAAAGCCACACAAGGTGTGCAAGATTTGCAGTTTGTTGAGGAAGGTCTTCTTTGAAAAAGTGGTAGTAATAGCACACAAAGCCTTAGCATTTTGGCCAAGGGTGTGATGTTTTATGTAGAAGTTTTCTTAGGGGTAGTCATTTAAATGATTCTCATTGTCTCCAATAGATAAATCCCTTTCTAAGTCCCCTCCTCACAAATTAAAAGATTCACAAATGCCTTCAGAAAAGGAAGGCCTATCTAAGCCCCCTTCTTAGCACCAAACACCCATAGAAGGTGATAGCAATCATGACAAATAATTGCCAAAGGAAAATAATATAATCTTTGAAGAAACCCAAGAGATAATGAAAAAGAAAAAATGACAGAAATGGTTAACCATCTTGTTCTACAAGAAGGATCAAAACTATTTGATCAAGTGACAGAGGAAGCATTAAACAAGAATCTAGAATATGATTTTTCCCAAACCCTTTAATTGTGCAATCAAATAGAACATTGTCTCAAACACCAACTACAACACCCTCAACCTGAAGTAGGCCCCCCAAAAGTAAGAAAACCCAAGATGAAATATTTGTTGGTATCCAATCTATACTGGACAAAAATATTAGACCGAGGAGAGCCTGTTGCTCTCCTTGAGGGAAATGAGTCCTATCTTGGAATTCCAGGGGCCTAAATACCCCTAAAAAAGATGCTTGATAAAGCGTAGCTAGACTCTAGTGAAGAAAACATCATTATGTTGAAGAAACAAAATTCACTAATGATCAAGCACAAGAAATCCTCAACAAATGGAAGAAATGGAAATTCTTATGTTCTCCAACACAATGAGCCTCTAGAAGCTTAACTATGCTATGGAATGATAGAAATACCCAAGTTGAACTAATCCTCTCAATGCAACATTGGATGCTCATGAAGGTAACTCTCTTTGACCTAAGTTTTTGGTTTTTTAATGTTTATGTGCCCAAATCAATTTAGTTGGGAAAAAGATCCTTTGGGATGCCATATCCCTAGTCTCATCAAACCTAAAAGAGGAGAAAGTTATTTTGGGGGGAGAATTCAATGCAATTTCTTACCATAACGAAAAAAAGGGGGCATAATCCCCCCAAAGGTAATGGAATATTTCCAATACTTCATACTAGAAAATGATCTATTAGATTACCCTCCTCAAAATGGTATATTTACATGGACAAACAAGAAAAAAGACTTCTAGATAGTTAATTACAAAATGGTTGGATAGATTCCTAATTTTTACACAATGGTCTACGTAAATAGCTCCTTTTGAGTTGTCTATCCTTTCATTCTCATACTCGTATCACTTTCCCATATATTTAGCCTTAGCTTCACAAACACCCCATCAAAATTCATCCTTCAAGTTTCACGAAATATGGTTTAGAGACCCTCATTTCCTACCTCAACTCAAGAGTTGGTGGGAAAATGCATCTTTTATTGTTGATTCCAGAATGTTTCAACTCGCAAAAAAATTAACATTTAACAAACAACAAATCAAAGCTTGGAATGAGCATCATTTCAAGAACATTTTCACAAAAAATAGCACTACAATCCCAACTTGATGAGATCAATGATCAAATCATAAGGTGTGGAATGAACAACACTCTTTCAGCTTGTATAAAAAACTACAATCGAAACTAGAAGAAATTTTGACAAGAGAAGAAATATACTGGAGGAAAACATCTAGAGAGCTATGGCTCAAAGAAGGCCCGGAAAAAAACACTAAATTATTTTATGTCATAAAAAATCAGACAACAAACAAATGTTATATTCAACATCAACTCCCCCTCAGGTGGAAATTTGAAGGAAAAAAACTCATTAGTCAAGAAGCAGTATGCTTCTCAAACTTATTGAGTGCATCAGGCTAGAAAATTTCCCAAGAAACAATACCATCTTAGATGACGTTAAGAATATTCCCTTCCTAATTTCGAAGGAAGATAATATGCTCATACTAAAACCTTTTTCAATAGAAGTAAAAGAAGTGGTTTTTTCTATGCCACCAGACAAAGCCCTAGTTCTGAATGGTTTTATTGGCATGTTCTTGTAAAAAGGTTGGGAGTTCATGGGGAATGAAATTCTATTATCTTTAGAGGAATCAAGGAGAAATGGAAAGATCTTAAAGGAATTGAATAACACTTTCATAGCAATAATCCCTAAAAATCAAAACCCCTCTACCTTTGTTGATTTCAGGCCCATATCACTATGCAACACCATTTACAAAATATTTTCCAAAGCAATCACTATGAGACTCACCAAGATCATTCCAAAAATTATCATGGATGAGCAAGGAGGCTTTGTCCCAGGAAATGATACAGCTGAAGGGGCCTTAATAGCCCATGAAAATTTGTATTCCATCAAGGAAGAAAGAATCTCAGCAATGATTATCAAACTTGACATGTTGAAGGCCTATGGAAGACTACATTGGGATTTCCTCCTAAAAGTGCTACAAAAACTTGGCTTTTCTCACAATTGGTGTTGATGGGTTAGTTCATTTATAACATAGACCAAGTTCTCAGTCTTGGTAAACAGTACTCCAACTGGCTTCTTCAATACTTCACAAGGTGTTAGACAAGGTGATCCTTTATCACTCTTTCCTCTTCATTTTAATGGTAGAATCGTTGAGTTGGGAAATATAGCAAGGACAAGAGCTCAAGGTGCATGGCAAGGTATAGATACCCCAAACTCAACCATCAGTATGACTCATTATTTGCAGATGATAAACTTGTATTTGCTAAATCTATTGTTCAAGAAGCAAGAGGCATAAAAAATCTCTTAGAGGATTATTGCAGGGAATCAAGTCAAAAAATAAATGAAAAAAATCAAGTATTTTCTTTCTAAACACCTCCCCAATGGTGTCAGCACGTATCCTATCCATTCTTGATTTTAAATATGATTAATTTCCAATTCAATACTTGGGTATCCCATTCCTTTCAGGGCCAAACAAACCTGAGTTATGGAACAAAATTGTGACCCAAATTTAAAATAGAATAACATCATAGAAAGGAAGATGGTTAACAATGGTAGGAAAACTCACAATAACTAGGGCTTTCCTTTCAACTATTCCCAAATATGTTATGTTGGTCCTTAAGCTACGAAAAGTAGTAAAGCTGAATTTAGAGCAATGCATCAAAAATTTCCTCTAGCATGGGAACCTTGACAGGAAGAAAAAGAGTAATATGCCACTAGTTTCATAGAATAAACTATGTGAAGATAAAAAAATATGGAGGATTTGGTTTGCATAACCTAGTGGCAAGAATTTTGGCCTTGGGGGCCAATCTAACATGGAATGTTTTTGCAAAACCTTCTTCCAAATGGGACAAAATCATGTCAGGAAAATATATGGAATCCATAATTCTTGAACAAATATTTACAATAGAAAACCCACTAGAAGGCTCTAAAATGTGGAATTTTATCATAACCTGTAGAGAAGTTATCATCCCACATTTAACCTCATCTATAAGAAATGGAGAAAAGCATTGTTCTAGGACATGACTCCTGGAACGGCTTCCCACCACTATCTAAAATTAAAGGATTAGAAGCAAGAATATACCTAAAGCATCACTAGAGAGAAAAAGTAAAAGACTACCTCAAGCTAGAAGAGAATCTTCTCTCAAATGTAAAATGGAAAAACTTTGATGGTTGTAACTTCCCAACAAACCAAAAGTCTCAACTGTCAAAAATTCTTAGTAGAGACAAAAAAATTTCTCCAAGGACCCTTATAGGCTCATTTGGGCTCCTTCCAAGTTAGGCAACTATAAATTAAGTCTAGGCTACTCATCAATCATCCAACAAGGAAATGTTGAATTAGAAAACTAGCCCCATAAATTATGTTAGAACTTGTAATTCTTCCAAAAGGCGGGTCGTTTGCATAGTTGGCACTAAATAAGCGGATCCTTGTGAGAGATTAGTCGATCTAGGAATATCTGCCCCTTTCAACTATGTATTGTATGACCAACAAGAAGAGGATGTAGACCATCTTCTCTTAACTTGAAAATTCTCACAACAGTGTTAGACATGGCTCCAAAACAAACTAAATTGGGTCACACCCCTTCAAGAATCTCTATTAGAATTTTTTTCCTTGTGGCCAATAATGTATAAAGACTCTTTATTCTCTTCAATATGGATAATAAACCCCTCAATACTAATATGGTGTTTATGGTGGGGAAGGAACAGAAGAATATTTTGTAAGGAACACCATACAGTGGAAGAAGTAATTTGTAAAATTGAAAAGATTAATTTTGAATTAGTAATGTCTAGTGTGTATAAACAAAATGGCTCAAGAAAAATCTACTCAAATTGGGATGCACAAATATCTTCAAAGGTGGAGTTGATCCATCCCCCAAACCCAAGAACATGGTTACGAAAAACTAAGCCCAACCGCAACAGTGTAGTATGGACTCCACCTCCAATGGGTGTGGCAAAATTGAATTTTGATGGGGCCTCTTGAGGGAACCCAGGTGCATCCGATGTTGGCTATGTACTAAGGAACCAAATAGACAAGATTATTGGCACCATCACATTAAAATTACTAGATGGAACAAATAATAAGGCTAAGGTACAAGCATTAATCGTAGGTTTGAAACTGGAAAAGTCACTAGGAATCAAACATATATAGATTAAGGGGGATTCTATGGTCATAATCAACACATGTAAGCAAAAAAGGTCAGTTTGTTGGATGTAAACTGTCATCCTAAACCAAGGCATCAAAATGTTACAGGATTTTGACTCTTACCAGCTCTCACATTTCTGTAGAGAGGGTAGTAACATAGAAGTGTTGGCAAAACAAGGGCAGACAACTGAGAGGGGGGGTGAATCAGTTGTCCAAAAAATTAAAAACTTATTTGACTTATCAACTTTATACTCAGATCTGATCATTAAGCATGAAAACAGAGACCATCAACACATCAGTAACACACATAACACCAAGATTTTTTTACGTGGAAACCCTGTTAGGGGAAAAACCACAGTGGAGGTTAGTCCACAAGATTATACCCTATTAAAAGTATAATGAAAATGAAAATGTGGGGAATGCACTTGCATTCAGGCACACTTCCTAGAGCTCACTGCTCAAATACAAAGGAATACATACTGTCTTACAAAGAGAATCGGATTAAAGCCATCCGCAGCGATTTGAACTAATAAAATAGCATCTGCTAATGCTTGATCACAGTTTGGGTTAAGCGCATGAACAACTCTTCACTCTTCTTCACTCTTCTTCACTTTTCTTCACTCTACTCTTCATTCAAATGATTAGGAAATTATTTACACATACACACACATTCGCGTGCTTCAATTTGAAAAAACAACCGCTCTTATATATCCGCAACAAGAAATTTCACCGCTACAAGTCGACCACAAAGAAATAATAAAATCAATATAATTGTCGGCCCAAATCATTCATAATAATCAATGTGCATCAACCAAAGTCGGCCATAACTTAGTAAGGACCTAAATCAACATCTTCAACATGAAAAAACTTCAATTAAATTCTCTTCGAAGATCCACAACACGCTTCAACACCATGTCGGCCAAGAACATGAAAAACATGAACACGCAAGAGAAAATTGCCAACCACAATCACAACGATCAATGCAAACGTGAAACAAAGATAGAGCACAATCTAGAAGTATCCACAAACATTAAGAACCAACAGAGAAGCATCCGCAGCAACTGAACTAATGGAAATAGCCTCATCTTCATTCAACAACACTAACTAAAGAAATAGAAAGAATGAAAATCTGCATAACTCGATCAACTCTTCATGTGGATCTCTAAAAATCGGCGTGGATAAACTAGATACACTCATAAAAAAAACCCTTTAGTCCACAACCTTTGATCTCCAACGTACAAAACATACCACCATACTAAACTTCACTTAACCATTGACAACCTGCAACTCATTTCTTTACAATTTTCTCAATATCCTCGACATATATAGCTTCAAATACATTTATGCTAATATTGTTGACATCAATGACAACCACGTACCAACAACACAACCACAACATCCAACAATCTACCCCTTTGGAATTGATGGCAACACATAATGTGAAAAACACCATCGATGCAACTAACTCTTGACACTTACTCCCCCTTAGATTTTGACTCAATTTCTCCTCAAGTCTTCCACATGAATCTTCTCCCATAAGACTCTTCTCTCCAGATAATCACTAGTTTTTCACATGAATCTTCTCCCCCTTTGACATCAATGACAAAGAATCTTAAGCTCTGAACCACATATCTGAAGTTCTAATCATCTGACTACTCTGTCTGAGTAGCAACCACCACAACATCAATCTGAAACAAAATATGTCTATGAAATGCATAGACTGATGCAATGCATTGCTTTGCATCTTAGTTCTAATTAGGAGGGGTAATTACCCCTAACTTCCCTCTGATATACTCAAAATTATCCTTAGGCAACAAATTGGTAATGATTTTTGCAATTTGCTCCTTAGTAGGCACATAATCCAATCTGACTTCTTTTTCACTTACCTTCTCCCTCAAAAAGTGAAACTTGATAGATATATGTTTTGTCTTTGAATGCAACACTGGATTCTTGGAAATGTTAATAGCACTTGAATTGTCATAGTATATAGCAATAGGCTCATCATATATATAACTCTAATATCCTTCAACGTTTGTTTCATCCATAAGACTTGAGTACAATTGTTAGTAGCAGCAATGTATTCGGCCTCAGCAGTGGACAAAGAAATGGCATTTTGCTTCTTGCTTAAGCATGAAATTAGATTTTCACCCAAGAAAAAATGCTCCACCACTAGCACTCTTTCTATCATTTACATCTCCAGCCTAATCAGCATCAGTAAAGGCACTAAAAGTAAGATCATCATCTTTAGGATACCATAGGCCAAGATCAACAGTTCCCTTCAAGTATCTGAAAATTCTTTTCACAATAGTCACATGAGATTCCTTTGGATCAGCTTGAAATCTTGCAACAATACATACAACATTCATGATATCAAGCCTGGTTTGAGTTAAGTACAACAATTCACCAATCATTGATCTGTATCTTGTCTGATTTGCTTTCAGAGAATCATCTTTTGTTGTCAACTTGCATCTGATCACCATGGGTGTACCAACTAGCTTTGAATCTTCCATACCGAACTTCTTCAACAATTCCTTCACATACTTGGATTGAGATATAAAAATCCCTTTATCTAACTGAGTAATTTGCAATCCCAAAAATAATTTCATCTCACCAATCATAGACATCTCAAATTCATTTTGCATTTAACTAGCAAACTTCATGCACAAAGCATCATCTCCTCCAAAAATAATGTCATCAACAAAGACTTCAACAATTAGATCTTTATCATCATTCTTGAAATATAAATTACTATCAGCAGTACCTTTGTTAAATCCAAGCTTCAGCAAATACTTGTCCAATCTTGCATACCATGCTCTAGGGGCTTGCTTGAGTCCATACAATGCTTTCTTCAACCGATACACCATATCTTCCTTATCAGTCAACTGGAATCTATCAGATTGCTCAACATACACTTCTTCTTCCAATTCACCATTTAGAAAAGTTGATTTAACATCCATCTGATAAACTTTGTAGTCCTTGTGAGAAGCATAGGAAAGAAATAATCTTATAGCTTCAATTCTAGCAACAGGGGAAAATGTCTCTTCAAAATCAATTCCTTCCATTTGTGAATATCCTTTACATACCAGTCTTGCTTTGTTTCTAGTCACTTCACCTTACTCATTCAGTTTGTTTCTAAAAACCCATTTAGTTCCAATAACATTCTTATCCTTAGGTCTGGGAACAAGAATCCATGTATCATTCTTTTCAATCTGTTTCAACTCTTCTTTCATTGCTTCAACCCAATGCTCATCTTTACATGCTTCATTCACACTAGTAGGTTTAGTTTTTGAAATCAAGCAATATTCCTCTGCAATCTTTCTCCTAGTCTGGACACCTTTGTTCTTATCACCTATAATCTGATCTTCTGAATGATTCAATCTTACATACCTCAGAGTCTTCTTAGGTTATTCTTCAACTTCAGGTTCCTCTGATCTCTCTTTTGAGTTTCCACCAGTTTCTCCTTCTTCATTCTCCCGATTTACCGGATTGATTTGCACTTGATTTGTAGTTGTGTCTTGCTTTCCTTGATTTGTATTGTCATTCTGATCATCAGATTCATATCCACAGGTTCTAGATGGTGTACCAAAGTCTTCATCAACCTTAACATTTACACTTTCAACCATTTTCTTCAATCTTTTATTGTAACACCGGTAGGCCTTGCTCTTAGTAGAATAACCCAGAAAGACACCTTCATCACTCCTAGCATCAAACTTTCCTATGTCTTCATCTCTCTTAATGTAACATATGCTTCCAAATATCTTGAAGTATTTAACAGCAGGCTTTTGACCAATCCATAGCTCAAAAGGGGTCTTACTAGTATCACCTTTGATTTGTACCCAGTTGAGTATGTACACAACAGTACTCACAGCTTCTCTCCAATAGATATGAGGGACATTTCCTTCCAACATCATTGTTCTAGTAGCATCTTCAATTGTTTTGTTCTTCCTTTCCACAACTCCATTTTGTTGAGGGGTCCATGGTGCAGATAATTGTCTCCTTATTCCATGTTCTTCACAAAAAGAATTAAATTCACCGGAAGTGAATTCACCACCTCTATCTAATCTCAGACACTTAATCTTCAAACCTATCTCATTCTCAACCATAGCTTTAAAGATTTTGAACTTTTCAAGTGCTTCATATTTCTCTCTTAAGAAAGTAACCCATACCATTCTACAATAATCATCAATGAGTAACATGAAATACCTGTAACCTTGTAGACTTCTAACCTTAGAGGGACCACATAGATCAGTATGCACCAGCTCTAACAATTCATTTGAACAATGCTTTTTACTCTGAAATTAAATCCCGGTTTGCTTTCCCAATTGACATTCCTTGTATATTGCATTAGTAGGTTTCACCAACTTAGGTAGATCTCTCACAACCTTTTTAGAACTTCTCTTGACAATATTATCAAAGTTAACATGACACAATCTCCTATGCCATAACCAACTTTCATCAACTTGAGCAATCAAACAACTTTTACTAGCAGCACTCAAGTGAAAGATATTACCTTTTGTCTTTGTACCTGATGCAATTACATTTTCAGAACTCAATATTTTTCACTTTCCATCATTGAACTGAAGATTATATCCCTTATCAACCATTTGACCAACACTCAAAAGATTATACTTCAGGCCTTCCACATACATAACATCATCAGTATTATGCTTACCATCAAGAGAAATGCATCCTCTTCCACGGATCACACCAGCTGTATTATCACCAAATCTCACAACACCACCATCATATTTTTCAAAGATCACAAACTTACTTTTTTCTCCTATCATATGATGTGAACATCCACTATCAATTACCCATTCATCTTTCTCTTCAACTCGAGCAGCCAGGGCTTTCTCAACATTTGTACAACTAGCAGATTCAGTAGGTACAAAACTATTTTATCTGACAACAATAAATACCCATTCATCATCATCTCTATCAGATTCTTCATCTATTACACCTTCATCAGCAGCATAGTAACATTTCTTCTAAAATCTAGGCTTGTTATGTCTTGGTTTAAAGTAGCTCTTTCCGGACACCTTGATGCAAAATGACCTATCTTATTGCTTGAGAAAAACATTTAAGAGGCAACTTTCCTTCATACTTACCTTTTCCTCTCGGTACCTTTTTGACAATAAGTGTTTCCAGCTCTTCCATCTATTTTTCTTCTTCTTCAATCTGTCTGATTTCATCTTCAGACTTGAATTTCTTTCTAGATGAACTCTCACCTAGTTCATATCTCTGTCTATCTCTTCCGGAATTAGTAGCCTTGAATGCAGATTCGATCTTAGGAAGGGCATCACCAAATTCGCTCAACTCAAAAGCAGTCAACTTACCAACCAATGTATCTTTGGTTATGTTTGTTACAGTCCATAGTTCTTCAATAGCACTAGCTTTGGTTTTGTAGGAATCACGCAAGGATCTAAGCACTTTAGCAACAATCTTAGATTCTTCTATCTTTCCACCAGCACATCTAATGCCACACACAAGTTTATTCACTCTTTGCATAAAATTATTAATGTTCTCATCATCACCCATTCTCAACCTTTCATATTTTCCTTTCAAACTCCACAACTTAGCAATCTTCACATTATCATCACCTTCATACAAGGTTTCCAATTTTTTCTAGATCTCATAAGAAGTCTTCAGATCCATAACATTTGTCATCTCTGAATCAGTCAAAGCACTCAACAAAGCTTCCTTAGCCCAGATATTATACTCAGCATCTTTGATCTCAGCAGAAGTAGTAGGACCATTTTTTTGGAATAACATACATATTACTTGTAATGCTCTAGTAGGGTTCACCAATGCATCTCAGATGGAACTCCATTCGAGTCTTCCACAAAGAGTAATTTGTTCCATCAAACCTTGGACTATCCTTCTTGTAACTTGTCATCCCAGATCACCTTAAGTTGTTAAACTTCCTCCAAGGAACTTAGCTCTGATACCAATTGTTGGCAAAACAAGGGCAGACAACTGAGAGGGGGGTGAATTAGTTGTCCCAAAAATTAAAAACTTATTTGACTTATCAACTTTATACTCAGATCTTATCATTAAGCATGAAAACAGAGATCATCAACACATCAGTAACACACATAACACCAAAAAAAATTTACGTGGAAACCCTGTTAGGGGAAAAACCATGGTGGAGGTTAGTCCACAAGATTATACCCTATTAAAAGTATAATGAAAATGAAAATATGGGGAATGCACTTGCATTCAGGCACACTGCCTAGAGCTCACTACTCAAATACAAAGGAAGACACACTGTCTTACAAAGAGAATCGGATTAAAGCCATTCGCAGGGATTTGAACTGATAAAATAGCATCTGCTAATGCCTGATCACAATTCCGGTTAAGCGCATGAACAACTCTTCACTCTTCTTCACTCTTCTTCACACTTTGCTCTGCCTTCAAATGATTAGGACATTATTCACACATATACACACATCCGTGCTCTTCAATTCGAACAAACAACTACTCTTATGTATCCACAACAAAAAAATTCATCGCTACAAGTCGACCACAAAGAAATAATAAAATGAATATAACTATTGGCCCAAATCATTCATAATAATCAATGTGCATCAACCAAAGTCGTCCATAACTTAGTGAGGACCTAAATCAACATCTTCAACATGAAAACACTTCAATTAAATTATCCTCGAAGATCCACAACACGCTTCAACACCATGTCGGCCAGGAACATGAAAAACATGAACGTGACACAAGAGAAAATTGCCAACCACGATCACAATGATCAATGCAGACATACAACAAAGATAGAGCATGATCTAGAAGCATCCACAAACATTAAGAACCAATAGAGAAGCATCCTCAGCAACTGAACTAATAGAAATAACCTCATCTTCAATCAGCAACACTAACTGAAGAAACAGAAAAACTATCTAAATGAAAATCTTCATAACTCGATCAACTCTTCATACAGATCTTTGAAAATCGACATGGATAAACTAGATACACTGAACAAAAAACCCTTTAGTCCATAACCTCTGATCTTCAACATACAGAACATACCACCATACTGAACTTCACTTAACCACTGACAACTTGCAACTCATTTCTTTACAATTTTCTCAATATCCTCGACATATACAGCTTCAAATACATTTATGCTAATAGTGTTGACATCAATGACAACCACGTATCAACAAGACAACCACAACATCCAACAAGAAGACATGCTAGTAAATATGGCATGTGACCTAGATGTTGGGGCACTACAAATTAATCAAATAGCACCCCATAAAGGGGAAATGAGCTAACATACTATTTTTCTTAATTGTGCAGGGCATGTGATGTTGAGTTTTGTTAATAGTATATATCTCTAAGTTGTGTGAGCCCTCAAGTGGGCATTTTATTTTTCTTGCAATACCTTGACAATAAAGTTTGTATTGGTCAAAGTTACACAGTTCTTGTCGAGCCCAAAGGCCTAAATGTAAAATGCAACTTAGCGTTGAGGTGAGACGTCATGTCCTCAGACGTCTAGTGATGCTTGGGCATACCAAGTTCTCACCCCTACACCAACACCATGTGTCAAATTGGCATAGTCTAGTGAAGCCCTTAAGTATTACAAATAACGCCTGGTGTGAGATTGGCTAGAACCACTGGCATAGTGTCAAAAATTTTCTTTCACCCATGGACCACTTTTCGTTTAAAGTTTTGAAGCTTTCCAAAAATGAGTATTTTTCACCCTCGAAATCATAGTTCATAGCAGGAATTTTTGAGGTACCACACGGTGGCCCTGCACGCCACTAAATTTTTTTAGGTAAGCAATGTCTTATGTTTCACCAATGCTTGCCTCCACATCAAGCCACATGTGCTAGCGCAAGCTGTGAAAGTTCCTATGTATTGTCAATAATCATTATTACGTGATTGGCTAGGACTTTTGGTGGGTCCTCCACATGGTAAAAAAGGTAGAGGCTATGAGGCGTATTTGTGCACTCTTCGAAGGACAAAGGCTCGTCGTTGGCAAGCCTGGCCTCTTGTAAGTTTCTAAATATTGCTAAAGCCGATGCTAAACTAGATAATGCTCTCTTTGTCTTGGCACATAACCACATGGTGCCATTATGCTCTCCTAAGAGCCCCCCCAAAGCATTGTTGCCTATAGTTGCATAAACTTGACATGTGGCAACATTGGCATCGGGTTAAGTGCTTTCTATAATTCAAAAGAAAAAAATTGGCACATATTTACATTCTAGCTAATGGGATGTGAATTTAATAATTTTAATTGATCTGATGACATCACTATCTAGTATTTCTCAGTATAATTGATTGTCTGGATGCATTTCAACACAAGCCCCATCTAATCACCAACTGCTTAATGGAATTTTCATTAATGACAAGGTGGTTGTGTAGTACTTCAATGATGAGTTGTCATGAATAAAAAATGGTAATAAAGTGCTTTGAAGTTGCTTCAGTGCCTCTCCTAATGAGAAGTAAATATGGAAAAAAATTCCTCTCGCAAGCTTGAAGCATGGGAGAATGAAGTGGATTGCTCTATTTAAAGTGGAAGGGTGATATCCTCACTATATTATTCTTCTCATAGTTTTCTGGAGTCCATGTTGAGAATAGACACTCCTATATGCCTCACACGCCCATGTCGTCATATGGCCTTCATAGGTGCTATCACAGACTATTGGTTGAAGGTGCTAATGAAACATCCCACTGGTTGGGACTTAAAAGTGATCAAGATGATACTTGGTGCCAACTTCCTAAGGGGTGTTGAGTGTTATAGGGTAAAGATAGATATCACATCACATTTTGTGGCTTCCCTCCTAGATTTAGGAGAGAAAAAGGAGTTGGTGGGGGAACTAACAACAAAATTATTTAAGAAGCACAACCTAGGTGGGCTCAGGGTAACTCTGGATGTAGCAAGGCATGAGGTCGATGTCCCAAGGCTATGGATATCCAAAGCATGCATGAGGAGGGCACTGAGGTGGAATGGCTTCCATTCCTTGAGAATTTTTGCATGTCATCACTAATGCAACACAAAATTATGGCACGTATGGGTAGTTGTTTCTTAAAGAAGGTAAACAATCTGCAACCTATATTTGATCTCCAATGGACAGCGAATTTCAATGCCACCACTGAAGTGGTGTGAGCATTCCACTTAATCTCCTACATAAAATCCACTCTCTATGTTTTTTCTCTCACTTTTTGGTATGAGGCTTTTGTTTTGTATTGGCCTCCATGTGTAAAGCAATTGGTATATGGGGCATTTTGTTTTGGTCCCGTGATCATTTTTACCCTGTAAGCTTTTATCCTATATATATGTAATTTCAAAACTTTATACTATTAATAATATTATAGGCTTTGTGGGTGGTAGGGAGGGCGACCCTCCAAGTTGGCGGAGGGAGGTGGCACTCGACACCACGTTGGATGGTGGTAGGGGTGGGGTGTTGTGTTGGAATTTCATTGTCTAAAGCTTCGGGTAGCCTTTTGAGTGGTGTTGGCACGTGTGAATGGTCGGTAAAGGATCATTCTGCTAAGCTATGTGGTGTGGACTTTTATTGTTGAGGTGATATTGGCTTGCGGAGAGGATGTTTGGCCCGTTGGTGGTGTACTATTTGTTGAGTCCAACAGCGGCTTGGTAGTCTGGGCTTGTCTATTTATTGTTGGTTTGGCTTCTTTCTGGCACATTATTTCCTTCACAGGTGGTTGTGGTAGTTGTGGGCTCCCTTCTCCTTCTCATCTGAGGGATTTAGTGTTGGATTGAGGATGGTGAATGGGTCAAAGTTCGTGGTTGAAGTCTTTGTGGCGGGCCTTGTTTGTTTTGGGTCCGATACACCCATATCCCTGAAGTCATCGGCGCGGCAAGCTTCTTTTAGAGAAGTCACCGATCAAAGGCTCAAGTGAATTTTTCTCAATTATGAGCTACTAGTGCTAGTAGCTATAAAAATGGTTTTGGGTTTAGGCCATTTGGAGTGTAATGAATATGGGAGGGACAATTTGCATGTCTCCTCCCGTTTCCTTGCTTCTCTAAGTTAGAAAATCATGTTCTGAAGGCAGAGGCTAAAATTTTGTTGGTTAAATTGTTCTGAGGTGACTTGGTGGAAGGTGTGGACGAGGTGTTGGGTGTAGTGCTCAAAGGCAGAGGTTGTCTGCGACCGTGTGATCTGGAGCGGCTTCATTCGGAGGATACTGTCAACATTTACCTGTTCCTTTTGGATTTTCATGGTGTGGGCTTGTTGAGGCACAGGGCGATTGTGGCTATGGTGGGCATTTTTTTGAAAAAGTATCTTGGTTTGTTGGTGGTAGATAATGAAGATTGGAAAGAGGAATTTGAAGAATTTGCAAGACTAAACAAGTTCTTGTGAAGAGGTCGTTGGGTAAAGGTTTTTTTGTGCTTCTTAGGGTCATTCCAATTTTTTGTTTGTCTCGGTGGGGGTCTGGGTAGTTTCTTTCCATTTATGGCTTTAAATTCGCATGTTTTGGTTAGGGTTTCAGTGGCTTCTCCTTGTTTTATTTTTTTGGTGGATGAAGTTCTGGAAATTTCAGTGGTGGTCGGATGAATTTTTGATAAAGTCCTATTACTTGTGCAACAAACGTTTGTACTGAATTTTTTAGCATTATTATTAATAAAATATAAAGTATCTTGCGTATCAAAAAATAATAATAATATTATAGGCTTTTTTCCTTTTATCTAAAAAAAAATCCTAAAGAAATATTATCTAATTTCATTATAATTATGACCTAACTATTACTTTGAGACATATGTTGGATAATAATAAATATCCTTTTGAGTTGAAAACCTTCGCCTATTATCGACATTTAGGTTAGAATGAAAAAGATCATTTCAAAGTCTTAGCTAAAACAAGATAATAGGCATACATGTGAAGTTATTATATGTGAAAAGAAAGTAATTAGGGAGTGACTTAATGGTTTACCCTATATTAGTATTGAACTATTAGCTTTAAAAAGTCATAAAGCCTAACCGTAATTCAATAATTTAGAAGGAAAACTTAGAAAATTCAAATACAAATATTTATGTTGTACCTAGATAATGAGGTAACCAAATATTAGATCTATACTTGACAAGGAAATTAATTTTTCCTCAAAAATAATAAGATTATGACTATTGATAACGTAAACATATAAAAGTAACTCTCAATATACATAAAGTATTTAATCATTACATCAAGATTTAGGATGTGAACTGGGGTAGGGGTAAACCCACAAAAGTGGTTTACAATTCGAATGAGGAAGGAAAACTTGAAAAAAAATGACCCCATGCCAAAAAATTTCATTTTGGGGGTCTGAATGAACTCATTGGTTCGAACGAACCAAAAAAGGGTTCGCTCAAACCAAGGTTCGAGCGAACCCATTTAATGCATGCACGGACAAAAAACAAATGAAAACCCCTTTTGGGAAGGTTTGAATGAACCCTGGTTCGCTAGAACCCCCAGGGATTCGCTAGAACCCCGGGGTTTGCTAGAACCCCCTAGAAGTTCTAGTGAACCCCCTTTTCCCTAATTTTTGACCTTGTTCACAAAAAACCCCTAAATTTGTATGCTTTGAAGCTCGGGTTGAGGATGAAAATGGAGGAATCTTCACAAACCCAACTAGAATTAGGTAGTCCTCGAATGAGCTATCTAACGAATATAATTTTAATATGTTTTGGTTTTATTATGTATTTGTTTTTTAGTTTTGTTATTAAACATAGGTTTTTCATTGAAAATGAAGGTCTCTTTTGTACATGTGGAAAAATAGCAGATTATCAAAAAATTGAATTTCGATATATACAAAAAAAGTTACGTGTTATACGGTCTCGCTATGTCTGAATTGTAATTGGTTTGACTTTGAAACTTGATTAAAGAAAAAATATTCAATAAAAAACTATCTAACCAAGTGGAAGCACTAGATATCGGAGTTACAAATCTAAATTCGAAAGAATTAGAATTTTATCCTTCATGGAAAAAAAGTTTGGGAGATGGAAAAAGAAGTGTAATCTGATTCCAAAAATTTTGAAAAAAATATTTTTAGAATCTACAAAAAAAATGTGACGAGAGTGTAGTTTGCATCATTTTCAAATTCCTCACGGTTTAGCCGCTAAGGTGCCCAAATGTGAAGATTTAGTTAAAAATAATAATTTCAGTGTCCAATTTGGCCAAAAATTGTAAACCACTATTGTGGGATCACCAGTAGTTGAGGTTATTTAATGATCAAGTAACACTTGGTGCATTCTAAAGGAACTTAATTCAAGTATGTTAGGCATGACATATCTTCATACCTTAAAATATTTAAAATTGATCAACTAACACTTTATAAAAAACATAGTAACATATGAGTGAAATGAACGCTCAACTACTCTTGCTACTACTCAAGCTTCATTGTTATCAAGTACTTAATTGATTAATTACTCATGATGACATCAAGTGACACTTGATTTGTGCATGTTTAATGTGCCTAGTCAAATGACACTTACACAATGCAAGGTATTGTGATTGGTTACATGATACTTGTCTATATGATAATTGTGTGACTTTGAGTTGAGTAGGTTAGATAACTAGACTTGTGGGTTAAATATATATTAAATTTCACAAATGGAGGTCAGTTCTAACTGTCATTGGAGAGATGTACAACACCTCTAAGAAAGCAGGATATTGATTAGATTTTTTTTTTTGGAAATGGGTTTTTATCTTCTAAATTTCAATGAGAGTTGAACTTGATTTGTGAGACATAATATGTGCTTTAACTAGAAGTCTCACCTTTGAAAAAATGAAGTCTTTAAATTTAGGTTTATTTTATTGGATAAAAATTAATATAATTATAGTAATTGAAAATTACATACTCGTGACCTTTTCCTTTATGTTTTAGGATTATAGCAACTAGGTTGTCCCTATGTATTGAATAGTGTACAAGGTGAATTTTTTTATGGAAGTTAACAATAACCTTATACTAACCCTATTTTATTTCTACACACCGTAGTATTCTAGAGTTGTCTACTAAATCAATAATTCTCCACCCTAGTTTAGATCCATGGGTGTGGAATTGACCTAGGTTAGTTCCATATGCAAAGCTCTAAACTATATCTTTTTAAATTTAAATTTATTAATTTGGGTCCATGTTCCCCTCCCTTACTAGGTGTTCTAAATTGAATAAAGTAAAAAATTATTTTAAATTACATGCTATGGTGGTGTATATAAGGACTAACACTAATTCATTTGAATAGTATAGGAATCTATGGGTTACATCAAGAAACTGATTGAAAAAGGAAAAGTTAAATTAAATTAGAATCACATGATAAGTTCCTAGGAGCATATTGCATGGATTCCTATTATCTTCAATCCTTGTTAATTATCATTAAATCATTCCAAATATGGGCTTTACCAAAGAAGAATAAATCTTTATCTAATTGGCTCTCAAATAATGTTGTAAACACCATTTCCCTAGATATAAGTGTATCAAATTAACAAAATATTTCTCAATTATTATTATTCCAATTCATTTTCATATGGTAAGTTTAGATCCACATGTTATTTCACCTCCATAGGCACAAAGCTCACTTCTGCACACATGGAGATAGATTTGATGACACAACCTTCAACTTGAGTATCAAAAAATTTTAAAATTGTCATAAGGTCATCATTGCCAAGTTCATATTCCTTGACATAATACAAAATTAGTGTGAGATATTTGTGATAGTCATTTATTCATTAAATTGAGATAAACTATCATTACAATATTTAATTTAATATAGCATATTGTATTAGTCTCAAATCTTAAATTTAGATTACTTCTTCCCATACATAAATTGGTGCCATTCCTACATGATGTGATATTTATTCTTCTTTCATTAGAATTTTAGATATAATTTTTTTTATTTCATTCACTTTATATAATATTTAATTAGGTTTTAGATCCACACTTATTGTGTATCCACTAACTTATGTTTATTATATAGTTCAAACTTGTATTGTTTAATTTTTCTCCAATTCTTACCCACCTTTGTGCTTCATTGATACATTCCACGTTGTCCATTTAACTAATCTTTATGTCTACCATATCTATATGTATACATTATTTATTTTAACATGTTATCACATTTATTACATCTAATTCGTCAATCCTTCAATACTCTTATCTTTGTTTGGATATGAATGAGGATGTATGTTCTCTAGAGGTATTATTCTCTCATATCTATACTCTCTTCTTCTTCATAGAGTTATATAAGCACCTTTCCCTCATTCTTGAATGTGCTCACTTCATTATTTTAATAAGTTTTATATTATCCCTTCTTCTAATGACTATCGATAGTAATGTGCATGAGCATGGCAATGTGTTCCCTTTAAGTATCTTCCCTTCTCATGATGATGATATCTTGATGAAGTATCTCTACCTTCTATGATTACATCTATAAGAAATATGGACTATGATTTATTTTCTTCTTCATGATCATTCATTTACATCTCATATTATTTCTATGCATAGTTAGAATAATATATTATGTGAAATGTTATATTACATGAAAATAATGATAGTGTCTATTAGAATGTTAATTTGTTAGTTTCTCATGTAGAAATTTTATAAGATCATGGGAAAAGAAAAACCACTGCTTTTAATTTAAAAAATATATATACAAGAAAAGAAAAAAAATCCTTAAATTTTGATAACATGGGCAATGAAAGGTGACAAAGTAGTGTGTTTTTCTTCCAACCTACCAACGCAGCAGATGTTATTGCAATGAAGTGAAGGGGTAGGAAGAAAGGAGCTTAGCATTCGGTTGCTCAAAACACAAAACACCAGACGCAGGTGTTCCTACCCCTCAACTACTCTGAAAGCTCAATGATTGCCAGCGCACATCATTTTTCAAATATAGAAAGACAAAAATAAAATATTTGACAGTAGCAGTTACAACCAAAAACTGAAAGTTCTGGCAATCCTTCTCTGCATTTAAGATCCTTTTTTGGTTTGTTAAGATTCAGAAATACAACTCAACCGGACCCAAAATTAATGCCCATCATATATTATGACACCTACACGCTTTTAAAACAGGTAAACTATAGTTGAGAGAGTAAGTAAACGGGTAAACTATAGTTGAGAAAGTAAAAGACTACAGGTCAAGCTGGAAAATAATCTTCTCTCAAATGTAAAATGGAAAAAAATTGATGGTTGTAACTTCCCAACAAACCAAAAGTCTCAGCTATCAAAAATTCTTTAGCAGAGACAAAAGTTTTCTCTAGGGACCCTAACAGGTTCATTTGGGCTCCTTCCAAGTCAGTCTAGGATACTCATCAATCATCAAACAAGGAAATGTTGAATCAATCGACTAGTCCCATAAATTATGTTAGAACTTGGTAATTCTTCCAAAAGTCGAGTTGTTTGCATGGTTGGCACTACATAAGCAGATCCTTACCTGCAAGAGATTAGTCAATCTAGGAATATATGTTGCTTTCAACTATGTATTATGCGTCCAACAAGAAGAGGATGTAGACCATATTCTCTTAACTTTAAAATTCTCACAACAGTGTTGGACATGGCTCCAAAACAAACTAAATTGGGTCGCACCCCTTTAAGAATCTCTATTAGCATATTTTTCTGCATGGCCAGTAATGTATAAAGACTCTTTATTCTCTTCAATATGGGTAAGCCCCTCGATGATAATATGGTGTTTATGGTGGGAAAAGGAGCAAAAGATTATTTTATAAGGAGCACCATACAATGGAATAAGTAATCTGTAAAATTGAAAGATTAATTTATCAGTTAGCAATTTCTAGTGTGTATAAACCAAATGGCTTGGGAAAAATCTACTCAAGTTGGGATGCAAAAATATCTTCACAGTGGGATTTGATCCATCCCCCAAACCCAAGAACATGGTTACTAAAAACCAAGCCCAACCACAATAGTGTAGTATGGACTCCACCTCCAATGGGTGTGGAAAAACTTAATTTTGATGGGGCCTCTCAAGGGAAACCAGGTGCATCTGGTGTTGGTTGTGTATTGGGGAACCAGGAAGAAAATATTATTGGCACCATCACATTAAAATTACCAAATGGAACAAATAATAAGGCTGAGGCACAAGCATTACGTGTAGGTTTGAAACTGGAAAAGTCACTAAGCATCAAACATATATAGATTGAGGGGGATTCTATGGTCATAATCAACACATGTAAGAAAACAAATTCAGTCTGTTGGATGTAAAGTGTCATCCTAAACCAAGGAATCAAAATGTTACAAGATTTAGACTCTTACAATCTCTCATGTATTTCTATAGATAGGGTAGTAAAGTAGAAGACATGTTGGCAAATACGGCATGTGACCTAGATGTTGGGGCACTACAAATTAATCAAACAAATCTTGTTAACTATCCTACCCTGGCACACATAGCCAATATTAAATTGCACCCCATAAAGAGAAACTAAGCTAACATAATATTTTTCTTAGGGCACATGATGTTGAGTTTTGTTAATAGTATTTATCTCTAAGTTGTGTGGGCGCTTGAGTGGGCATTTTCTTTTTCCCACAAGCCCTTGACAGTAAAGTTTGCATTGGTCAAAGTTACACAATTCTTGTTGAGATCGAAGGCCTAAATAGAAAATGCAAAGCGTTGAGGTGGCATGTGGTGTCCTCAAATGTCTAATGATGGTTGGACATACCAAGTGCTCACCCCCACACCAATGCCACGTGTCAAATTGGCACAGTCTAGCGAATCCCTTAAGTATTGTAAATAACTCTTGGTACAAGATTGGTTGGAACCACTAGCGTAGTGTCAAACATTTTCTTCCAAATATTGACCACTTTTTGTTTAAAGTTTTGAAGTTTTCCAAAAATGAGTAGTTTTCACCCTCAAAAATCATAATTCATAGTTGGAAGTGTTGAGGTGCCACATGGCGGCCTTGCAGGCCACTAGAAAAGGTAAGCAATGTCTTATGTTTCACCAATGATTGCCTCTGCATCAAGCCACATGTTGTGCTAGCGCAAGGTATGAAAGTTTCTATATTGTCAATAATCATTATTGCATGATTGGCCAGTACTTTTAGTGGGCCCTCTGCATGGTAAAAAGGCAAAGGTTTCAAGGCGCATTTGTGCACTCTTTGAAGGACAATGACTTGTATTTGGCAAGCCTAGTCGCTTGCAAGTTTCTAAATATTGCTAAAGCTAGTGCTAAACTTAGATAATGCTCTCATTGTCTTAGCACATAACCATGTGGTTCCATTATGCTCTCCCAAGAGCCCTCCCAAAGTATGGTTGCCTCCAGTTGCATAAAATTGACATGTGGCAACATTGGCATTGGGTTAAGTGCTTTCCATTCAAAAGAAAAAATTGGTGCATTTTTCTAGCTGATGGGATGTGCATTTTTAATAATTTTAGTTAATTCAATGACATTACTATCTGGCATTTCTTATTATAATTGATTGTTTGGATGCATTTCAACACAAGCCCCATCTGATCGCTAATTGCTTAATGGACTTTTCGTTAATGAAAATTTCATTAATGAAAAGGTGGTTGTGTAGTACTTCAATGACGAGTTTTCATGAATAAAAATGGTAATAAAGCACTTTGAAGTTGCTTTAGTACCTCTCCTAACGAGAAGTAAATTTGGAAATAATTTCCTCTCGCCTAAAGCATGGGAGATTGAAGTGGCTTACTTTATTTAAAGTGGAAGGTTGATATCCTCACGATTCTATTCTTCTCATAGTTTCCTAGAGTCCATGTTGAGAATGCACACGAGCCTATATGCCTTACATGCTCGCATCGTCATATAGCCTTTGTAGGTGCTATCACAAACCAACGGTTGAAGGTGCTAATGAAACATCCCATTGGCAGGGACTTAAAAGTGATCAAGATGATACTTGGCACCAACTTCCTAAGGGGTGTTGGGTGTTACAAGGTAAACACAAATATCACATCACATTTTGTGGCTTCCCTCCTAGATTTAGGAGAGTAAAAGGAGTTGGTGGGGAAACTAACAACAAATTTTTTTAAGAAGCACAACCTAGAAGGGCTCAAGATAACCCTAGATGTAGCAAGGCATGGGGTTGGCTTCCCAAGGCCATGGGATATCCAAAGCGTGTGTGAAGAGGGAATTGAGGTGGAATGACTTCCATTCCTTGGGAATTTTCACACATGGTGTCACTAACGCAACACAGAGTTTTGGCACATATGGGTAGTTGTTTCTTAAAGAAGGTAAATAATCTGGAGCCTATGTCTGATCTCTAATGGATATTATATTTCAATGCCACCACTAAAGTGGTGTGAGGAGTCCACTTAATCTCCTGCATAAAATCTACTCTCTTTGTGCTTTTCTGTCACTTTCTGGTATGAGGCTTCTACTATGTATTAGCCTCCATACGTAAAGTAACTAGTTTATGGGGCTTTTTGTTTTGGTCTCTTGGTCATCTTGACTCTGTAAGCTTTTATGATATATATATGTAATTTCAAAACTTTTATACTATTAATAATATTACAAGCTTTTTGCCTTTTATCTAAAAAAAATCATAAATAAATATTATTTGATTTTATTACAATCATGACCTAACTATTACTTTGAGACATATGATAGATAATAAGAAATATCCTTTTGAGTTGAACACCTTCCCCTTTTATCTACATTTAGGTTAGAATGAAAAATATCACTTCAAAGTCTTAGCGAAAACAAGATAATAGACATGTGTGAAGTTATTGTGTGAAAATATAGTAATTAGGGAGTAAGTTGATGGTTTACCCTATATTAGTATTGAACTATTAGCTTTAAAAAGTCATAAAGCCTAATTGTAATTCAATAATTTAGAAGGAAAACTTAGAAAATTCAAATACAAATATTTATATGTTGTACCTAGATGATGAGGTAACCAAATATTGGATCTATACTTGACAAGGAAATTAATTTTCTTCAAAAATAATAAGATTATGACTATTCTTATCAGAAAACATAGGTTTTTCAATTAATGATTGGACATAAACGTATTTTTTTCCTTTATAAATATAAAATCAATGAAATAGGTAGTTGAGGAAAATATTTCTAGTTAGACAAATACTTCAATATAACACCAAAGTATTGATAACGTAAACATATATAAGTAACTCTCAATATAGAGAAAGCATTTAATCATTACAACAAGATTTAGGATGTGAACTAGGGTAGTTAAGGTTATTTAATGATCAAGTAACACTTGGTGCATTCTAGAAGAACTTAATTCAAGTATGTTAGACGTGACATATCTTCATACCTTAAAATATTTGAAACTGATCAACTAAGACTTTATATAAAACATAGTAATATATGAGTGAAATGAAAGCTCAACTACTCTTGCTACTAGTCAAGCTTAATTATTACCAAGTAATACTTAATTGATGAATTACTCATGATGATATCAAGTGACACTTGATTCATGCATGTTTGATGTACCTAGTCAAGTGACACTTACCTAATACAAGTTATTGTGATTGGTTACATGATACTTATCTATATGATAATTATGTAACTTTGAATTAAGTTAGATAACTAGACTTGTGGGTTAAATATATATTAAATTTCACAAATGGAGGTCAATTCTAACTATCATTGGAGAGATGTACAACACCTCCAAGAAAGTAGGATATTGATTAGATTTATTTTTTGTGGAAATGGGTTTTTATCTTCTAAAGTTCAATGAGAGTTGAACATGACTTATGAGACATAATATGTGCTTTAACTAGAAGTCTCACCTTTGAAAAAATGAAGTCTTTAAATTTAGGTTTATTTTATTGGATAAACATTAAAATAATTAGAGTAATTGAAAAATGCATTCTCGTGATCTTTTCTTTTATATTTTAGGAATATAGTAACTAGGTTGTCCCTATGTATTGAATAGTGTACAAGGTGAATTTTTTTATGGAAGTTAATAAATAATCTTATACTGACCCTACTTTATTTCTACACACTATAATATTCTAGAGTTGCCTACTAAATCAATAATTCTCCACCCTAGTTTAGATCCGTGGGTGTGGAATTGACCTAGGTTAGTTCCATATGCAAAGCTCTAAACTATATCCTTTTAAATTTAAATTTATTAATTTGGGTCCATGTTCCCCTCCCTTACAAGGTGTTCTAAATTGACTAAAGTATAAATTATTTTAAATTACATGCTATGGTGGTGTATATAAGGACTAACACTAATTCATTTGAATAATATAGGAATCTGTGGGTTACGTCAAGAAACTAATTGAAAAAGGAAAATGTATTAAATTAGAATCACATCATCACCCTAGGAGCATATTGCATGGATTCCTATTATCTTCAATCCTTGTTAATTATCATTAAATCATTCCAAATAAGGGCTTTACCAAAGAAGAATAAATATTTATCTAATAGCCTCTCAAATAATGTTTGTAAACACCATTTCCCTAGATATAGGTGTATCAAATTAAGGAAATCTTTGTCAATTATTATTATTCCAATTCATTTTCATATGGTAAGTTTAGATCCACATGTTAGATCACCTCCATAGGCACAAAGCTCACTTCTACACATAGAGATAGATTTGATGACACAACCTTCAACTTGAGTTTCAACAAATATAAAAATTTTCATAAGGTCATTATTGCCAAGTTCATATCCCTTGACATAATAAAAAATTAGTGTGTGATATTTGTGATAGTCATTTATTCATTAAATTGGGACAAAACTATCATTACAATATTTAATTTAATATAGCATATAGTATTAGTCCCAAATCTTAAATTTAGATTACTTCTTCCCATACATAAATTGGTGCCATTTGTACATGGTGTAGGGTTTATTCTTCTTTCATTAGATTTTTAGATCTAATTTTTTTATTTCACACTTTATATAATATTTAATTAGGTTTTCGATCCACGCTTATTGCGTATCCACTAACTTATGTTTATTATAGTTCAAACTTGTATTGCTTAATTTTTCTCCAATTCTTACCCACCCTTGTGCATCATTGATACATTCCACATTGTGCATTTGACTAATCTTTATATCTACCATATCTATATGTATACGTTATTTATTTTAATGTGTTATCACATTTGTTACATCTAATTCGTCCATCCTTCAATACGCTTATCTTTGTTTGGCTATGAATGAGGATGTATGTTCTCTAGAGGTATTATTCTCTCATATCTATACTCTCTTCTTCTTCATAGAGTTATATAAGCACCTTTCCCTCATTCTTGGATGTGCTCACTTTATTTTTTAATAAGCTTTATATTATCCCTTCTTCTAATGACTATCGATAGTAATGTGCATGAATATGGCAATGTGTTCCCTTTTAAGTATCTTCCCTTCTCATGATGATGATATCGAGATGAAGTATCTCTACCTTGAGAAATATGGACTATGATTTATTTTCTTCTTTTTGATCATTCATGCATAGTTAGAATAGTATATATATTATGTGAAATGTTATATTACATGATAATAGTGATAGTGTCTATTAGAATGTTAATTCGTTAGTTTCTCATGTAGAAATTTTATAAGATCATGGGAAAAGAAAAACTATTGCTTTTTAATTTAAAAATATATTTACAAGAAAAGAAAAAAATTCCTTAAATTTTGAAAACATGGGCAATGAAAGGTGACAAAGTAGTGTGTTTTTCTTCCAACCTACCCAACGCAGCAGATGTTATTGCAAATTTGCAATGAAGTGAAGGGGTAGGAAGAAAGGAGCTTAGCATTCGGTTGCTCAAAACACAAAACACCAGACGCCGGTGTTCGTACCCCTCAACTACTCCGAAAGCTCAGCGATTGGCAGCGCACTTTATTTTTCAAAAATAGAAAGACGAAAATAAAATCTTTGACAGCAGCAGTTACAACCAAAAACTGAAAGTGCCTGCAATCCTTCTCTGCATTTAAGATCGTTTTTCGGTTTGTTAAGATTCAGAAATACAACTCAACTGAACCCAAAATTAATGCCCATCATATATTATGACACCTACACACCTTTAGAAAAGGGGTAAAACTATAATTGAGAAAGTAAGTAAACGGGTAAACTATAGTTGAGAAAGTAAGCAAGCAATAACTACAGCCGATGGATGCTCTGTATGTCCACTGGAAAGAGGAAATAGGTGAGCAACAAATTTCAAAACGGACAGATGTTGGTCATTGACATGCAGAAGGAAAGTCTTAATGCTGATTTGTGAGCGTGAAGAGTGCTGCTGCGCTTTTGAGCTCATGCTCTGCGACATGCTCCACGGATTGGCCTTCTTTCAGTGAAGACTCCGCACTGATCACACAATTCAAAATACACACCACATCAATATCACACCCTTTATATATAACTATAGTGTTGTAGAAGTTTAAAAAGAGAGTATGGAAATATTAGATTATGTGGTTGTAGAAGTTTGAAAAGAGAGTATGGAGATAAATATCCAACCTTAAACCTAGGTTTTTCACAATTAGCATGGCCTTTCTGAGAGCATAATAGAATATGAATGTTGGGGAGGGGCACTGGTTGTTTACCATTAGAAAGGAAAGTTACTAAGTAGAAAAGCTAGAAATTATTACCTAGATTCATAAGCTTCTCTGGAGTCGCTGTAAGATTGTCTTTGCTCGTATTCAATCAATTTAGTAAGCCTAGAGTCATAATATTCTTCTTGTCTGTAGAGAGCGTGAGCATCGTATGGGGTTGAAGGCATGCAAGAATACATCCAGTTGGCAGGCAACGCTGCATGGGAGCAACCTAAAGTTTGTGTTTGTTGTTGTTGTTGCTGCTGTTGCTGTTGCGGCGCTGTGGGAAAATCAAAGCTCGCGTCCCTGGCGTTGGAGGGCCCCCCATTGTGATATAACTGCTGGAGAAACATGATCTGGCTTTTCACCACTTCCAACTCCTCGCGCAGTCTTTCCACACGGCTCTGAAGCATCACAATGATTCCAAAGCACCCATGCACAGGATCCTTTTCCCTTGCATTGGCCTGGTATACTATCGACTTCATGGCGTCATTCTTCTGGGTATCATCAACCTGCCTGAGGATCCTCAGAATATTGCTCACTCCAAACAGCTTGTGAGCGTTCAAAAATAGTTTGGGGTGGTCCGGTGGGAAATAGGGCGCCAAGGGACAATCTGCCGAACATTTTCTCCTCTGGTACTTGCATGCAGCGCATGCCTGTCCCGTCCCACTTTTTCCTGTCATCTTCAACCTGCATTCGATTAAAGACATACCCACACTTAGACAACTGCGCTTTTGTACCTCATTAATGGGTGACACTTAAAACTTTCACTTGTGGAAAAAAACTGTGAGCTTGGGATCCATTAACCCCAACATTGGCACATGCTAAACTCACACAGTTATTTCAACAAATTTCCCCACTTTGAAACCCTCATGTCTACTAGTATCCCGATCTAAAAAGAAAGTAGCATTTCTATCAAGTGAAATTTTAACTATAATGTTCACCTATCAACTATTTCGTTGGTGATGTTGCTGAATACTAGCATCTTAGTGAATGTGTATGATAATTCAAAATCGACTAGTGCAATGTGAATGTGATGATTCAAGAGCTAATCCAAAAAATGGTGGAACATTACAGCAGGGAATGGGGCATAAAACTATCAGCTAGTGTTGGGCAGCTTTACATGCAAACAATCTGAATTTCAGGGCTTAAAAAGATGGAAGACAGTAAGACAAAAAAGCGGAAAAGATAAAGCTTGTAACATATTTACCCACATTGGAAGAATCCGTGGCGTAGACCCCTCCGAGAGCGATGGGAGGAATGAAAAATAAAATGGCAAAGAAGAGTGAGGAGTAGGTATTAAGGAGTGGGGTGGCAACTGTAAACAGAGAAATTCCGTAATCTTAACGGAACACCAACAGGAAATCGAATTAGGCGGCGAGGATTAAGTCTGTAACAGCGCTTCTGTCTCCGCCAAATTCCACGGGATTTACTTACTAGTGGCGTAATCGTCTTCCCAAATTAGATTCGCGATAATGACGCTGCAGGCGTTTCAAGTTTGAAATATAAATACAGGAAATGGGAATCCGATGGCCGCCACCCCAAACGACTTATTTCCAAACATTCTAGAAAACAAATTTACCCACCTCCACTTGTTTTCCCATTAAAGCTTTATATCCTGCACGTGTGACCGTTTGGATGCTTATTTTCTACCCATAATATCATTTGACCCTATTTATTAATAACTACCATATATATGTAGAGAAATATTTATTAACTATCATATATATCTCTTAAAAGTAATCTATAATCTATATAAAATAAGTTGAGAGATATTTAAGATATCTTTTAAGATCTATTTAATTTAATTTTTATTATATGTTTATTATTATTTTTTATTATATTATTATTATATTTATTATATTGTAATTATTTTTACATTATTATATTATTGATATATTTTCATAATTTGATAATTTTACATATTAAATATTTTAAAATGATATTATTATAATATTATATTTTTATTAAATTATCAATATTATAATATTTTATTGCATTTATTATTAAATTATATTATTAAATCATAATCTTAATTGATTCCTTATCTTTATTTTGTTGTTTATAATATTATATTTTTATTAAATTATCATTATTATAATATTTTATTGTATTTATTATTAAATTATATTATTAAATCATAATCTTAATTGAACCATATCTTTAATTTATCTTTTTTTAATCTTAATTTATTCCTTATCTTTACCCTAATAGTAATGGTTATCCTAATAGCAATATCCTCAACTTTAAATCCAAATTGCATATAAAAACACAAAGCATTAAAACATCAATAATGAAAATTATTAAAGAATAACAAAATCAAGATATTATAAGAGTGAAGATGTGTGGGGACGAAATTAACAATGCACTCTGTAGTGGTGGGTGACTAGACTCTTCCTCGTTAGAAAATGTTAAGACCAGAGACTTCTTTGTGTCCACTAAGTACATAGACAATTCAAGGTAGCATTGTTTATCATTGTTTTGCAATTGGCAGTACAATTTTATTCCTAACCGAATAAAACTTTACAGGAAAGATTTATTAGTAGCGTGAGATTTACTATTAGGTTTTTGTGTGCACGCATAAATGTCATTGTAGGAAAGCCTCTCAACTTAATTAATTGAAAATTAAAAACACAACATTGCATCCTCACACTAATGGTAATGTTTATTTAGGATACACAATTGGTATTATTTTTAAATGAAAAGAATTTTTAATGGCATCTTTTGGATATTAGTAATCTATCTAATTATGGTATTATTATGATCAATATATTTTAGGAATTTTTTTAAGAGTAGTATAGAGTGTAGAATTAGCAATTGGGTAGAAAAAGAAAGGAAATATAGCAAAAGGACAAGTAAATTTTTAGTCAAAACATTCTACTATGGATCACTGCATCACTCTTAGGCATCTAATTGAAAAATTTGAGATATTGAAGGAGAATTTTTATGTTATTTTGTTGATTTTAAAAAATCTTTCTACTTAGAGTCCAAAGAAAAATTTGGAACAAGATGGAAGAACTTGGAATTCTAAATGAGAATAGAGTGGTAGTCCACATGTTTTATGAACATGTCATGGCTAAAATCAAAACAAGAGAAGGAATGTATGAATGTTTTGGAAGTAAAATTATCATCAAACAAGGTTATCCTATATCTCTATAACAACCACAACATTATAACAAGGAATTTACTTGAAAATTTTAACCCCAAAAGTAAAAGTACTCATTCCATAAAATAGGACATAATTTTTTTCTTGAACAACAATTGAAATTTCAACTACATATTTGTTATCCTAAGCATAACATAATAAATTCATTTCAGATTTCAAACTGGAAAGTATAAAACGCTTTTCATTTTAACATTTTTTGCATGGCAATTTTCAAATAAATGACATAATCATTTAATATTGAGGAATAAGGTTAGAGAACCATATTTTAATACTTTCTTTATTTCTTTCTCCCAAAACTCAACATGTTGTCTGCAAGAGGGAGAGCATCACCCAGGTGCTTTACCTCCAACCACGGACCAGCAGTCCCTCACACACCTTCCTAACTCGAAGTGGCCCTGCCCTTCAACGAAGGGAATAGTTAATGTCACGTCTCAAATTTTGCTTGCATTTAATAATGCTAAGTTATTTAAATATTTATGGAAAATGAAATTTATCAGTTTTGACTTGTGATAAATTTAAGAAATCAATGTCATTTGAAATATAACTATATTCATATCATTGAATATGAAGGATGAATGTTATGATGAAGAATGGAATCTTTTCGTTTCAATCATTAGTTAATGGTTACTGATGAAACTCTGTAAGTACAAGTGTGTGAATGCAGGAATAGGTTGAAGATCAAGAACATGGTTGAGGTAGGATTATTTAGCTAGATGACAATCGATAAGCATGTTGGAATCTAGAATGTGCACACGCCACTGAAAATCATAACATCTGCATTTAACTTGTAATTTGGTAAATATCATTTTGCTTGTGTGAAATGTATAAATGATTAAATAGGTAAGCTTATGGAAAAAAATTATTAGAGCATTTTATTTACCATGTCCATTTGATGCTAATTTCATTTTTTTTAAATAATGGTGTTGGAAATATATTTGTGTGGTAAATTTATTTCTTCTATTTGAAATATTGAAAGGAATTTTGTATATGAAATTTAGAAATGATAAAGGATATCACATGGAAAGACAATTTAAATTTAATCATATGGGAAAAAATAATAACACCTTTAACAAATGAAATATAACTGACGCCCATACTAGAAAGAAAAATTATGCTCAAAAGCATGGAGGAGTGGACAGCTAAGCATGAGGAGGATGTGGGAGAGTAAATACCACCTCCAATTTTAGAAAATGTAGGAATCCTTGGTTAGAGGGGGAAATCTGAAAGGAAAAAGTGGGATTTTAGCAAAAAGTAGAGAGGATTTTGGGGGTGCAGACCACGAAGAAAGGAGTGAACCAAGGGAGAGGAGTTGTTTCCATATTTGAATAGAGAAAAAATCACCATATACTTGCAGCAAGAAGGAGGTAATTTTGAGCTTTTATTTTGGTTTAAATGTTGTTTCCTTCTCTGGAAAAAGGATGGTTTTTTCTTGCTCTTACTTTGACCCTATTTGATAGAGTAACAAATTTTGTGCATTTATTTTTCTTTAATCACTAGAAACCCTTGTCTATGAACCTATTTTCTGAGTGAATCGAACCAAATGCTTCTTTTTTTTGCTATGTAAGGTGTGAAAAACCACCAATTATATGTTATGTTTCATTGTTGTCATGCAAGCGTTCAATCTGGTTGAACTTATCCTTGCCTATAGTCGGGTTTTAGTCTGCATGCTACCTCTCTATGGGTGGCCATTATCAGTAAATTATTTTCTTTGTTAATGATTCTTATCCATCGTAAGAATCCATTTATGTTTGGAAAACCCTCATGTGGGGTGACATCTCTTTAATGGCGTTGAACAGTGTTGCATGTTGGGTTAAAGAACCAACAAAGAGTTGGTTCTTTGTTTTCTTGTAAATAGAGTATCGTATACATGTGACATCACTATATATGGTGATGATTTTCCTTTTGAGATATTAACCAGTTGAACTAATTTATTTTTGAAAGAATTTGTGATTGAGATCCCACAAACCTTGGATGATATTCTGAAGAGAAACTTGTCACACACAAATGAGAAATTACACAACAAAATATGTGAAACAATAACGATTATTGATTGTATTGAATGAATACAATGAAGGATTGAATATCCTTATATGTAGACTCGGGAAAACTCAACATAGGACCCTGAATGATGGAGTTTTGACTGAGAGAGGAGTGAGATAACAGAATGCATGAATCAATTAAGTGACTTTATCTTGTGCGCAACACAAAGAGTAAAAATCGTGACTAAATGAAATGCATAATTAATGCAATAACACTCACAATCAGAACTAGATGACCTTTTCCTAAGTTTGCATTAAGTACTGGAGTAAATATTAATTAATTTACTTCAACGCTTTTGTTCTGTCTAAATGTATGTTGTGAATGACTTTAATTGTTTAGTTTAAATTTATGCTGAAGAACGATTTCCATCATTTTGAGTAAATGCATTTTTCGAACGATTTTTCCATCGTTTTGTTTAACACACTTTAGAAAGATTCTATCATTTTGTCATACCCAATTGTCAAACGATACTATCATTCTAATATTTATACTTAATGTTGAACGATTATATCGTTCTATCATAGAAAACTTCCAAACGACTGCCGAGTAAAAGCAAGAAGTTGGGTCCACGAAGAGGGGAAGTTTCAGCCCAAAAAAATCTTGTAGAAAATGTGTATGTGTTATTTAAAAAATGTGTATGCATTATGCTTCAGGTTCTCGAGCCTAAAAAAATGTGTATGCACTAAAAAACAAATACGCGTTATAACGCGTACGCATTTTATAACACATACAAGTCATTTATTTTAAAAAATAACACATACGTGTTTTAAAACACAAAATGCATATGCATTTCTAAAAAGTATTTATCTTTTTAAATAATCAAGAAAATAAAGAACACATATGCATTTTTCAACACGTGCATTTTTAAAAACACATACGCGTTTTTAAAATTTTGAATTCCCAAACCACATGTTGCCTCGGTTTTAGGCTTGGAAAAGGCTTGGCAACCCAACCCTTAGCCTTTGACCTGCAACTAGAAAACTAAGGCAGATTAAAGAAGAATGTCCAAGTTTGGTAATATGGTTGATGGACTTTTTTTTTGAATCAATCTATAAAATTAAAACCCATTAGAGAACACGATGTCTAGTTTCCAAATGTAAAATTTTTATTAAGATTGGATTATATTTTTTTTTTTTATTAATTTATAAGCAAACTAGTCCTTAAACTTGAAATATCAGGCTTTTTTTGTTTTTTAATAACTTTTTTTGGTTAAGTTTCTTGTAAAAAAAATTATATGGCATCAATCTTCAAACAATTCTCTACACAATGAAAAAAAATCAAAAAAAAATTAGTTTAGGTCCAATTATGTTGTCCATACATGTTGATTTTTAAAAACAACAATTAAGGCCAATAAAAATTCAATAAAAAAATTATATATTAAAAAAAAATTACAAAAAAAATCCCTCATCAATCTTCATGTTGTTAGCTCTCTTTCCCTAAAAGGAATTAGCAAAATACTTTTAATTGGGTCAAAAAGTGGTGTCCGTACACGTGCATGGTATGGTAAAAAAATAGGGACTTTTAAAAAATGGTTTTTATACATCCCTATCAAAATTTAATTTCTATCATCTGGGTATTTATTCAAAATGCTAAATTTCATATTACTGAATTTTTTAAAGATTCATTGTGTAAGTGCCTCAAATTTTCAGTCCAAGTGTGACAAATTCTAAAAAATAACAAAAACACTTCCACTTTTTGAGGTTTTTGTGGATCCAACTTCTTGCATCAACCCTGCCAATGTTTTGAGATTTAGCCTATTATTGAACAATTATTTTCATTCCTAATTAGAAGTTAACATAGAATTATTGATAATGTTCTAATTAAAAGGTATTAAGATGAATGTTTAATGTGTTATGATTAACAATGTTGCTACCTATGCTAAAGGCCTTAGCAAGCTGAGGGATGTTATTAATCCCATCAATACTTTTCAAGATTCTCAATTTGCAAAAGGGATGTGTATGTATATATATACATATACATATATATAGGTTTACACAGTCATTCAATTGAGTTGTTAATCAACAGTGTTGAATGATAAACTTACATTGATCTCTTTATAGATTAAATGGTGCATGTGATATGAGCGACAGAACCATCAATCATAAAGATAATGAATATATTAATGGCACTTAATGTTGATCAACAACATGCCTTTCATTCCAATGATAGCATGCATATTGAACCATACTGTGATAAATATGTAATGAAGGATCAATATAGAATGGGGAGACATGATTCCTCCCAAAATATTAAGATAAATATAGCTTGGTATGATATGAAAATATATGATGACAAGGTGGAATCAATGAGCATAATATAAAGTGATAGAATTGTAAGCATGTGTTTGAAGTATGGTAAAGTTCATAAGCATGTGATAAGAATTATATAGTATGGAACATAGCATGAAAATCCTAAGAAAATCCATCATGGTAAGGAAAAATCATAAGGATGTACAAGGTGGAGGAGAAAATCAATAGGAAAATGATGAGGTGGCATGGAAAACATAGGAAAATTCAAATCATATCAAGATAACAAGCATTAGAGCACACATGCCAATAAGGAAAGGGTGATCCCACAATACTAGTTTACAATTTCATTGAGGAAGGAAAATTGCAAAAATGCTCCCATGAAGAAAATTTTAGGTTTTTGTGGGTTCACATGAAGGGGGTGTTCACTCTAACCCAAAAGGGATTCGCTCTAACCCTCCTTCGAGCGAACCCCCTTTTTGTGATGTGACCAATTTTTTCACATTTTTTTTAAATGAAATCAAAGGGAAAGTCAAGACAAAGGGGGGTTCACTCAAACCCCCCTTCGAGCAAACCCCCTTCACTTGAAAGGTTCAAGGGGGGTTCGCTCGAAAGGGGGTTTGAGCGAACCACCCTTTTTTTCCCTTCTCCCCGGGCTCTTTTACCAAATTTCTACAAAATTTTGTATTTTGAAGCTCAGGTTGAGGATGAAAATGGAGGAAAATTCACATACCCAACTATATGATGGTAGTCCTCAGAATGAGCTATCCATTGAATATAATTTTAATATATTTTGGTTTTATTATGTTTTTTTTTTAGTTTAATTAAACATAGGTTTTTCGCCGAAAATCAAGCTCTCTATTCTGCACATGTGGAAAAATAGTAGATTTTATAAAATTTGAAAAATATGTTTGTGCTAGGTATTGATATCCTTGATCTAGTAAAAAAAAAATTGAATTTCAATACATACAAAAAAAGTTATGTAGTATATAGTCCGCCTATGTCTAAATTGTAATTGGTTTGACTTCAAAACTTAATTAAGAAAAAAATATTCAATAAAACACTATGAAACCAAATGAGCATGCTAGATATCATAGTTACAAAGCTAAATTCAAACAAATTATAATTGTATCCTTCATAGAAAAAGAGTTATGTTGTTTACGGTGAACATCACTCTTTAAAAATGGTGTTTGTTGTTAAAAACTACATTTCGAAGGAGATGGAAAAAGCAATGCAATATGATTCCAAAAATTAAAATATATATATATATTTAGAATCTACAAACAAAATTTCACAAATCACTAGTTTTCATCATCTTCAAATCCCTTGTGGTTTAGCAGCTATAGGTGCCTGAAAGTGAAGATTTAGTTAAAAAAAATCAATTCAATGTCTAGTTTGGCCAAAAATTGTAAACCAATATTTTGGGATCACCCAAAAAGGGGGAGAATAAAATGCCCCCCAATTGGGGGAAAGTAAGAATAAAACCAAATATAAAAGGGGATCATGTGAAATAAACCAAACAAAGCATAATCAAATGGAAGAAAGTGTAAAGGCACACAAGTAAAATGGATTAATAGTCACTAGGGATCACAATATAGATGGCATACAAAAGAAGTAACAAATAGAAATGATACAAATCACAATGAAGTTGTGACAAGAATAACACAACACATGTTCAAAGAAAATTATGTCCACATACATAACTAAAGGTGTCTTTTTTTTCTTCCACATGTAAACAATAACATTAAAAAATAAATCTAAGTGAAGAAATAAAAATTACACAAAGTAACTAGTAGTGGGAAGGATAGGTGTGGATATCTAAGCAATAAATTAATCTCTCATATTATACATATTTTTTTATCATGTGTAATCTTAATATAGGTGTATTACAGTGAACATCACCAAACCCTTGACATACATGATTTTTTTCTCATGATTTATCTTATCAAGTGAATAAATTGTGTGTTCTCAAGTACACTCAATGTTTATCTAAACTCTTTGTCTATAAATTCATAAACTTTGTGTTTGAATACAGTGCCTCTATCCTTAGGATTTCCATATATATGATGACAAGTATATGATGTTTTAGCCTTGTGTTATAGGGTAATGAGAATGTGTTATTATTTTTTCTAATAATACAATATTAGAAGTTACAACATGTTGGTGTAATAGAACATCTTAGCATCTAGCTAGACTAAGATATATCATAGGACAAAAAGAAAGTTTAAAATAGATACATAGTACATGTAGATAATAGAAGGATGCATCAAAGTAAAAATCATGATAAAGTATCATTAGGTCTAAACTATCCTTATGGGTGCTAGTTTTAAAAATAATCAATGAGAGCATGTGTTAAAAATTTTGAAAGAAGTATAACGAAAATAAGATGAACACACCATTACAATGCTTTACCATTAAAATGAATTTTAAAATCACAAATTACTAATATATCACCATCAAAATACCCATTTAATATGTAATAAATCATTTTTAGTACCATCATAATCATCATATAATAGTTCCTTACCAAATCTTAAATAATATCATGTAGTGTAGGAAAATGCAATGAAGAGTCAATAGTGTTTACATGATATGCTAATGAAATATCATAAATATTTAAGGCATCATTTGGGATGTATATCTATGTGAAAGGCTATCATTGATATTCATATATTTTCTGTGAGTTGTATGGTAATGATAATCATGTAACACACCATTATGTATAAAAAAAGGTATCCCATCAAAATAACATGACTTTATAGATCTTAAATCATCATAACATGTAGAAGGAATAGATCATCATAAGGTATTTAATGAATTAATGAGTATGTGAAGTAATTTTATCCTCATCACATAACAATCATTCATATAAATAGAGGGTACATATAATGAGTATCCTTCAAATAGATGTATAATGAGTCACATATTATAAAGGAAAGGTGCTTAAAGATAAATCAACATCAAAATATAGCACACTACTATCATTGTCCATAGAATAAGTAGAAAACATATAATCATCATGGATAAGTGTACTAAGTGTATCCAAAAGGGAAGTAAATGTAGTTCAATAAAATCTATAAAGGAGGTAAAGGGCATTAGGTAAAATGCTCCCATAGACAATGTGATCCCATTTGTATGATAGAATATCACAAGTGAATCAATAATAAAAGGATCACATATAAAGGATTGTATAAATATGTCAAAATAAATTAGGGAAGCATGAATAGACACCAAAAATAGAGGGCCATGATAATCCATGATGTGAAAATAAGGCTTTATCCAAGGGTGGGAAGGGTGGTTTAAAGATGTCATATGTAAATAAGGCTGAAAGATTTCATATGTAAATAAGAACATCAAACCCTATAAGAAAATATATAGTAATGAAAAATTGAATGAATAGGAATATAGACCCCAACCAAATTTGGTAAATAATGTAAAAATTCGAAACCTTAAAATATTGAAGGTGTAAATCCTTAAACCAATACCTTGTGGTTGTGTAAGATTAGATGGGTTCACTAAAATATAAATATAAATAACATCTCCCTAAAAATAATAGTGATTTTAAAGAACTGTTTAATTTCCTTTCTAAGGATTGGGGGAATGTATGTATCCTGCAAAATTTTCTCAAAAAAAAAAAAATTTGTTTGGCTACTTGTGTGATGGTTATGTTGGCACTATAATAGTTTTGATTATTATACTCTTAGTTTCTCCTTTCAAAGAATTTTGTTCGCTATTTCCTTTGAGCTTGTTTTGTAAAAAGGATGGGACCCTAGTTTCCCTTTTTATCTAATAAAAAACATTTCCCTAAACTTAATATAGGCTAATAAAATAATATGCTTACAACTCAACATAAATTAACTTCTATTAAATAATGAGATTTTTTTTGTACATGGGTAGTGTTAGTATTAAATGTTAAGCTACGAAATTAAATACAAAGCGAGTAGGGAACTTAGGTCCAGGTATAAATATTCAATATATAAAAATTTTGAAATCCACTTGCCATGAGAATTGAGAATGGCCCCCTCTATCAATACTTAACCTCAAATATGGAATAGTCTATATGCTTTATGATGGATCAAATCCATAAATTTTGATCAATTTCATGGTCGTAGATCTATCATGTGTCATATAAAAGTGATCTAACTAGATGTAAAATATTGTTTTTTATTTAATTGTTTCATTATTGTCTACCCTACTGTGAGGATTGGTAGTGTTTGTGAATACTTTTTTAAAAAAATTATATTGCTAGGCTACATGTTAGGTCAACCCTAAAAAAGACCAATTGTATAGTCATGTAAATGATTAAGGACAACAATATTTAACCATACAAATTCTTTTAGGATGATATCATATCTAATTTTTAATTAATTTAAGTTTATGGACAAAATGTTCATTCTAATATTTTCCATGGACTAAGGCAGGACTTAATAAAATAATTTATTTAATATTTACTTCTTGGGCTCATAGCAATTTATATTTTCAAAGAATATTTACAAGGATTGGATTAAATATTAAATATTTTATTATTATTTTATAGTGATAGAAACCAAAAATGGGGTGTGGGATCTCTTTGAGGAGATTTGTAACCTCCAAGTTCATGTGGAAGTCAATTATTGATAGATTTTTTAGCAGTTTTTATGATATCTTGCATATGAGAAGTTATTGTTTAATTCTAGTAAATAATCTTGCAATGAATGAAATGGTGAGCATATATGGAGGGGAAATGATGAAAATAATATATATATATAGAGGGGAATTTTTATTTGGTCCTCTATTTATTTGTAGGAAAAATCATATTTCATGATCTTTTTTCAAATTATCTCTCTGTCTTTGTTTGAATATTTGTTTGTTCAAAAATCTTTTCCAAATGAAAACCCATTGGAGATTGAAATAAATGAAAGAAAAACACATTGGCTCTCTTGGATAAAAGGATGAAAACACTTTTGGTTCAATGGGACAATCTCATTCAAAGGTTGTGAATGTGCTTCTAGAGTTGCAGATTTCAGCTAATTTCAGTTGTGTTGTTTTGGTGTATAAGGATTTTCTGTTTGTTGAGGTTTTCTATAGGCTATTTTTCTATTGTGAGAGAAATTTATTTCTATTTTTTTTGGATAGTCTCTAGGTGTTTAGAGCATTGGGTTTCAATTTGGAATAAAACAATGAAGTTTCAGTGTGTTCTTTGCAATGTGTTGAGTGGGGATTTTTAGGATCATTTTCTAGATTTTATTATTTCTTTTTCTAATGTAGTTTTTGTTAGTGTGAATAGTGTCTTTATCCATCTAGTTAGGATATAACCTTTTTATGATTGACCTTCAACAAGTGAACAAAATATGAGAACAATAATGTGTTTATCAATATACAAATGAGTGTGTAAATACAAAGAGGAACCTTGCATATATAGGCAAGGTGGATGACGTGAGAAAATGGGAAACAATGAACGACTACCCCTCTAAGTATGGAACACTTGTGAGCTCACTTGATATGTGTGTAATAAAGTGTCAAATATATATATAATAGGTGTCTCAAGTGATGAGAATACATGTCTCAATGCTATGAAGTGAGACAAAAGAATAAGAAACCCAAGTAAACTTAAGCTATCAGTGTGAATAGGTCACTCATGGAAAGTTGATATCCTAACTAGATGGATAAAGATACTATTTACATTAACACCCCCCTTAAGTGCAACTTAGAGACTAATTATGCACTAATGATGAGTCACATAACTAGGCCATGTTAGTAATCATGTAAAAATTTCTCATAAAGTGGAGAAAAGGAGAAAACTTAGTAGGAAATAAAACTCCTCTCCAAAAGAGAAATGATGCAAATGCTATGAAATGTACAAGTGACAAAGATAAGTGATGGATGAAGGACTCATGATGACCCCCCAAGGAATACTTCTAATATAATGTACAATGAATGTTCCTCCCATAGGAGAGAAATGAGAGAAGGTCTATGTGACCCCTCAAAAACTATGAATTGATGATCATGTGAAGAAATGCTTTCTCCCGAAACTAATAGGATTTGAGAAATCATGCAGCCTCCCCTCAAGGTGATAAATGTAGTGATGGTAGATGCTTGACACTAGATGTTGAAGATGATCCACAATCATTGAACTAAATTTCTCCCCTTGGGAAGAAATAACACCAAAAATGTGTGCAATATGACTTCCCATTCTAGATAGGAATATGTTAGAAGTAAGATCAATGTCTTTGCATTGTGCACATGATCTAAAGACTAATATGATCCCCATGATGTCTTTGAATGATGCTCAAAGATCTCCAATATTGACGTGTGATGGATACTAATAAGATAAATCAAGTACCATATAGTATTTAGGAACAAGGACCATGGATGTATGGTGACAATTGGACTTATGAGAATTTGACACTGTTGTAGATGATGTCAACATAGATGATGAGTGAGTCAAATAGGTTAACTCATCAATATTTGCATAATTTGTCATGATAGAAGTTGATGTAGGTGAGGTAAGAGAAAGATCCAAAGATAGAAATTGTGATGCAACTTCATTGAAGCTAACATCATAGAAGAGATGAATGTCCTCAATGGTGTCATCCGAATTTGCAAGGTGGGATTCTATAAACAAAGGTGTGATTTTTGGTATATATACATCCGAATGTGGTGGATCTAGAATGACAATAGCAATCTCTTGATGCAAAGAACCATTGGAATTCATGGATGAGTCAACATTGGATTTAGATGTAGCAACAAGTCATATGGGAGATGAGATATCAATGCAAGGCATCCTACTAGATTGTTCATTCCCAAATGATGGTGTCTCACAAGATGTCTTAGTGAGATTATTTTTTGCAAGCTCTAATAGTAAGTCAATAATTTGATGTAATACATGAGGATAAAATTCATCCACATGTTGATTGCTCCCACAATATTTGCACTTTATTTTGTATTTTCAATACATGGTCTAATTATAAGCAAAAATCAAGATGAAATGCAAGATTGACCCTCTAGAATGACTAGTGTTGAAACATAGCCCCCCAAAAACAATGTGCGAGAGAATTACAACTTTTGTGAAGATTGGATGTCAAATCAACTGTTTATAACATGGTGATATTTACAAAATGGACTATCCAAATCTGAAAAATACAAGCAAATTTGAATGCCTTGTGAAATTGCAATATGCATCAAAAAAAAAATTGCAAAATTTTGATAACCAAGGTAAAAGTTATGCCTTGTTGAAACTCGCTTACAATAATGACTTTAGAGGCCGAAATTTTTTTTAAACAACACAATTTCTAAAACATCTCAACCCTAAAATGTTGGCAATGAAACTAGCTTCCGCTCAACTATTTTACAAGTTACGCAAAAATGAAAAAAACCCTTTACAAGCATTTATTAGTGATTTGTCACTTAGCCTAAACTCCTAATAGACAACATTAATTGTTGTAACTAGGAGAAATGTAGTAGAAAATGCTAACATTAAATACTATTATTGACATAAATCATTAGCATTAAACATGGAATGTGGGGTTTAAAGGGAGCCCGAGTCAATGGCCAAGAAAGAGGGATCTAGCATGTAGGTATTGGACCTCATGTGGAGGTGTGCCAGAAATGTGGAGGGCTAAGTCAAAGCATGCAATGAACTGCTCACATAAAACTCATTACTATCTGTAAAACAGGTCGATCCAAGGATTGATGGCCACATTTGAAGGAAATGCCAAGCTGTTGAGATGTGATTTAGGTCAAGTCTTGAGCTAGCTACGTGAATAATTGCTAGTCAAAGTTTTGTTGAAGAACAAAACAAACACATAAAATTCTACCTTGTGGAGGAGATGTATAGATGACCATGCACAAAAGACTATGTATAGATGATGGATGTTGTCGGTGAAGTGTGTGTAAGCCCTTCACAAAACTAGGAACAATATGCCATTCCAATCTACTATGCAATAGAATGAATGAGCTTGGCGATGGAGATTCCCAGGAAAAGAAAAAACAAGAAATATGGATTTTTCCCACATCCAAATCATTCAACTTGACATAAGTTATGTGTCGTGGAAGTCGTGTGCAGGTCTTTGTGTCCTTAGAGGCATGAAAATTTTATTGCCACTTCCAAAATCTACATGGTGAGGTGTGATGGCGCGTTGGTTGTAAGGGTCGTTGCAGATTGGGCCTCCCTCAAATGCTACTGGTTGACGCCTATGGGTGACTACAAATTGTGGATCATGGCATGAAGAAAGTCACAAATAAAAATGAATTCCTCTCTCTATTGGTCTCAAGTTTGGCTCTGCTCCTAGGTTTAAGAGGTAGGATTACTTGTGGGTGGCGGATCTCACCCGCAGGGGACTAGTCTCGCCCTAGCTCGCCTCAAGTACCTAAGGTAAGGGTTGCTGGGCCGCTGGGCTGGATCGCAGGGACACCCCTGTAGTAACAAAAAACAAAAAAAAAATGAATTCCTCTTTGTTGTCACTCCTTTCCTAATCTTGACAAGACAAATATAGTTTAAAGACACACATAAACCTTTGAACAATATGACAGAGCTAGATAGGAGAGATACACCAATTTTCAAACAAGAACACTTTGATGGATGTCTTGGAAAATATCTTCAACACCGTGCTACCAAAGATGTTGGTCTATAGAGAAACCAAAAGAACCTCACATGCTATAGGATGAAGCTTATGGAGATGCAACAAAGAAAAAAAATACACCATGCAACATCACCAATGGTCAACCAAAAAAAAGAGAGATCTCTATGCAAAGAAAACTCCAATATGTAAACAAATAAGAATGGTGACCCAAATTGGTGAAAATGGTAAAGAGACCAATACAGAGTAATATGAGAAACCCATGAATTCTTGCAATGGAAAAAAATCCAAAAAAATGCATACAAAAATGATTTTATTTAGCAAACACAAAATATCAAAAAAAAATGCCACAAACCAAATGGGTATAACCCTTCAAATAGGCCAAACAAGCCAAAATTTTCTGCAAGAATAATTTTTTGGCCAAAATAATGGTAGATGAGCAAATGGGTCCTCTAGTAAAAATAAATTACTTTTTTTCAATTTTCCTATATAACAGACACAATGATCAAAAAATTGAAAAAATTCAAAATTTATCAAATTTGACAAAACAAAAGGTATTTTTTTGTTTCTCAAGCCTTTTGAATGTAATGGCAGTGTTTGTTTGGTTCCACGACACTTCAATGATAGGGCTATGTGTGGGATTCACCTTGATGCAAGAAGGAATGTTCTCTCATGGCTTTAATATCATATTGGAGAATGTCAAAATCAAAGAGCTTGAATGGATAACCTTCCACAAGTGAACAAATTATGAGAACGATGGCATATATATCAATATGCAAATGAGAGTGTGCAAATACAATGAGGAATCTTGCATATATAGGCAAGGTGGATGATGTGAGAAGGTAAGATACAATGACTAACTACCCCTCTAAATGTGGAAAACTGGTGATCTCACTTGATAAGTGTGTGAGAAAGTGTCAAATATACATGCAATAGGTGTCTCAAGTGATGAGGACACATGTCGTAATGCTATGAAGTGAGAAAAAAGCATATGAAACCTAAGTAAACTCAAGCTACGAGTGTGAATAAATCAATCATAGATAGGTGATATCTTAGCTAGATAGATAAAGACACTATTCACACTCATAGCTTAATTTTACTTAAATTTCTTATGTTTTTGTCTCACTTCATAGCATTGAGACATGTGCCCTCATCACTTGAGACACCTATTGCATGTATAAACTTTCTCAAACACTTGTTGATCTCACAAGTGTTCCACATTTAGAGGGGTAGTTAATTATTGTCTCCTACCTTCTCACTTCATTTACCTTGCCTATATATGCAAGGTTCCTCGTATTTACACACTCTCATTCTATATTGATAGAAATATTATTGTGCTCATATTTTCACTTGTGAAAGGTTATCAATTTGAGCTCTTTGATCTTGGAATTCTCCAACAATATTTTCTATTGTATCAACATAATTTTTTAATAATTTAGTTTATGACAAACTCAAAAACTCTTGAATTTGTTATGTGAAAATTGTTGAAACTAGGCTGCAAGATTGATGAATAGAATTGACAAGGGTTTTTGGGTTTTGTTGCTATTGTTTCTAAATTTGTTGATGATGTTGCAAAAATTGTAAATGACTATAATAATAGCCTATTTTTTATAAAAATTAGATTTGAAACATCATGTTAAGTTTGTAAATACTTTGGGTTCATTTTGTGCAATTCAAGAGTTGACTAGCTTGTTAGTTGTGTTGCAATTTTGTTAGATGAATGAAATTTATGGATTTAGTTGATGCAAGTGACAACTCTAAATTTATTATCATATTATTTTACTCAGCTATATAAACATACAAATTATTTTAAGATGACTATGTATATTTTTAAATTATTTAGTGCACCAATGGAAGTGTCCTTAGCATGCTCCTTCCCTAAATGTAAATGGCATGCAAATTATTACTTGATGATCAAATAAATGTAATTAAATTCTTTTAAATATAATAAAATAGTAATAAATTATGAAATCAAGAGTTTGTTAGCTCATGTCAATAGTGAGATTAGTGGGAATGGGTGCAATTTGGAAAAAATTAAATTTAAATTTTGAAATGGTAGATGTCAAATCCTTGGGTGTGGGATTGATCCACAAGATTCTAAGGTTAATCCAACTTAGATTCTATTTTTGTTCTTCCCACACATATAACAAGTGATTTTGAGCTACAATTCAAAATAAAATTTTGAATTAAAATAAAATACAACTATCTTTTGGCCATCAAATTTAGCAAACTATATTTATTTATTTTTATTTTCATATTTCAATTTTTTTTATGTTGGTCATGCAATAGGTTTAAAGTGTATGGGAAAATGCATAGTATTGTATGTAAATAAGGTCAAATTCTTGAGAATGTGTGTATATTGGGATACATGAGAGATCAAGGAAGGAGCCTAACTTTGCACAAGATTGTGTCATTTATCACGATAGATATAAATTTACTAATTCATTCTCCCAAAATGGGAATAAAACTAAATGGGTTTTGGCATGTGTATGAAAATTTCACCATTACAACCACATTAGTATTTATGTTAAGTTGATAGAACATATTAAAAAAAAGGTTAGTCTAGTAGATATATATTAAGTGATGATTTTTTATGCACTCATGTGTCATCACATGATTTATTTCTTTTTTGAGTGACTCAGCATGAATAGTTTAATATATTGATTGATAGTAATGAGAGTCAACACTAATAGCTTGCAAGTTAAAAAAAAGTGTTATAGTGGAAGAAATGGTCTTTCTATGTCCTTATATATTAATAGCTATTGGAATAAAAAATAAGTTTAAATCTATATAAGCAATAAAGGAATACATACACCTTTACACATTTTTTAACGACACTTTGCATGGATTCCATAAATGCATAGTTTTATCATTCAAATTAATTCATTTGGCACATCAATTGAATATACCATTAAACCTATCACTCAAATCTACTTCATCCATCACCTTCTTGATTTGTTTCCTCTACATCTATCTCCATGGAATAAGCCACACCCATTCCTTATTCCTCATAATTTTAAATTTAAATCTTTCACTTACCAATTTCTAGAAATATGACCATTACTATTACACCCCATGTGTTATTATCTATTTACTATTACCTAGTTTGGTAAATTGCTTCAATAAATGTGAATGTGTTTTATTTATGAATTCTAATGGAAATATGTTGAATGAATATTTGATTCAATTAAATGCTTTATAATTCAGTATATGAAATATATAATGTGAATATGACATGTATGTGAGGTATATGATGCATTGATTCGGCTAACTATTGTTGTGGTGAACTAAGTTGAATGCAGGAATAGGTTCAAGCCTCTGAAAGAGAGGGGAAGTATCACTCAAGAGAAAAACTTGGTCTGGTAACCTTTAAATTTGGCCTTACTGAGCATTTGCACACTCAAACCCTTGTTGATCTTAGATAAGTCAAGTCAGTTTGGGTAATGGGTAAGTGATCTTTTGTTTTGATTATAAATTTTTATATTGAATTGTAATCTTGTTTATGAATGTTTGGAATGAGGATGAGATGAAATCTTGAAGTTGTGTTGAAGACCTTCCTTGGGTGTTTACTTTTATATCGATGATATATATGCATTTAATGTATATATTATATATGCACGTGTCTATGGTAAACTCAGACATGTGAGTAAATATGTACATGAGTATACATAGGTATACATACCTACACATGCTCATGGATGGAATACCCATATGCACAGGAATACCGATTGGACTAAGGTGACATATATATATATGGGTAAGTGCAAAAAGATGAGGGGCCAAAAGGGGGGCTTAAGTGGCCACTATTTTCTGAAATCGGGAAATACTGACCTTGGACGTGAAATTGAGGATAGTTACACTCAAAATTTTGAGATGCAACAAAAACAAGGATTGTAGTGCTCTGAGTCTACTTTCTAAACTACTAATTTATTTTGAAAATGGTTGAGATTAAGGGGTTCAAAAGAGGGGACCACAGAAATTGGTGTTGTTTTTATCAGAAAAACATAACATAGCAACTTTTGTGGCTCCCTAGCATGGTGAACTTTTTTAGTATTTTTAAAATCGCTTCAGTGAGAAATTAGCTAACAATATTTAGTTCATGCTCAATTTTTCTGATAATTTTTTAATGAATATTTGATTTTTTACTAATTTTCAAAGTGGACACTTCCTAAAAAATAGAATTTCGGTCGTGCTACCCCTATAAATTTTGGAAACTAATTGAAAATTATTATTATTATTTAATATGTGTAGAATGGATTCTAGTTTCTAAAAATGTAATTTATTTGAAATTTCGATGAAAAGTTAATTTAAACAAAAAAAACACCAAACACTAGTTTTTGCCAAAAAACAAACACACAAACAAAAGAAAATATAGATCAAAGGCTTAACATTGTCAAAAAGTGAAAAAAATTACAATATTAGGTAGCTAAGAGAGAGCCTAACACTACCCAGGTGTTTGATTTGTTCGACATTGAAACACATGCAATCCTGATGGTGAGCACGAACCCGATTATGTGAAATATTGTAGAATTTGAAAAAACACGTCTTTGGATGTTGGGAAGGCCCTCCAAGCCTTTGGGTTGGTATTCCAAGGAAAATACCAAGCCCAAGGCTTGGGGATTCCCAAAGAAAGATATAATGTGAGCGTGTTATAACGTGCTCACGTTATTTCTTAGTTTTTACATGGTTTTTGCATTTGTGCAAGACATAACGCGAGCTCGTTATAGTATGCTCATGTTATGTCTTGCTTTGTGTTAAATGATACTCTATTGAATTTATGTATATATATTTGTATGTTTGTATGTATGTATGCTTGTATGTCATGTATGTATGTATGTATGTATGTATGTATGTATGTATGTATGTATGTATGTATGCATGCATGCTTGTATGTATGTATGCCTATATGTATGCATGTACGTATGTATGTATGTATGCCTGTATGTATGTATGTATCAATGAATGTATGTATGTATGCCTATATGTATGTATGTAAGATTGTATATACATATATACATGTATGCTTGTATTTACATATGTATGCATGCTTTTATGTATGTAAGTATGTATGTATATCTGGTTATATGTATGTATTTATGTGTGTCTTTAGAGGGAGGGAGAATTTTAAGAGAGATAGAGAGAGAGTTGTCTAGGTAGGGTGGGAGGGAGAGAGGGAGGGAGAGACCTAAGAGAGAGAGAGAGAGAGAGAGAGAGAGAGAGAGAGAGAGAAGTAGAGAGAGACCCAAGAGGGAGAGGGGGTGGAAGGGAGAGACCTAAGAGAGGGAGTGGGAGAGAAGGGTTGGAGTGAGAGGGACTTAGCTAGGTAGGTGGGAGAGAGAGAGGAGAGAGAGAGAGAGAGAGGGAGGGGTGGGAGAGATAGAATTGAGAGAGAGGGAGAGAAAGAGGGGGGTAGAGAGAGGGGGGAGAGAAAGAGAGAGTTATGTAGGTAGGGTGCCAAAGGAAGAGACTTGAGAGTGTGAGGGGTGAGAGGGAGAGACTTGAGAGATAGCTAGTGAGAGGGAGTGTGAGAGAGAGGGAGTGGGAGAGAGAGGGAGTGAGAGAGAGGGAATGTGAGAGTGAGAAACTTGAGAGAGGGAGAGGTTGTGAGAGGGAGTGACCTAAGAGAGAGGGAGAGGGAGAGGTGGTGGAGTGAGAGGGGCTTATCTAGGTAGGGTTGGAGGGATAGAGAGAGTTACCTAGGTAGGGTGTTAGAGGGAGAGACCTGAGAGAGAGAGAGGGGGGATGAGAGGGAGATACCTAAGAGAGAGGGAGAGGGAGGGAGTGATGGAGAGGCAATGGGAGGGATATAAAGAGAGAGAGGGAGCGAGAGAGAGTGGTAGGGATTAATTGAGTGAGAGGTACGTAGAAAAAGGGAGAGGGTAGATAGAGACAATTAGAGAAGGTAGGAGAGAGGGAGGGAGGGAGAGGTGAGATGGATAGATAGATAGAGAGGGATAGGGGTTGATGGTATAGGGTATAGGGTTGAGGGATTAGGGTTGAGGACCTATAAGGTTGATGGTTTAGGGTATTGGGTTGAGGGTATAGGGTTGAGGACCTATAGGGTTGATGGTTTAGGGTATAGGGTTGAGGGATTAGAGTTGAGGGTAGAGGGTATTCGGTTGAAGGTAGAGGGTAGAAGTTTAAGGGTTTAGGGTTTAAGGGTCTAGGGTTTAGGGTTGAGGGTAGAGGGTTTAGGGTATAGGTTTGAGGGTATGGTTGAAGCATTATGGTCCAATGTATAGGGTAGAGGTATAGGGGTTGAGGGTTTAGGGTTTAAGGGTTGAGGGTTGAGGGATTAAGGGTCAAGGGTTGATAATTGAGGGTTAAGGGTTTAATGTATAGGGTTGAGGGATTAAGGGTCAAGGGTTGATAATTGAGGGTTAAGGGTTTAATGTATAGGGTAGAGGGTAAAGGGTAGAGGGTAGAGGTTTAAGGGTTTAAGGTTTAATGGTTGAGGGTTGAGGGTTTAAGGTTGAGGGTAGATGGTTGAGGGTATAGGGTTGAGGGATTAGGGTTGAGGGTTTAATGTATAGGGTAGAGGGTATAGGGGTTGAGGGATTAGGGTTTAAGGGTTGAGGGTTTAGGGTTGAGGGTTGAGGGTTGAGGTTTGAGGTATTAGGGTAGAGATTTTACTTTGGTTTAATGGTTTAAGGGTTGAGGGTAGAGTGTATTGGGTTGAGGGTAGAGGGTAGAGGGTTTAAGGGTTTAGGATTTAAGGGTTGAGGGTTTAGGGTTTAGGGTTGAGTGTTTAATGGTTTAAGGGTTGAGGGATTAGGGTAAAGAGTGAGGGATGGATGGAGGGATAGATGGAGGGAGAAGTGAGATAGAGATAAGGAGAGAAGAGGAGGGAGGGACATAGATAGATGAGGGTTGAGGATCTAATGTATGTTGGAAATATGTGCCTCAATCTCACAGGCTAAAACCTCTGGAAGAGCAAAGTTGGTATGACATTCATTATGTTTGGCCGACTAGTAGCTGTGAAACCTTATGAAATGTTCAAGTCACTGAAACCTTGTTGATGTCTTTCCGAATGGAGCCTATCACTGTGACAATTTCTATCTCACTCCACTCGGGGAGATTTCTAGCCGACAGTTTAGTTCCTTGTGATAGTCGGGGAGACTTGTGGGGATAGAAGTCTTCAGGGAGAGATTTGAATGCTCAGTATGAAGTCTTATCGATATGGAAAGTCTCGCTGATAGTTATACACTTGGAGTCTTCGCGGTAACACAAAGGCTTCGGTGTGAACTCTTGGCGACAGGTGTTGGTCTCACCGATGCTGTGGGGTAGTCTATTGTCAGTATGACTCCTAGCGACTATTTGATCTTGAGGTGACTTGAAGACTTCGGTAAGAACTCTCAGGGATAGTGGTAAGTCTTGCCAATTGTTGGACATTTCGGAATGACTTAGATATCGTATGATGTCTCATCGAATAACGATGGTCCTACCGAATAGCGATACATTTGATGGATATTGGTATGATGTCTTGGCGACAAGGGGAAGTCTGAGCGACTACTTGTGAACTTAGTGTAACCTCTTGCTGATAGTGATGAGTCTAGCCGATATCGACAGTCAGATCTTGTGGCATCGAGGAGACACGGTTAGTGTCTCACCGACACGCGAATAAGGTTTGAATGCCTTTGACCGAGTGATGACTATCCTACGTGGTGAGTCTATGACCAATCAAAGAAGCCGAATGGGAATCGTTGGAAGTTAGTCTTTTGTGGCCATTTTGTGAGGAAGTTTGACAGACAGGGGACGAAATGGATATATTTTGTAATTGTAGATGATGTTCGGTTCGATCAATGTTCGATGCACAGTTGGATGAATAGTTCGATGTATGATCAGTGTAAATTCAATTTTGAGAGCATTGAATCTTGAATGTTCTGTACAAGGTTGATCAAGGATTATGCTATTGTAAATTGACATCAGAAAGATAAGTCTGGTCTCTGTATGTAATTTCCATTACTGTAATACAAAGGGGATTTTCTTGGTGTGGTGGGTTTTTCTCCCATAAGGGTTTTCCCACGTAAATCTGGTGTTCATGTGTGTATGTTATATTCTCTGTTTTTGTTATTTCTTAGAAGTGTATCTTAATTGGACTATAATTTAAAATTTAAAAGCACCTATGCATTCTTCCCTGAGGTTTTGACGTTAGGAGAGTTGTTTCTGCACCTTATCTTTCCTTACAAGTGGTATCAAAGCCTGGCCAGTTGTGTTATCCTTGTGGGTACGTTGGGTTTTTTGAGTCAATTTTTGTTCAATGGGATTCTTGTAGAAGTTTGGTAATTCGAATTATAGATTAAGATGGCAAGCACGTCAAGAAAGATTGAAATAGAGAAATTCAATGGCAGCAATTTTGAGTTGTGGAAACTCAAAATGGAAGATTTGTTGGTTGACCGTGATCTGTGGCTTGCTATGTCTGGAACGAAACCTACAAGCATGAAGCAAGAGGATTGGGACCTTGCTGATAGAAAATCAAAGGGGCTGATAAGGCTCTGTTTAGCAGACTCTGTTCTTCTGAATGTTCATGAAGAAAAGACTGCATCTTCCTTGTGGAAAAGACTGGCATCTATTTATTAGGGCAAGTCCTTGGTGAATAAATTATTCTTGAGGAAGAATTTGTATGCTTTGAGAATGCAGGAGGGAGGATATGTTGCTGATCATTTGAATGCATTCAACATGCTGATTGCACAATTAACATTTGTGGGTGTGAAGATTGATGAAGAGGATCGTTGTATGTTGTTATTGTGTTCTTTGCCAAATTCTTAGGATCACCTGGTGATGGCTATTAGGAGTACGACATCCACTTTTAAGTGGAAGATGTTGTTGCTTCTTTGTTATAGAAGAGAAGAAGGAAATCTTTTGAGAAGGAGAAGGAGGCTCTTGTTGTTAGAGGCAGATTGAAAGGAAAAGGAAAGAAGAAGGACAAGAAGTCCAAATCCAAATCAGAAGGGAGATCAAAGTCTCCTGGCAAGAAGTCCAAGGTGAAGTGTTGGAATTGTGGGAAACCTGGTCATGTCCGGAAGGATTGTAAAGAGGAGAAAAAGAAGAAGAAAAATTCTTCCGATAATGATTCTTCTCAGAGTGATGCTTCCTTCATTGCGCCTTGGCTACAGCATCGATGATGTCTCGATTGATTTTGGAGCATCTTTCCACATGACATCTCATAGAGACTGGTTCACGGGCATGAAAAATACGATGGTGGAAAGGTGTATTTGGCAAGTGATTCATCTTTGGAAATAGTTGGTCGTGGAAGAGTCAGAATTCAATTCCCTAATGGAAGAGTGAAGGGAATCAATGATGTAATGCATATACCAGGTCTGGCTTGAAATTTACTTTCTATAAGTAAGATGAATGATATTGGAGTGCAAGTCACGTTCTCTGGAGATGGCTGCAAGATGACTAGAGGCTCTATGGTGCTAGCAAGAGGTGCTCGTATTGGTACCTTGTATAAGTTGGATGCACATGTTCAATGCAATAGTGTCTCTGTAAAGTCACAAAAAGCTACTCATGGAGAAAAGAATGTAACAATTCCTGATAGTGTAAACTCTATGGAAGTAAAACTTCCAGCAAAAAAGACTATGCTCTGGCATCATAGGCTAGGCCACATTGGTGAGAAAGGTTTAAAAACCTTGAAGAAAAAAAACCTGGTTGAGGGGCTTGAATATTGTAACCTCGAATTTGAGTTTTGTGAACATTGTATATATGGAAAATAGCACCATGTTTCTTTTTATTCCAGTCCTCACAAATCTTTTGGTTTGCTTGATTATATTGATTCTGATTTTTTTGGTCCAATGAATGTTCCTTCTTTGTCTAATTCAAGGTACTATGTATCGTTCATTGATGATTATTCTAGAAGAACATTTGTCTTTTTTTTAAAAAGTAAATCAGAAGTGTTTAGTCGGTTTAAGGAATTTAAAAACCTTGTAGAAAATCAGACTGGAAGAAAAATAAAATGTTTAAGGATGGATAATGGCGGTGAATTTTGTTGTGATGATTTCGAGAGGTATTGTAAAGATCATGGAATTAAAAGACATAAGACTACACCTTATACTCTGTAGCAAAATGGAGTTGCAGAAAGGTTCAAAAGGACAGTGATGGAGAGAGCACGAAGTATGCTGAGTAGTGTTGGCTTGGAGGAGAAGTTTTGGGTTGAGGCAGTTGCTACAGCATGTTACTTGATAAACCGTTCTCTAAATTCCTCTCTTGTTGAGAAACCACCTTTGGAATCATGGTCTGGTAAGAATCCCTCTTTGAGACATATTCGTGTTTTTGGTTGTGAGGCATATGCATATGTGTTGAATGAGAAAAGATCTAAGTTTGAGAACAAGGTTGTCAAATGTATTTTTATTGGCTATAGTGTTGGCATAAAAGGATACAAGCTTTGGAATCCTGATACGGAGAAGCTTCTATACAGCAGAAGTGTTATCTTTCATGAGCTGAAGACTTCTACTTTGGATCTGCAGTCAGAGACAAAATCAGAAAACAAAAAGGATGTAGTTGAAATTCCTCCTACACTAGATAAAGAGGAATTCAAAATTCAAAATGTACCTGAAACTGAGGAAAGCTCAAGTAGTTCTGAGAGTTCTGATGAAGAAGAACAACCTCAGCCTCAGCAAGTGAGGAGGTCAACTCGTGAAAGAAAGCAACCTGATAGGTATGGGTTTTCTTTGATAGATTCTACTTGTTCCTATGCTTTAATTCTAGCACTGATAAGCCTAGGACTGTGAAAGAGGCATTTAGAATGTCTGATTCAAACTCTTGGTTGGAAGCCATGAATGAAGAAATGGCATCATTAGAAAAGAATGATACTTGGAGTTTGGTGCCCTTTCCTGAAGGCAGAAAAGTTGTTGGCTGCAAATGGATATTTAAAAAGAAAATAGGTCTGGATGGCAGTGTGGAAAAATACAAGGCGAGGTTGGTTGTGAAGGGTTATTCCCAGGTAGAGGGAATTGCTTATGGGGAAAAAAAATTCTCCTGTAGCTAAGCTGGCATCTATTAGATTTCTTTTGTCACTTGCAGCAGCGTATGACTTAGAGATCAAACAAATGGATGTGAAGACAACATTTCTTCATGGTGATCTTGAAGAAGAAATTTATATGTCCCAGCCTAAGCACTTTGTGGAAAAAGGTAAAGAAAAACTAGTTTGCAAGTTGAATAAATCTCTGTATGGATTAAAGCAGTCTCCTAGAATGTGGTACGAGAAGTTTGACACTTTTGTTTTGTCATTGGGATTTGTAAGATCAAAATCGGATCATTATGTGTATTACAAAGCTGAAAGTGATCAAGTCCTTATTATTGCTCTCTATGATATGTTGTTCATAGGCAATAGTAAGTTAATGATTTATGATCTTAAGTCTCAGTTGTATGCAAAGTTCGAAATGAAAGATATTGGTGCAGCAAGGTATATTCTAGGAATGGAAATAACTAGGGATAGGAAGAATAGAAAACTTTGGCTCAGTCAGAGTAAGTATATCAAGATTGTTCTAGAGAGATTTTGCATGACTGATTGCAAGCAGCTAGTTGTTCCAGTTTTGCAGGGAACAAAGCTATCTGTTGAAGACTATCCAAAATCTCCTACTGAGATGGAGGACATGACCAGTGTACCTTATGCTAGTGCGGTTGGAAGTCTTATGTATGCAATGGTTTGTACAAGGCCAGACATTGCCCAAGCAGTGGGAATACTTAGTTGATTTATGGCTAATCCTAGAAGGACACATTGGGATGCCGTGAAAAAGGTATTTAGATATTTGAAGGGCACTTCGAATATGCTTTGTGTTACCATGGGAACTTGGTTGAATCACGAGCACTCTCAGTATTCGAGGCTATGTGGATTCTAATTGGGCAGGGGACATTGACAGCAGAAGATCCACCAGTGGATATATTTTCATGATGAATGGTGGTGCAGTGAGTTGGATGAGTAAGTGGAAGGCTGTAGTCACTTTGTCCACTACAGAGGCAGAATACATGGTAGCTACACACGCTTGTAAAGAAGCAATTTGGTTAAAACATTTGTGTTCTAACATTGGTTTTGATGCAGGGCAAATAATAATTTATTGTGACAGTCAGAGTGCTATTTGTTTGGCAAAGAATCCTACTTTCCATGCCAAGACGAAACATATAGATGTACAGTATCATTTTGTATGAGATATGGTGGAGGATGGAAAGGTATCATTAGAAAAAGTGGATACTCTGGAGAATGTTGCAGATGCATTGATGAAGCCAGTGAGCACAGACAAGTTCAAGTGGTGTGCCAGTTCGATGGGCCTCAGTGCCCATGAATTTTAGTAGTTTTGTTGTGCTCTGGAGGTGCCTGTGTGATCTTCGTCAAGTGGGAGATTGTTGGAAATGTGTGCCTCAATCTCACAGGTTGAAACCTCTGGAAGAGCAAAGTCGGTATGACCTTCATTGTGTCTAGTCGACTAGCAGCTATGAAACCTTATGAAATGTTCAGGTCGTTAAGACCTTGTTGATGTCTTGTGGAATGGAGCCTATCGCTGTGACATGATGATCACTATGACAATTTCTATCTCACTCTGCTCGGGGAGATTTCTGGCCGACATTTTAGTTCCTTGTGATAGTCGGGGAGACTTGTGGTGATAGAAGTCTTCGGGGAGAGATTTGAATGCTCGGTATGAAGTCTTATCGATATGGAAAGTCTCGCCGATAGTTATACACTTGGAGTCTTCGCGGTAACACAAAGGCTTCGGTGTGACCTCTTAGCTATGGGTGTTGGTCTCACCGATGCTGTGGGGTAGTCTATTGTCAATATGACTACTGGCGACTGTTTGATCTTGGGGTGACTTGAATACTTTGGTAAGAACTCTCAGCGATAGTGGTAAGTCTTGCCAACTGTTGGACATTTCGAAATGACTTAGATATCGGTATGATGTCTCATCGAATAACGATGGTCCTGCCGAATAGCGATACATGTGATGGATATCGGTATGATGTCTTGGCGACAAGGGGAAGTTTGAGCGACTACTTGTGAACTTTGTGTAACCTCTTGCCGATAGTGATGAGTCTGGCTGATATCAACAGTCAAATCTTGTGGCATCGGGGAGACACGATTAGTGTCTCACCGACATGCGAATAAGGTTTGAACTCCTTTGACCGAGTGATGACTATCCTACGTGGTGAGTCTATGACCAATCAGAGAATCTGAATGGGAACCGTTGGAAGTTAGTCTATTGTGGCCATTCTGTGAGGAAGTTCGACAAACAGGGGACGACATGGATATATTTTGTAATTGTAAATGATGTTCGGTTCGATCAATGTTCGATCAATGTTTGTTGCACAGTTGGATGAACAGTTCAATGTATGATTAGTGTAAATTCGATTCTGAGAGCATTGAATCTTGAATATTTTGTACAAGGTTGATCAAGGATTATGTTTTTGTAAATTGACATCAGAAAGATAAGTCTAATCTTTATATGTAATTTCCATTACTATAATACAAAGGGGATTTTCTTGGTGTGGTGGGTTTTTCTCCTGTAAGGGTTTTCCCATGTAAATCTGGTGTTCATGTGTGTATGTTATATTCTCTGTTTTTTTTATTTCTTAGAAGTGTATCTTAATTGGACTGTAATTGAAAATTTAAAAGCACCTCTGCATTCTTCCCTGAGGTTTTGACTTTAGGAGAGTTGTTTCCACACCTTAGCTTTCCTTACAATGTATAGGGTAGAGGGTTGAGAGTTGAGGGTATAGGGTTGAGGACCTACAAGGTTGATGGTTGAGGGATTAGGGTTGAGGGTAGAGGGTAGAGGGTTGAGGGTAGAGGGTAGAAGGTTTAAGGGTTTAAGGTTTAAGGGTTTATGGTTTAAGGTTTTAGGGTTTAGGGTATAGGTTTGAGGGTATATGGTTGAAGGATTAGGGTTGATGGTCCAATGTATAGGGTAGAGGGTATAGGGGTTAAGGGTTTAAGGGTTGAGGGTTGAGGGATTAAGGGTTGAGGGTTGAGAATTGAGGGGTTGAGGGTTTAATGTGTAGGGTAGATGTTAGAGGGTAGCAGTTTTAAGGGTTTAGGGTTTAAGAGTTGAGGGTTGAGAGCTGAGAGTTTAAGGTTGAGGGTAGAGGGTTGAGGGTTTAGGGTTGATCAATTAGGGTTGAGGGTCCAATGTATAGGGTAGAGGGTATAAGGGTTGAGGGTTTAGGGTTTAAGGATTGAGGGTTTAAGGTTTGAGGGATTAAGGGCTGAGGGTTGATGGATTAGGGTAGAGAGTTTACTTGGGCTTTAAGGGTTGAGGGTATAGGGTTGATGGATTAGGGGTTGAGGGTAGAGGGTAGAGGGTTTAAGGTTTTAGGGTTTAAGGTTTGAGGGTTTAGGGTTTAGGGTTTAGGGTTGAGTATTTAAGGGTTTAATGGTTGGTGGTATAGGGTTGAGGGATTAGGGTAGACAGGGAGGGATTTATGGAGGGAGAGATGGGGGGAAAGTGAGATAGAGAGGAGGAGAGAAGAGGAGGGAGGGATAGAGATAAATGAGGGTTGAGGATCCAATGTAGAGGATTGAGAATTGAGGGTATAGGGTTGATGGTTTAGGGTATTAGGTTGAGGGTATAGGGTTGAAGGATTAGGGTTGAGGTTAGAGGGTATTGGATTGAGGGTAGAGGGTAGAAGGTTTAAGAGTTTAGGGTTTAAGGGTTTAGGGTTGAGGGTAGACAGTTTAGGGTATAGGTTTGAGGGTATATGGTTGAAGGATTAGGGTTGAGGGTCCAATGTATAGGGTAGATGGTATAGGGATTGAGGGTTTAGGGTTTAAGGGTTGAGGGTTTAGGGATTAAGGGTTAAGGGTTGAGAATTAAGGGTTGAGGGTTTAATGTATAGGGTAGATTATAAAGGGTAGATGGTAGATGGTTTAAGTGCTTAGGGTTTAAGGGTTGAGGGTTGAGGGTTTAAGGTTGAGTGTAAAGGGTATAGTGGTTGAGGGATTAGGGTTTAAGGGTTGAGGGTTGAGGGTAGAGGGTGAGGGTAGAGGGTAGAGGGATTAAGAGTTGAGGGTTGAGGGATTATGGTAGAAATTTTACTTGGGTTTAAGGGTTTAAGGGTTGAGGGTATAGGGTTGAGGGATTAGGGTTGAGGGTAGAGGGTATTGGGTTGAGGGTAGAGGGTAGAGGGTTTAAGGGTTTAGGGTTTAAGGGTTGAGGATTGAGGGTTTAGGGTTTAGGGTTGAGTGTTTAATGTTTTAAGGGTTGATGGATTAGGGTAGAGAGGGAGGGAGGGAGGGAGGGAGGGAGGGAGAGATGGAGAGAGAAGTGAGATAGAGATAAGGAGAGAAGAGAAGGGAGGAACAAAGATAGATGAGGGTTGTGGATCCAATGTATAGGGTAGAGGGTTGAGAATTGATGGTATATGGTTGAGGACCTATATGGTTGATGGTTTAGGGTATTGGGTTGAGGGTATAGGGTTGAGGGATTAGGGTTGAGGATAGAGGGTATTGGGTAGAGGGTAGAGGGTAGAAGGTTTAAGGGTTTAGGGTTGAGGGTAGAGGGTTGATAATTGAGGGTTGAGGGTTTAATGTATATGTTAGAGGGTAGAGGGTAGAGGGTTTAAGGGTTGAGGGTTGAGATTTTAAGGTTGAGGGTAGAGGGTTTAGGGTTTAAGGGTTGAGGGTTGAGAGTTTAAGGTTGAGGGTAGAGGGTTGAGGGTAAAGGGTTGATGGATTAGCCATTTGAGGGTAGAGGGTATTGGGGTTGAGGGTTTATGGTTTAAGGGTTGAGGATTGAGGGTTGAAGATTTAAGGGTTGAGGGATCAAGGTTTGAGGGTTGACGGATTAGGGTAGAGAGTTTAAATGGGTCTAAGGGTTTAAGGGTTGAGGGTATAGGGTTGAGGGATTAGGGTTGAGGGTAGAGGGTAGAGGGTTTAAGGGTTTAGGGTTTAAGGGTTGAGGGTTGAGGGTTTAGGGTTTAGGGTTGAGTGTTTAAGGGTTTAATGGTTGAGGGTATAGGGTTGAGGGATTAGGGTAGAGAGTTAGGGATGGTGATGGAACTTCAAATTTTACTCCTTGTGTTCCATTCCTGCCCTGCCTTATGTCACTGGTCTTTCATGGTGTTGGAAATTTCCTAGGGTTGGGGGTTTTAGCTTTGTCTGGATGTAAAACCCTTGTGTTTATTTTACGCCTTGGTTGGGATCTTTTTCGCTGTTACTTTTTGAAGGGTTTTAAAATGACTTATGTCCTATCGTTTCGTCTAGGATGGGTCCCTTTGGTCTTAATATTTTATTTCCTCTGCATGGTTTTATTTTCCTAAGTCTTGGTTGGCCCCGTGTTTCATCGTTTAAAAAAAACTTGTCATTGTTTACCATCTGCCTAATGATGTCCCCTTGTCCTTTTAAGAAATGTTTTATTTTGCAGAGGGATAAAATATGCGCGACCGTTGATCAACTGTCATTCCCCGCCATCCCGTGATGACCCCACCACACTGCTTTGGTTGATCGCGATATCACAGGCGGGCGCCACGTGTCCCATCTGGTGAGGTCAAAGGGGATAAGTTTGAGTGATTGTTGATCAAGTATTGTCAAATCTCAACGGTTGTCCGCCATCGCATGATCAGAAATTGCAAGGTATTTACTGATCACGATATCGTAGGTGAGCGCCACGTGTCTCATCTGAAGAAGCAAAAAACCTTGGTGAATTAATCCAGCCTTAATACATTAGATGACAGATTACTAAAGTGTTCTTAAGATGCACATGTTTTAAATCAACAGGTATGTTATAATCTTGGTGGGAAAGCTACTCAACGGTTAATGATAAGGTTGGCAATGTGTTGAAGGAACAAGATCACCGATGATCAAGATCTATGGTTGCCCACCATCGCGTGATCAAAAATTGCAAGGTCTTTATTGATTGCGATATCGCAGGAGACCACCACGTGGATTTCCTTGGCAGCGTATGGTATGGTGGACCCTTTATTGCCATGTTGGCGATTATGTTAGCTTGTTTTGAAGGCGGTCATTCGATGATTTGATCAAACTGAAGGATCGACAGCTAGAATTTAAATCTGTATCAAATATGGTTGGAGTCATTCATGCAGCGCGTGAGTGAGCTTTAATGGCGGATGAGACACTTGCTGGCATGATTTGATTGAAATAAAATCAATTCTCCTGCTTTATTTGTATCACAAAGCATTCAAGTATTTTGTGGACCAGTCTTAGAGCCGAAAGCGAAATTGCGAGTCTTTGCAGCCAAAATTTGTGATTTCTACAAGCACAAAGCCATGAGTTAATTTTTGTGTTTCATGGTTACTTTGCACTTAAATTTGGGAAAATATTTGTTGTACTTATCATAGGGCTTGTTGATAAACGTTTTAGGGATATAGCTTATTTAAATTGTGAGAAATTGTAGTGTTTTGTTTTGTAATTTCATATCTCTGGTTAGTCCTAGCTATTTGAAGTGTGAAGTTATAAGGAGGCCCTAGTTTATCCAAGATGGCACCGCCAAAGCAACATTCTGGCCAAATTGATTATTTGAGTAGGAACTTATATGATGACTTTCTGGATCAATTTCCATTGTCAACAAATGATAGGAAGAAGGGATTGGTTTTGATGCGAGGGAAGATCCTGGGGGAAGGGTTAGTATATAATTGCTCCAACATAGCCAATGCTAGGGTTCCTCTCACAGGATTGGAAATGTTTAGATTGTGGTATGGACAGAGGAATTTTCCTCACCCCTTTTCAAACGGTTGGATGTATGATTTGGGAAGCTGGTGGTCCCAAACGTGTTCCCTGATATAGACTTGCTTAGAGAAATGGCTGCAAGATATGACCCTGTCACACGGGTAATCAGGGATAATGATGGAAGGGTTTTGTTAAGCATTAATAAGGATGAAGTCCGACAGGTTTTTGACTTGAGTGAACCGAGTGAATATTTGGTTCCTATTGATCTTGAGGAAATGAAGTAGGAATATGCAAAGTTGAAGACTCTTTTCAGAGCTAAGTTGCTTCCACCTCATCTGGCTAGGGCAGGAGGTTCAAGATTTTATATTAGCCCCAGTGACCAAGACCCTTTCAGATTATACTATTTTGCAAATCATTTCTTGGCCACTTTTTATTCATTATGCCAGATTTTGGGTTTCAATCCTGGTACGGTGATGCCCATTGCATACATGTTCATGGGGGTGCAAATACAACACCCTAACTTCTCTATGAATTATGACTTTGCTCCTTTCGTGGCTGAGAGGATACATGAAGGGCTGTCAAAGTTGCAGAAAAATGATATCGGCTCTCAATTATTTTGGTATTCTATGTTGATGCATATGTTCTTGTGCAAGAATGTTGACTTATTTTCTGAGAAGATGGAATTGAGGCAATTTGTTGATGGAGAAAGATTACCAGTGCAGATATGGACTGCCGACCTATCTTGTAATAAGGAAAGTACCAGTTATGTGCAATTTGATAATTGCTTTGCTTCTAGACTGAGGGCTAGACTGATGGTGAATGTACCCAGGATCCCTAAGGAATTGCATGATTTCCTTAGATCAAAGGGGAGGAAGCCAGAACTGAGGGTCTGCCATAACTGGGGCAACATTATCCCATACCTAGTCAACATTGTTTTGAGGGTATATGGTTTTCAAGGAACCCCCCATATACTACCATACAATGTGCCACCAAGAGTGGGGTTTGCAGAAGTTATGTGGAAAATAGGTTGTATCCATGAGGACAACCTCACTGGGAGGGGTAAGGGAACATTTTTCCCAGATTATACAGTGGTGTCTGATTTTGCCTTTTCAAAAGGAGGTTGGGTGCATTTTGAGAAATTCTTTGATGATTACCATTTGAGGTGTGGTCCAAAGTGGCAGCATGATCCTGAGGGTTTCCTTTCCCTTTTCAGACAAAGAATAAAGGATGGCAAGTTTGTGCATGAGTTCAACTTTTATGAGGATTTGATTAGAAATGAATTCGACCTAAATAAGTAGGAGTTGAACAAGGAGAAATGGATAGCTTATGATAAGATATTAGATATTGTGCAAAAAATGGATTTAAAATATGATCCATTGTTGGAGTTCATTCCATAACATAAGAAAATTGACTTTCTAGTGGAAAACTTTAGGGAAATTATGGGCACCTTGAGGACCAAAAAGATAAATTTAGAATTGAGTCTGGGTGTACAAGAACAAGGCACCAGACCAATTGAAACAAGGCCAACATATCAGCCTACAGGAAGAAGGCCCATTTACAGGAGGAAAAAAGATGACAACAGTGATGAAGAAGAAGTGGACAAAAAAGGAAAGAAAATAATGAAGTTTCCTTCATAGCCAGGTCCAAAATTCAAAGTTCCTGGGGCAATTAAAATCATTGATTTAGAATCATCACCAGAAGATAGTCCCTCATCACCACCATCTGAGCCAAGCCCTAAGAGGCAAAGAATTGATCAACCACAGGAGGATCTGATGGATGAAATTGTTGTTACTGATCATGACATGCAGGTTGGTATGCCTTCCCCTCCTAGGCCAGTTGAATTGGTTTTATCCGATTTGGATATGAAAGGAAAATGTGTACGGGATGCAAGAATGGAACCATGCAAGGATTTTCTAGATTACAATGCATTTGTAAAGACTCCTATATTCTTGCAATTGGTATGGAAGATGAAGTTTGAAGAATATCAAGATAAATGTAAGAAGAGAAGAGAACTAAGACCTGACAGGTCAGACCAGGAGAATGATGAGGAAGTGAAAGCTAAATTAATGGAAGAATTCAAGAACATCACTCCTAAGGAAGGTAGAAAACTGGTGAGTCAGGCTGGTGTAATAATTCTTCCTGAATGGGACATTGCAGATGCAGTAGCCTTTAATGCTATTTTGAAGTCCAAGCATCCCTTGCAAGACTCTGAAGAAGAGGTCAAGGTAGCTTTGTAAGACTCTGCTTTCAGTGAAGAGTATGAAACCTTGGAAATTTGGGCATTGGCCCCACAAGGGAGAAAGCCAGATGTTTCTGATATCAACCCAAATTTAAGAGGAGGGATAATAATAAAGAGAGATTCAGAGACCTCAACCACCGAGGCCACTAATTTGACTGTGAATGTGGCTAAATTGGCCCAAAAGACTGTTGAAAGGGAGGAGGCCAAGAAGAGGAGCCTAATGGAGAAGTATAACCTTTTGATTGAGGAATACAGCAAGATGCAGCAGAAGAATGTTGAGCTACAGACTGAGGTGGAAAGGTTAAAGTATAAACAGATTGGGGAGACATCAAGTGCTCCAGGAATCAGTTCAATGCCTTCCACATTAGGGTCAATGCCTCCTGCTTCTCCAATTGTTTCCACACCAGGGTCTCCCAGTTAGAATCCTTCCTTCACCCCTTCTTTAGAGGAAATTGATGAAGAAATAGAATGCTTTGTAGATCCTACAAAGAAGCAGCTCATGCACAAAATTGATGAATTACAGGCATCTTTGAAGGTAAGTGAGGAAGGATCTCTTTCAAAGAAAAAGGAGATTGTTACTGTTTTCTTGAGACATTTAAATGAGAGGGTTGATAATAAATTTCCATCTATACATTCTTTATATTCTTTATTATCAGGTGCAATAAAGAATATTGATAGGGATCAGGAAGTAGTGATACCATTGATTGAAAATTGGATCCCTAGGGCCAGTGATTTAGATGTAATGTATAAGGCCTCAAGGTTTGATACAAATAATAGGCCCTAATCATTAAGGACTACTCAAGTATTAGTTAAATCACTACAAGGCTTTCAGACCCTACCAGATGATTTGAGTAGGAAGATCGGGGAATTGGTGAATATTTTTAATGATTGGGGTAACACATTGTTACCTGATATAATTGATGAGCAGGGGAAAATTAGGTCACTCCAGCAATGGTAGGATCAAGCAAGTGAGGTCATCAATGAAGAAATTAAATTAATTTGTGATGACTTATATTATGATTTGTTGGTGAGTTGTATGGATAAAATCATTAGTACCAGCTCATTTTTGGAATCTTTTGAAAGAGATGCAAATCAGGTAGCGGTAAAATACACACCTTATAGTACCAAAGTGAATGAGGTGATTAATTTTGACTAGCCGACTGATGAAGAGTACCATAAATGGGTAACTAAATATTTGATTGAGGAAGAGTAAAAAGAGTGGGCTACTAACGGGTAGTAGATCAGATGTTGCAGTTACAACGGTTTCCATTCTTGCTTCGGTGGCAGTCTTGGTGCGGGATTCTTATGGTTTTTTGTTGCTGCATCATTTCTTCCCAATGGGCACGATGAACAAGAATATTCTCCAGGGTGATGGTTGTTGTAACAATTTTTGGAATATCACCAGGTGTGCCGATTGGCCGATGACATGTGTACTTTCTGGCCCGATGCTTGTTTGCTCCTTCATTTTCTATAAGAAGGATTTCAAGGCCAGAAGTACGGGTTAGCAAGTTAGATAATTTTGGGTCGAGTCTAGGTGAAGTTGCAGAGCAAATTGTAAAGTTTGATGGTTTTAGAGAAAAATGCAATTTAGGTTCTGAGTCATTCTATAACAGGTTTTGGATTCATGGGGATTTAATGTTGTATAACAGCACTAGCATTCGAGTTGAAATGATAAATTCAAACTCATGTCTCTCCATTGTATATGCATATCTAAATTTTGAATAAGATGACTAAGGGTTGTTTCATTCATCTCACTGTTGTGGTGTGTATGATCCTTATTTTAGTTTTAATTCAAGGAATTAATTAAAATGCTTGAATGGGATTATAGGCAGATATGTTTTGTATAAGTATTTGATAAGTAGTATTGGGTTAGAATGCATGTTGATGAAATTGTAATGCAATATTGTCAGGGATCTTATATGTTATGTGTTAAATCTGTCATAAACCCTTAGATGCTTATGAATTTGACTCCTGCCATGGATATATGGCACTGATCTAAGTTGTACTTATTCGTATGATTCAATGTTTGTTAGTCTTTTCCTAGAGCTTGCTACAAATTGCAAATCAATGACTATCTTATACTGTGGATTGTGTTGTAGTTATCTCATGCTCCACGTAGTTGATATTATCAATGAACAAGCCAATTCTATTCGATATTATCCTATTGTGTTGAGCTATTAAGTGAGATTATTTGTTATTGTTAATGTTGTTTATAATAATGGTGTAGAGGTTGTAAACACATTTAGGGATCACCCTCCCGGGTCTTGCAGAGCTCGAAGTGTAGGAGGCTTTTTAAAGTCCTCGTTAGTTGGTCCAGGTCCTTCGAGTCAGCCTTGGATTCGAATTCTGGAAATTCCATGTAGATTAGAAGACCAACCTAGTTAGTAGCAAAACAAACCAACAGTATGGATGGAGTGGAGAAGGAGATAGAGAGGAGAGAAGAGGAGTGGAGGATGAGATAGATGAGGGT